>JACJUY010000417.1:86019-103182 GCA_014220935.1 Platorchestia sp. MABIK | reverse complement strand
TGAAGTTTGCATATTTACGAACAGATAGTTAAGAGTTCTATGATCAATCTCTAAAAATCATGAGAAAAATAGCAAACAACACCTGTCACTCTCCCGACCTTCACAAAAATGGAGGATGGGGCGTAAAAAAAGTATTCAATCTTCAACACTGACAGCTGCTGCGCACAGATGTGTGTCCTGGAATACATGTACGTCTGTGAGTGAGTGGACACGAATGTTCAGCCAACGCACATGTGAGAGTATGACTTCATTTGTATCCCAGGATGCTCAGGAATTTTACATGAGGAGATTTTATAAGGCCTAAAGTACTGTAAGGCGTCTCTGTGTGTATAGAGCATTCAGTCACTCTACAGTGATCAACATACAGCGACCAACCGACGGAGTTTCATTACAAGATTTTGAGGTTCCAGAAACATTGGGGAAAACAGGAGATCGGCCTGCGATGGTCTATTTTAGTATTTATTTCATTGTAGTTCATATGATGTGCAACCGTTTTCCTCGTGCTGATTTCCCAGCACTTTTCAAATTTTGATCAGCTAATGGATATGCCAGGGTTAATGCCAATGTATTCAAACACAGAATTTGAAATTCGTTGGAAAATTTTGGCTGAATGTGTGAGAAAATTTACTGAACACAAGCAGTCGCTTCCTAGGCTGTCATTGTCGAGGAAAACACAGAAGTTGTTCTTAACAATTTCAAAAGTGAGATTAAAACATTTCACATGTTTTTTTTGAGTATGTAAGAAACTGCTCTGAACACAAACAATGGCGATCAAGTTCCCTATTGTTGAGCGCATCTCCATTGGAGCATTTCGACCTCCTCGTACGTAAGTTCTTCTGGAGGATCTTCCGTCAGACGCAGCTCTCAGAGCACGAGGGAGAGAGAGAGACCCGCAGTTCTTTAACTTCTTGCCTGATTTTTTTCCGTGGTGTGGTAATCCTTTTCTTATGACGGCCTTGCTTGGACCGCCAACACACAAGAAATTCCTAGATTCCCTTAGGCAAGTGTAGGGGATAGAATCTCTCCAAAGAGGCCGCGTATTTTTTAATGCCATCTCATGACTAGATAATTGTTCAATTATTGTCTGCAACAGGGTACATAGTTATTAATACATTTAAGAACCATTAGGTATGACATATTTCAGGTTTATTTGAAAATTTCAAATAATTTGTTTCCTCTAGTGAAAATGATTGCCAAAATTAATAGGAAATCCTGTAAACTAACTGAATTAGAGCACAAATGAATAATAGCTTTGAAAATTAGGTTTCATTGATGCCCTCAACGCACGTTCACCGAAGATAATAGTTTGCTCACGATAACTGAAGGGGATAATATTATTTAAATAATTAATGAAATATTTATTTCGACATAGTTTGTCTCATTAGAGGCTGGTGGCAGTGGAAACTAAATTTCCTAATCGTATAATTCCTAAAAAACACATTTCGGTCGGGAAAATTTCTGCTTATAAATTAAGAAGCATAATACGATGCCGCCGCTGAGGAACAATTAAACAACTCAAAGGAAATTTAATATCTCCATCGAACAGTGTACTAGAAGTGGTTCACTGCATGAAGTATAGTGGAATAAATCCTATTTCTGCTCTTCAAAGTAAAATTTTAGTTTTAAAAGAATGTAGAAACTTTCTTATCTTCTTTCAGAGTATAATATTTCAGAGATATAAATACTTATTCTCGGAAACAAAAACACTTCCTCATGAGAGCTTGTCAAAATATGTAGCTAACAGAACCAAATGATTTTTCTTTCGTGAAACAACATTTGCGTTCTCATTTTAGTTGTCTTTTTTTTGCTCCTCTTCCTAATGCAAAAACTTGGATGAGCCAAAACGGTGGCGTTTTTCTTCTTAGAAACTACTGTATTTAATTCCCCATGTCTCAATTTTTCAACAGGATACCAGCATCCTTTGAGGACTAAGAATCTTTTGTGGATGCTAATTTCGAATGAGATTAATAATGCACAGTGTCGCTGAGTATTCCATGAATCCTCATTCAAAGTAAAATAAGAAGAAGTAACTACAGAATCTTCATGGCGTTCTGAAAACCGAGTTCTTCAGAAATTTGTTCACAACTGGAAGCTGTCATGTGAAGCATTCGCGGAAGTTCGGTAAATTTCTCTCAAATGGAAAATACAGCATTCGCCTTTCCTCTGCGTCAGGGACTGTGCAAAAACAATTTTTCGTTGTTTTAAGCGAAAGGAAAGCTCTTAAAGTTTCCAACATTTTTGCAGTTTTCAATTTTGCAATTGAGTCTACACTCTCCTAAATTCTTAAGATGAATGCTGAAAGAAGTACTGCATTATGGTATACTTTCAGATACAAAAATAAATCCATTGCTAATTAAACTCCCAAATTTGAATTGTTCATGACAGCTAAATCAAAACAGGTAAAAAAAGTACTGCCAGAAATTTGTTCTATTTCGATGGATGAGGCCCTGTCAGTATCTATAACTTTCAAATCATAGAAGGGAATTTTAACAAAAATGCATGCGTAAAAATAAGTAAAAATTTTATCATTCGAACGCATTTCATTTGACGTTTACCTGTTTGATGACGCACTCAAACTTCAGGTAAACAATTCTACAGGTTATGTAAAGCATTGATAGAATATATTGTGCTTATGTTCTTGTACAACTCCCCTGGTGTTCTTCAAAATGTGTGTTGATTTTCCTTATTTAAATAAGGACCGTACATCGCTTTTCAAATTATCGTACATCAACCTTTGTTTCACGTAATTTTCCTAACGATAAAGGAGTACAGATCTTTCATAGCATGTTACGATTTTCACGACGTTCATGAATATACCTCTATGAAGTCACGTTGAAAAACGGTCATAACTAAGCCAGAGTAAATCAGTTGGGCATAATTCTTTTCGCATCTCTCCGTCAAACGCTTAAGTTTGAGGCGTATCCCAGACCCATAACTCTTCAGTTTATATTTTTCCTCGATGAACGAATGCGGCTTTCTCTTTCCATAAAAAGACTTTTTTCCGAATTCAGCCTTCTTCAAATGACGCCTGAACCGTCAAGCATTTTTCCTGCGTGGGCCTGAGTTTCTTCACAAAGGCGGATCGTAAATCAAGAACATCGACTGCGCAAGTTTTTGTTATTTTTAGTCCAATGAAAAAGTTCGGCTGCGGTGCCGCGAGGAATGACTTCTGAGATAAATGGTCGCGATCTCCTCGGTTAATGGACGGATTTATTCGGATGCCCACGTGAATGTTTGATTCATATTTTTAGTTCAAGTCGAATCTATCCCTTGAATGGGAGTTGAATCATTTCTCAGATGCTCAATGGTGTAGGTAGTAGTTTGATACAATTCATTCCCAGTAAATGGGTTCTGTACATATCCAGGAAAATAATTATGTCTAAGATAAATATCCCTTGATCACTCGAATTGTACACCTTCACCAATATCCTATCGAAGCAATGCCAATTTTAGTCTACATCTCGAATTGCTACTGTTCAAATGTGGGCCGACCACACAAATACAAACTTGCCTAGTCACAATTAAACAAAAATTTAACTCACTACATAGGGTCAAGATTTGGAAAGGGGTTTCCTAGTCTATGGAGCGTTATCTAGGTGACGGGAATTAATGGAGCTCATAACATGTACAACAGAGTTGAACAGACCTTCAGGGTTGTGAGCAGCATCGGATATGTTATTTAAGTCTATCGGATTTCCTCGTCCCTCAGGGCTTTGTGTCCTGAGGGACATATCGAAGACTTTACTTCATCACCCTCCGTGTATCAAGACCCCAGCAAGTTGACGTTCAATCTTACGACGAGGTAAACTTCAAATCATTTTGCATCCAAGGAAAGTTAAGCAGATGAATGGACAGGAAAGTTAACTTTACTTAAGCTGATTCCATGTCATTTTGCTTAAGTTAATTGTTTGCGCGTGTCTGGTCATTTTTTCTGATATCCCATGTTTTGTTCAATAAACAACAGCAGAAAACTCGTCGTCTTGCGTGCCCCAGTAAAATATTTAACCATAAAGTGACAGGTTGCTCCTTTCAATGAAATATCTATCACACACACCTCTGTGGGTGTACCAGAAGCACTTGGCTGGTCTTTAGGCCAGACGATATACGTAATTCTGTGGCTCATAAAATCAAATACTGTGACTCGTTCAGCGGTCGTCGTAAGGGATGACGTTTCTGCAGGGAGGGAGAAATAAGTTTGTGCTGAAGTGTAAAATTTTATACCGTGAGATTCATACGGGATGACGATGCTGCGAGATGATAAAGGCGTGAAAATTTACCATGAATACTGGGTGATATTTGTCTCACTTTTTATTTTTACGGAACTACCATGAAAATCGTATCTATGCTACCTGCACACTAGATCATTTGATTGTGTTGGTAGGCGAGGAGAATATCCTCAGTTGCTCTTATAATGTTATGTGGAGAACGACTAGACAGTAACCTCGCCTAAGATAAACTTAATTTAGAACAATCCATTAAAATCCACATGCAATTAATCCTTCTCTTTCGGATCTGCTCTGATCGAACGAGAGGTTTTCAGTTAGCAGAGCACTGCTGTATCAGCAGTACATATACAAAAACGTATAAAATAACTTCCAATCGTAACAAAAACATTTGTGAAATTTATTCGTAACCTTCCTTTGAATGAAAACCAGTGTTCTTGGTCAGACGTCCGGACTGTACAATATCAGGACGGACTTGTCTCGCACAAGTTGGATCGTCTGACACGGAGTTTGTTGTAACAGGTGTAGTTGTTTCGTTCGCTCGTGAGTGTTGATGCATTGGATCTCCATTAATAAAAGCGTTCATCATCCACACAAGTGTTCCGCTGGTCCCGTCTAAACGCTGGGTAAAAACTTATTCTACTTCGCTTATTTGTTCCCACAGGTGCTTTTGATTCGTGAAGCTTTCGACACGCATAAAAATAAAGCACATTATTGGTTCCATGAAGTAGATTGTGAAAACTGAAAAATTCGTATCGCTGAAATCGAGCTGTTTCCACTTACGGTCGTTCATAATTTCACTCCATAGCGCCAGCTTTTCCTCACTTCTCTCTAGAACCTGAAAAATTAGTTCATGGGTATACTGCTTCGTCTAAGGTGAACAACAGTCAGCATTTTCTACTCAAATTCATTTTATTCAACAGGGCACTTGTTTTTTATTTAATTTTTCACTGCAATTTTTTCTAACTTATTTTTTCGTAGGTGTCACGAAAAGTTTTCCGACAGCAGACAATGAATTTACCGCACTCATGTAGTTCAGTAGCTTAAGATATGGTCAGTTATGTGGAAGGTTACCATTTTCTACAAAGGGAGTATCGTCAGCAATCTTTGAGATCAGATGCTTCGGAATTATGTGACATTATAACAGTATTTGAACCTGATTTTGAAATTCGAGTAAAAGAATCAGAATCGAAAATCTCTCGTCGTCTTGTGTTTCCAAGCCGAGTAAATGCATGCTCGATGCGACTGGAAATTTCAGATCGCTCTTAGCTCATAACTTCTCACGCATAGGAGACTTTTAGGCATCTCAAGTTAGCGAGGAACTTAGCGGCTTCTCTATCATCCAACAACTTCGACGCTGAAAGTTTTATCACTGACGACAGATGGCTCGAGACTAAAATTTTTTAACAACTTCCACTTTTGTTTTTTCCTTCAGTGTCAGATTTTTGAGGAACCTTAAAGGTTGAGCGAGACTCGGCGGAGCGACAGATGAGGATATATATATGATGGGTTCCCCAGTCCGGAAAGATTTGGAAAGTTCAAAGACTTTCATACATACTTTGGGGACAGATAGTTCTGGGATCCTTTTCCCGATAAATATTTTGAGTGATGGTGTGGCAGTTGGAAGTATTGAGAAGGCTACCTAATGCATGCTTAATCATCAGTACAGAATCAATTTATCATAATAGAATAGCTTGGCAATAGTTGTGAATTTATTTTCTTTTTATTCTAGAATATCTTTTGGAAATCTCAATCTCACAGTCACCAGTTTACAAATGATCTCAAAAATTAATGATTAAGAAAATGTAAAAGCCTACAAATCTAGGGTCTTGCGCGCGCGTTAACATCCTTGCTGTCTTTCATACATAACGCACATGCGAGCATATTTACTGTTTTGTACATCTGCTTACATAGCCACTATTTGAAACATATAATCACAAATTTATTGTTTTCATTCACATGTATACTGCCTTTTAAACTTATTCACACACTCACCATTGCACTCAAACGTACAACACACTCCAGATCACAATCGGCAGTTCATCTCACACTCACGTGATCAATACACTCAAAAAATTGCTTGTAACATCCTTATGTGGCCAAAAAAATCCAACGTCACCAATACTCTCCTGTAATTTTGTTCCTTTGTTCGGCACGTAGGCGAGTCGCGCTCGTGTGTACACACTGGCAACGTGTGGCGTGTTAGGCGTCAGTTGTTGACATAGTGGCAGCCCCGTCTACTCCCGGCAATACCGTCAACTGCCAGCCGCACTGTCAACTCGCTGCAACACCGTCAACTCCCAGCAACACCGTCAACTTCCAGCAACATCGTCTACTCCCGGCAATACCGTCAACTCCCTGCAACACCGTCAACTCCCAGCAACACCGTCAACTTACAGCAACACCGTCAACTCACAGCAACACCGTCAACTTCCAGCAACACCGTCAACTCCCTGCAACACCGTCAACTTCCAGCAACACCGTCAACTCCTGGCAATATGTCACACACCGACTGTCAACCCCTCAGTTTAGGATGCGCTCTTCACCGCGTTGTCTAGGCGACGAGCTAGAAAAGCAAGGCATCATCGGCATCGAGAAACAAAAAATGTTCTCGTAAGAACACATGTCCTGTAACCTTGCTCACCGTAAGGATGTCTTCGTTTGAATTGGCTGTGGCGTTCTGTCGGGTGATGGAGTTTTATGAGGATAGACTAACAATGGGTGATGCAGTTGAATTGGTGACGGGAGGTATCTGAAACGACGTTTAAATTGGGAATTCCTGGTGAATATTGAGCTCGGCAGAAATTAATATGAACTCAGATTGTGCTGATGTTCGCCTTCTACTCCGCACCATTCACTTCTCGACTGTCATCAATTTAGTTATTGGATTATACTCTCATATTGGGTGGTGTTATGATTATTAACTTTAGTAAAGCTATCAAAATAATCACGGTATTCTTATTGTTATTATGTTACTAATGGAACCTTTTAGTGAATAATTCTGAGTTCCACCACGTCAAAAACATTGAAGAAAAATCCTTGATCAAAACTGACATCTCAGACCTAATGATGCACCAAATGTAACAACTTAGTTCTCTACCTTAACTTTCCCGTTCGCATAACTCTCATTTTCCCATACTCAATCATGCATAAGTAAAAAAGTTTTGTCGTAGGAGAAAGTTCGTCAGCAGCAAATGAAAGGACCTGTGTGTGCCGGGGCCCACAAGGGCGCCTCTGATTGGACAATGATGTTAATCAGATGTTCAAATAAGAAACTCGGCGACAACTGGCCAGTTATTCTGCGATTTTTATTTGCAAGGTCCTCTGCCTTGTCGGTGAAGTTTGGATACTTGCGTTTCTTGGACGGTGAGAGAACATCAGAGGAACAGCGTGCTCCAAATGAGATGCTAAATAACTTTAATCAGCATTTCAATTTCATTTTTTCATTCTAGTTTTACTGAAGCAGCTAATAAAGAACTTGCAAAAGAACTAAATCGGTTCAATTTCATATCTTTTGTAAAACAATTCTAAGTTTAACAAACATCACAAGGAGAGTTTCGAACTGAAAACATGAGCGGTCGTAGCCCCAAAGTTGACATCTACATTTCCATTCTCACGGTGCCATTTGACGGAGTCAGCAACCCCGGCAGACTAAACAACGCAAGCTCCTCGCCTGCTCGCTCGTTGTTTATTATTGCGAGCAAGGAAGGCGATCAAGCAGTCCGCAGAGTCGTTTGTGTTACTGTTTGACATTCTCGAGAGCCGGCGCGAATATTTCCTCTGTCTGAATAGATCCTTCTAGCGCGGTTAGTGTCAATAAAGCTGAACCTGTAAGACCGATTGCATGCCGACAGAATACAAAGAAACCCCGTAATGGCTCACGATACGTATATATATACTTAGTAAAAACTAGCTTACGCAATGAACGACCGCAGCTGACGATTTTTTACGCCCCCAACTGTTCAGAAATGTGCGTCACGCACAGTAGGAAGCGTACAGTGATGTGTGTAGGCAGTGCTTCTGGTGTGGAGGAAATGTGCTGCAAGATTTGGCACTCACGTTTGTTTCTTTGGAGCGCTTTGCTGTTAGTGAGCTGCGGTAAATGCATATAACACAAATTTAAAAATGCGGTCGTCGAAAACAGATTTAGAAGAATTCAACTCAGTTGAATTGATCATGTTTTATAAATAAAAAGGGATGAAAAAAACAATAATAATAATTGAATTATAAAAGAAAACATATGAAAAAATACGTTCTTGGATGATACTTACTTTTTGGACAGGTACTCAATTTTTCACTTACGTGAAATTAACATTAGAAAATTATTCAATAAACAACCCCAAGTGAACTTTTACGAAGGATTTTTTAATTTTATCTAATTATTGCCCATCTCTGTCCGCCACTGCAAGCCGCAGACATATAATTTACTTTCTACCTCGATGTTTCTTTAATAAAGGAACTATCGACGTCACAATGTTGTAAAACACGACAAAACATTAAGGAAACATTAAAAAAACTCACACATCAATAGGTTTCGAATACTGGTTTTCTTTACCTCTTGATGTTTGTAGAAGAATTCTAAAGAACAAAAGATCAGTTGATTGATGTGCCTGGAGACTGTTTTCTGTTGTAATCTAATATCTGTTGTTAATGTCTTTTTTTTGTAAGTGTACCCTTACCACTGGGTGAGGGCAAGTACATAGAGTAAGCAGAAGTGAATGGGACTGTGAATATCATAAAACCTAATTACAGGAAATCCATTACTCGGGACATATTCAATCTCATGAAAAGAAAGAATAAGATGCCATGCTACTAGTATAACTTTAACTATCTTCCACGTACAAATAGAAAGAAAATTAAGTTATGACCAAACAAATCGTTACATCAAAAACCTCTCACTATCGGTCAATTTAGGCCGGTATAGGAAAGCTCGTATCGACAGCAAGTCTCTTATTTTGTATGTGCTGCAAATAACCCTTAATGCCGGACACACAAGGCGTTGTGTACCTGAGCAAACAGCACATTCTACGCAACCCTCATCCTCTTTTGATGCCTTCCCTCGCGCCGGCCCTCCAGCATCTCCCCTCGCTGCCACGACGTGCTGCAGGGGCTGCTGCTGGCTGCCAAAGGCTGCAACTAGCTGCCAAAGGCTGCAACTAGCTGCCAAAGGCTGCAATTAGCTGCCAAAGGCTGCAACTAGCTGCCAAAGGCTGCAACTAGCTGAAACTAGCTGCCAAAGGCTGCAACTAGCTACCAAAGGCTGCAACTAGCTACCAAAGGCTGCAACTAGCTGCCAAAGGCTGCAACTAGCTACCAAAGGCTGCAACTAGCTGCCAAAGACTGCAACTAACTGCCAAAGGCTGCAACTAGCTGCCAAAGGCTGCAACTAGCTGCCAAAGGCTGCAACTAACTGCCAAAGGCTGCAACTAGCTGCCAAAGGCTGCAACTAGCTGCCAAAGGCTGCAACTAGCTACCAAAGGCTGCAACTAGCTGCCAAAGGCTGCAACTAGCTACTAAAGGCTGCAACAACCTACCAAAGGCTGCAACTAGCTGCCAAAGGCTGCAACTAGCTACCAAAGGCTGCAACTAGCTGCCAAAAACTGCAACAAACTGCCAAAGGCTGCAACTAGCTGCCAAAGGCTGCAACTAGCTGCCAAAGGCTGCAACTAGCTGCCAAAGGCTGCAACTAGCTGCCAAAGGCTGCGACTAGCTACCAAAGGCGGCAATTAGCTGCTAAAGGCTGCAACTAGCTGCTAAAGGCTGCGACTAGCTGCCAAAGGCTGCAACTAACTGCTAAAGGCTGCAACTAGCTGCTAAAGGCTATTATTATGTGGCGCCAAAAGCTGCAACTAGCTTCCAAAGGCTGCAACTAACTGCTAAAGGTAGCAGCTAGATGCAAGGCGAGTGTCACGCTTCCATATCGAGAGGAGTGGCGTTTAAGTAAACATCTTCTTGAACTTGTACGTGAGGAAAACAAATCCCCTCATGACGAAAACACTCTTCTATAAAAGTTTATCCTTGTCTAAGGTTGAAGTACGGGTGAGTGCGTGCTATTTATGGTATTGACTTGTTCAAAATTAATTCAACTTTTGCTCGGATTTAATGCAATATTTAAGTCTGTTTCCATGATACTCTTAATGAGATAAGAAACAGCGCAATGATGTTGTCAGACAGTTCAGCTGAAAGCATCAGTTCCCTACAACCAACTTGTAGTTGAAGTTAGTACACAAAGCAGCGTCTCACAGAAAGGATAGGGGCTCGAGAGCTTTTGTAACGTCAGCACTCCAAAAACTAGTTTACTAAACTGTTTGTGAATGAACTGCTTACACTCATTCCCTTCTTGGCTTGTTAACGTCCTCTCGTCAGCACCCTGATTTTATCAACGTTTTATGTTTCCTTTAGACACGCACGTTAGTGATTGATGAGTCAACTATTGTTTAGCCCTTTTTGTAAATTTGGCTTGGTAGAGCTCATGCAAACACTGCGACGTTACTCAATTGAGTTTGTGAAATGTCTAAATAATATGATTAAGAAAATTTTACCCAAAATAACAGCGACTAGTCACATATTGAATAACTGCTTCCTTGTTTCATCTGTACTCATAATCTCTCATTCATTCGGCTTAAATTTGCAATATTTAATCCCATTACAATACCATAACGATTCCCGGAGGGCAGTTCTCCGGAAATAAAGCTGATAAAGTCATGCGTGTGACCGCCGTGAGGCGAGCTCATTTCCCCCACTTTCACAAGACCACGGTAATATTTACAGCGGCATTGGCATCTTCCGAGCGCAAGTGATATAGCGAGGTAGATACGGACCACAGTAATTTATCACGTAACATCTTGCAACCAAAACCTGCCTAGAAAGTGGATCTCTGTTGAAAGACCGTGGAAACCACGTTGTTTAGTTAGCTAAGATGTTGAACAAAATGTAAAGGAGAGTCATTAGGCATCGCCGAAATGAGACAATAATGAGCTAGGAGTAACATAACGTAGGAATGATTAAATGTGTTTGTATTTTCTTCATGAAATACACCATTACTGAGGTGGCTTATGTGCGCGCTGAAGCATTTAAAATGGGGCCCCATTCTGCTCTAGCGCTAAACAGCGTAGTTTACTCGCAAAATTTTCGGTTAAGATTAAAAAGCGAATTAAAAGTGATCGTGTTGACCGTAAAATGGTCGATACAATCGTCATCTCCGGTGATAATTTTGGCAGAGACGTTTTTAGAGATTTGACATGCAGAAACAGACGTAAATTAATTTCATTTCACATGGTGCTTAAGACATTCTCAACTTTATACATTTTGCTGACGTCGGATTATTACTAAGCTACCACTTCCGGACGTAATATAGAATATTTGAGATCGTGAGTTAGCGATTGCTTATGAATCGATTCAGCTCAGCGTGAATTGCCATTTTAAAAATTTTGAAACTTTATCCATCATGAACTTGAAATATCAGCAAATGCCACATAGAAAATACTACGTACAATTTGTATCGTATCACTTGGGTGAAACGTAAAAAAGCATTGCAAGATCAGTGTACGTGTTCCCAAAGAACTTATGAGGCGCAGAGGCCCCGAAATACATCTGGAGAAAGTAACTCGAACATGTATACCATGCGAAGTATACCACTGTACATAAGCCGAGACTGGCCATTGTTTACGTTTTCTTTCGTTTGTTTACGTGAGAGAGTAACTGTTTTGCGTCATGCTCGCTGTTAACGCGCCTGCACCGCTCCCGAGAAGCCGAGTTAAAATCGGCCTTGTTGATACGCAGCCTTCGTGTGGGGTGTTGCGCCCCCCTCACCTACGTCACACTACCGTGAGATGCAGGCATCACATCTAGTGACGTGTGGGGTGTGGTGCGCGTTCGCCTCACCTACGTCATACTACCGTGAGGTGCAAACATCACATCCAGTGATGTGTGGGGTGTGGTGCGCCCCCCTCACCTACGTCACACTACCGTGAGATGCAGGCATCACATCTAGTGACGTGTGGGGTGTGGTGCGCGCTCGCCTCACCTACGTCATACTACCGTGAGGTGCAAACATCACATCCAGTGATGTGTGGGGTGTGGTGCGCCCGCCTCACCTACGTCACACTACCGTGAGGTGCAGGCATCACATCCAGTGACGTGTGGAGTGTGGTGCGCCTGCCTCACCTACGTCACACTACCGCGAGGTGCAGGCATCACATTCAGTGACGTGTGGGGTGTGGTGCGCCTGCCTCACCTACGTCACACTACCGTGAGGTGCAGGCATCACATCCAGTGATGTGTGGGGTGTGGTGCGCCTGCCTCACCTACGTCACACTACCGTGAGGTGCAGGCATCACATCCAGTGACGTGTGGGGTTACTTCTCCAGGCATGGTGGGAGTTCAAGACGTCCCATTTTCTTGTCCTGAGAAGGAAAAAACGAGAGTCCTCTACAGAAAGTCAAAGGGGGTAGCCTTGGATTTGTAATTTGATCTTATTCGCACGCACCGATGTCGAAGTTTGTTGATGTTGCTCCTGAGAAGGAAAGCATTGACAGTCTCTGACGCAGCTGCAGATTTTGAAGTGCTCACTTACAGCCATCACCGCAACAGTTTTCGATGAATGCGCATTAGATATTCATAGTATGCTCATTATATTACTCACCAAAATAACATGTAATCAATATATCAAAACGATTATCTCTCCGTTCATTACTTTTGCGTTGTTTTAATTATCTCTAAATTGATCATTTGGTTTACCTCAACGAAGTTTATTTTTCCAACTGAAAATAGATCAAAGTAATTTTATGTATCAGCATGAAAATTTAAATATTGTGAAAACTATTCCTCAGAGATTTGATATAAATCAACTAATTCATTGCCAGGCTCCACATCCAGAATTGGAGAAAACTATTTATCGTGGTTTAAGGAACTGTACTGTATTAGTATGTTCCTGATGCAACATCGCGCTGAGCCCATTTTTGATGGATTTGCTAGTAACTCAATCTCATAAAATATATTCACGAATTAAAATGATTCATCCTGGTAAACTGCGTTCATTCAAGAGTCTAGAAGTTTCATGGAACTGGACAAAAACGTCTCCTTGCTCTACTTGTAGTAACATCTACTGACGATAATATGTGAAGAGTTGCTAAAGAACAAATTGGCATGCAGGGTAAGTATTTCACTTGCCAAGTTCCCTTCACTGAAGATCAAAGCGTAACAGTTTCTCTCATCATTGGCGTTAAAGCCTGCTAATTCTCAAAATATTCTCAATTGCCTACGATAGTTGTACACTCTATCCTTTTTACCCACTCATGTCTGTTAATTGAAATCATGGAGAGGTGTTTAAACTAATGATAATGGTAAATTGGTCTCTAAATTATATAAAGAACATTGATTTAGATAACTTAGTCTTGGCACTGAAATTATCTTACATTTTGAACCTGGAATTGATTTTGTATTCGTATGAATAATTTACAGAAGTGCAAAATTTTTTCAATCCATTTTTTCCCTGCCAATTAATCCGTGAAACACGTGTAACTTTACTAGGAGACAGACTTGAGGAATGGTTATAGCGCTCTTTCCGGGTGTTGCAGTTACGTATTGAAAGAGTACCGATAGGCATTAACTTTATTGTTGATTTGGCAATGTTGTTTTCAGGTAAAAAGTAGCAGTTATTTTATAAAAAGCTTTCCAGCAAACATTGCTATAAATTTAAACTCATGACGAAAACAAACAAATTCAATTTGTGTTCTGTATTCGAGAGCCTCACCTAGTCAACTGTAATTTGAATTCGACGAGTCTCACCTCACCTCGTCAACTCTAATTTGAATTCAGTGAGCCTCACCTAGTTAACTCTGATTGAAATTTTGAAAAAAAAAAATTTTTTGATGGATGCTCAGTCAAAATTTGAGAAAGATTATTTCGTGATATGTTTTCTGAATTATCATTTATGCAGAAAGTATTCTTGCTGTGAAATTCGACAACATGAGTCGTAGTGAATTTGGCTGCACGTAGGGATTGTGTTAAATGCATTTCGCGCACTGCAAAATTGTAACATTCTAGACACAAGCACAGAGAACATATAAAACCTACAAATAAACATAACTTATATTGGGCATAGTAAATCATGAATGGATGAAGGATTAATAGTTCTTTTTTTATGAGTGTGACAAATAGTAACAGAACAAAATTTAGCCGAAATTTCCCCAAGGATTCTAATTTTATATCTCATAGTTTCCGAAATTTCCTATTGAGACTATCCGTCAATTATGGAGTTCATACGCGAAAACTAGCGAATAGAACATAAACTAATTATTATGAAATGCTTTTAAATTTTAAAATCTTACTTTCAATGCAACAGTCTGTGAGGAAACTCAATATTGCGTGTCTCATACCTTTGCGAATTGGGCAATAGCTACGCAAACATTCGATGTGATCAGCTTCTGTCAAATTTGTCCATACGATTGCAGAGCAAGCCTTCCGATCCATGGACCGTTTGACGAATTTTGAGCACGAAACGTCGAAATTTAAGTCTTCACATCAAAGATCTGACGAGCAAAATCCTTCGATAATTTTTTCTACGGCGAGCGGCAGAAAAATCGCCGCCTATTTTCCTTTTGAAAGCACGGAAGATTGGACCTTTTGTGAGCCAGATTGGATGGATGCAGTCAAAATGTTGACACGCTAAAACGAAGAGATGCTTTCAAGTGGAGTGCAAAGGCTTCGAAAGAATAGCGTATGCGACGCATTGAGCCTGCCATGCGCTCGTCAAAATTGCACCTCGGGTGACACTATGATCGAATCTGCAAACTGCGCTGGTTTATCTAAATAATTTCGTGCTCATATATCTGAGAAAAAGTAAATTCCGGCCGTGCTGAAGCAAATGATTTTCAAGGTTTTGGAAAAGGGCAAAAAGGGATTCAATCACACAAAAAAAAAAGTCAAAATCTCAAATTGAGCTAAAAAATAGCACTTTAAAATCGTAAGTCTGCTAAGACTTTAGTGTGTGCTCGTTTGGTAGAATTACGTAAGAATTAAAAATAAGTGATTCTCGGAAATAGCGCGTAGCAAAATTTTTTGAAGATGAATGAGGCTCCAGCTACACCAGAAGACTGAATACCAGATAAGTTGGCGTTATTCAACTAATGCAACGCTTCATTCAAGTTACGAATAACTGAGAATACATAGGGCTAAATTTCATCTGTGCGTACAAATAGAGTTGCAGATCGCATAACATGATGCCTAACTTGAGGATCGACTGCGATTATGTAATTATCGGTTTTCGTGAACAGTGATGGACTTAGGAACGATGAAGGGAGCGGTTCGAAACAATCAAAGTGATTTAGGCAATGTTTTTATGCGTCAAAAATCAATAGGAAACTTTAAACTTGGAGTCACGGCTTCCGTCACCCATTCACCAAAAAGGCAAATTTTTATTTCAAGAGTCGGAACCAAATGCTGTGGTTAATTCATCGAGTCTCGACGTATTCATATGACTCTAATTTATCTATTTTATTAAATCATACTATGATAAGCCTTGATTTAAATAGAGTTTGTATATCTAACCGAAATTTCGTCCTGCTGAAAGCACTGAAATGTTGTCGAAAACATTCTTTAAATTGAACGGTATCAGAATGTTTTTTATTATCAGGAGAAAAGTATTGGAACGGATAATTTATTTTCATCAAACCTATAGACTGAAGACAAACGGGGAAATTTAACTGATCGAATTAGATCTATAAAATTATGAATTAGGTAAAGGGAATAAGATGGCAAAACAACATACTTGATCATTTATTTAGCAATTGTGGTGGTTGATAACTCTGTCTTTGAATAATGATAAGATTTTTAATCAATTAATAAGAAAATGGGGGATCAATACATAATCCGCATTATCCACAAGTAATTGCGTTGCTGATTTGCTAGAACTTTCTGAATCCCTTTCACGCCGTCCGAGGCTGGGGCGGAACGTGGTGTGCTAAGTCAGGAAAGGTACACATACAAACAGCTGATTGGCGATCGCTTATCATAAGCACTTCAGATGAGATATGGTCGGCTACGGCTCGCTAAAGCAGGAAGGAACTCGAGCATGTACGGTTGATTGACGGTAAACAACATGAAATTACACGCGGTCCTTGAATTCTATACCACCTTATGAGAATCACGACCTCAAAGAAAAAATTTGCTCTATCTAATACGATGCACGATTCAAGTTATGAACCACTGAAAATAGTTGGGGCTTATTTTTATCTGTATAGCAGGATGTAGTGTAACTTAAGGATCGGCAACGATGATCGCTCTTCGTGAGCAGTGATGGACTTCTGGGCGAAGAGGAGCTCGTTTCAAAAAATCTTTGTGTTTTGGGCCAAATTCATGGGAGAAAAAATAAATAGGATACTTAATCCTTGGAGAGATGTGTTTTGTAACTCATGTGCAAGAAAGAGTGAATGTTCTTATAATAACTACAAGAGTCATCGTCCATTATTTTCGTTTTTTTTTATGAGTAGAGAGCCCTTTGGAAAGGGTCATAATACATAAATGCAGACTTTTCGTTCATCTATTTCTTGTTATGAAGATATTTAGCATTTAAATTTTCGATTTTTTTTGTAGAAGTGGAGAGCGCTTTGGAAAGAGTTAAAAGATGTACTTTTGTATTTTTATTTTATGAAGGCATTCATGATTTAAGGCAAGATTCCTGATATAAAATTTAATTGATTAGGGCGGTGATATGAGGTCTTTTATGCCCTGACTGCTTGAGATCAATACCGCAGCAGAAACCTGAATGAAAGAAAAGAAAGAGAGAAAGAAAAATAACTTCATAAGGTTTCCTTGTGGCTAAAAGCTAATAAAATAAGCCTTAATATCGATAAAACAAAATGTATTACATTCTCATATAAGAAAAATATATCTCTCCCACGCATTAAAATTGGCGATGGTGAAATCGAAGAAACCAACT
>JACJUY010000417.1:23871-84168 GCA_014220935.1 Platorchestia sp. MABIK | reverse complement strand
TTGACTTTTGTCACAAAACATAAGGTATTTACTCCATCCTAACGTTTTGTGTCAAGCATGTGGCTAATGTGTTCTGTTTTGTTCCAGTTTAGTCAATATAGTTGGATGTGTTTATAGTGGTGTTACACATGCTCTTGTCGCATGCGTGGTAGGTCGGACTGTCAAGCAGCCGAACCATGGTCAACACGCCTAATTTGTCTCGTATTGAATGTTGTGGCTAGTTTCTGCTATTCATAGGCCATGGCCGAATGTTTTTATTGTTAAAGGTATACACTGATTGCGGAAAAATTTATGCTGTAATTGATTTAGGCTGTATGTGAAATTCCGATGAGTTATGAAAATTTGTCAAGTAATAAGTTGTGGTATTTTTAAGATACTTTTGAAATGGGTGAGTCAGGCTCAGTTTATTTAATTTTTTGTTTATTATTTAGAATTTGAAACATAAATATAACTGAATCCCTCTTACAGAGGGAATGCAATAAGTACATCTCTTTAGAAAAAATGAGATAAGTTTTGGTCATTTAGGCTTGTGTGTCCTATGCAATGGAGACTGGCTTCTCCTGGGATCTAAGTGATACTGTGAGGTTGTATCGGCTGTAAGCAGGGCTTTAGTACTTTCATATTTTATGCCTGTCAACTTATTTTTACTAAGTTTTTATGTCATTTTAACTATCTCCCTAGCTTATGGTTGTCATTTTTTTCTCCTGATTGTTTCTGTGCAGTGGGTAGTCTGTGTAGTCATTCACCTTGTAGGTAGATTTATTATTTGCAGCCCCTTACATTACACAGTCCTATTTCTTCAGACTTAACTCTCATAAGATTGCCTTTGTTGTGACTCGGAGGTCATAAATCAATATATTGATAATAAGATTGAGTTGAATGACCTCTAGGCTCAAATTAAATCATTTTGCTTTATGTAATCTAGCATTCCTACCATGACTTGTTATGGGTATAAAACATTATTACCTATTCATGTGCCTGTGTTTTACATATGCGAGTCTATTGTGTGATCATTTTAGCAGATGTAATTGTCTTCTCTTCACATGCCCACCTCAACTTTGTGTGTGTTAGTCATGCTGCCAAGGTGTTATTCCAGGGATAGTGCTTGTAAATCAATGAAATAGTCAAGCAAGTATGACAATTAGCCTCTTGGAGAGTTTAAATTCAGTGCTATGTAGGTGGAGTTAAAAATAAACTGGTGGACTCTTACATGTAGTTTAAAATGTTGATGTTGGAATATCATAAGGCAGTCTCACTCTCATATTCATTTTTTTTTTGCTGGAAGAGCAATTTTAAATAATTTAACTATGTCCCTGATCTCAATCTGAGCAACCAAGATAACTTTTTATTTGTGAAAAAGAATAACTTGCTAATTGAAAAAAATTGCTGAATAACAGCTGCAGGAGTTATTTTTGCATAATTCTTACCATTTCTATAAAGCCTGCAAGACAAGATGCTATCAAAAATATTTAGAACCTTGTTTAAAAATAGTTTTTGGTTATTTGTACTGACAATGGCTACCATTTCTTTCAAAATAATTTTGTTATAAATCCAAATGTTCTCTATGGCTAGAAAAAAGTGAAATAAATTTTGGTCAATATTGAGATTAATGCGCTCACAAAATTTAGAAATTCTGTTCCAAAGAATCATAAGAGAAGCATATTTAAGAATGTTTTACATGAGTGACACTTTACTCGTTGATCTGTAATTTTAGAGATGTAACATTAATAAACATTCAGGTAGGAATATCATTATATAGTTGATTGCGTAGTTATTGCATTGCTGGAACACACGCAACTTTTGGGCGCAAAAAACATCAATGTTGGTATAGCTAAGTTAAGTTAGGTTATTTTAGGTTTATTTAGTTTAGGTTATTTTATTTACCTAACCTAACCTATCGTGACATCAATACCGTATTTCGGCATATTTACATGTCCGTTCCTTCATTTTTATATACGATGTTCCTATAATTTCAAAGTTGAATAACTCGAAAATGACGCATCAGTGAGCAAAATGTCATTTCTGTAAAATGATCTTGAATGTGTTCCTTTAGTGATTCATTGTAACAAAATTTCTAAATTCCGTGAGCACATTAAACTCGATATCAACTTAAATGTTTTTGGAAGGCAGTGAAATGCTGTTACACATTTTTCCTGAATGTATTGTTAATCAAAACTTGACTCTTAATTATAAATTTTCATATTCAAAAACAGAACATTAATGAAATGCTTAATCTGGCAAACATTGGATATGAAATGTTATTGGTTTTTTTGATAAAAAAAACTTTAAATTTATGTAGTTCTGCCTCAACCAGTTTTGTTTGAATCTTAATTTGGACCTTTTTCTGCTCATTCTCCTGAGGGGCTAATATGAAAGATTGAGAACATTTGTTCTAAATTAAAATGAATAATAACCCATTAGTCAGCTAAGGGAGACAACTATTGTATCTATGGTAATTAGTGCTCCCATGAGAAAAAGGAAGGCCCCATGATGGTTAGGCAGGCCTTTTTTCTGTTCAAATAGAAAAGTCTTATTTTGTTCAGGACCATTTTTTTCTGTTTACTGCTGTCTTGTTTTTCAGCATCTGTTGCTTTCTTCAGTTTTTATCTGGTTTCACGAACTTCCTTTTATACTTATTGTTTTTATTCACTGGTAATTTTAAATGAGAATACACCTTGTGCATTGATTTTTTGCTCTCTTATCTCCAAACTAAAGGGTACCTTCCTCTTTCTTTTCTTTAACACGTTAAGTACGGCGGGTTAAACTGAAGTTCAATATCCAGCTCAAATTTAGAGTCAATTGTAGTAAGAAAATTTGGAAATAGCAAACATTGACTGGATCATGCCTTCATTTAACTTTCATTTAGTATTTATAAAAATTGAGTCAGTGACTGCTGGTCGGCCAGCAGCATTAGGAAATTCACCTAAATGACCACCGGTGGGTCACGCCAAACTTAACGTGTTAAAACACCTTTGTTGTGGTTAAGGAGGCTGAAATTAACTTGTTTAATCATTTTATGCCTGAACACCCTTTACTTGACACAATACTTATCAGTTCTTGAATTTTAAACTTAGTTATACTTGCAAGTATAGGCAAGCAAATTTACACTTAAATCTAGCTGGTACATATTTAGTTGTTTGTTATGTCAGGATGTGTCATTTAGTTTTCTAAGTTTTTATATATAGTAGTGAATCTGTGTAAATTCTTAGGTTAGATATATGGTTTACTTCTATGATAACTCAGGTAAAGAACTATTCATAAAAGCTTACAAATTTGGTTTCCAAAGTGCCAACTGGTATTGAGCAGGATATTTGATTGTCAAAGTAAATTATTTATCTAACCTAATCTACTAATTGCATGATCAACTGTATGAAATACATGAGAAATTAAATAGGTTACTGTTGACTGATAAGGAATGCATACCTAAGTTGATTACCTGCAACAAGTTAGATGTTGCATCTCTGTATGCAAGGACCAATTGTGCAAATAAATATAGAGGGCATGCTTTGACGTAGCTCTAGTGAAGATAGATCACAAATGCATTGCTACTAAATAAATTAATTTCTATTTTGCTTATTTGTGTCAATAGCTGATAAATATTTGAATTAACTTAATGGATACATGATGCTATTGGTTTGTGTGTGTGTAAATTGGTTAAATTTGTGCGTGAATTGAGTTCATCTTTGCGTGAATTTATTTGCCTTCATAATAATTATACCTTTGTGTGGGATATTAGGGTAGGTAGCTGTAATTAATTCCAATTCTGTTTCCCTTCAAGTTTAAGTATTGCAGGAGAAAATGAAGTAAGGGCTTGTGTAAATGTGACCTATTTGATATTTTTTAACCCTGAATCTCTGTTGAGCATTAAGCTGATATAAACATATGTTACCTAACTTTTTGTTCTTATTGTTCTCAAGTTCTTTTTTTTTAGGTATTGCAGTTTTTCCAATTTGCTATTAACTCAATTGCTACCAATTTGAAATATAAGGCAACATGTCAAGCATATAAGAAAAAAAATGCTTCTACCAACTATTTACCTTGCTGAATTCATTCATTGTTCAGTAATTCTGCAATTTTAATCAGTAAAATAATTGAAGATGTCAACCTGACTCCCTGTTATAATCCTTCAAATAATTTCAGGTCATCTGTGTTTTTTTAATTAATTTAGTTAAGTAGTCTCCACACCAAGCTTTATTGAGATCACGTCCAGATGTACTTGTTCAATTCCAAGTAAAGATGTGCCTAAGTTTAGCTTGACTACCTGTTGATTTCTAGGGACTAAGGAGTTTAAGCAATTCTCTGTGAAATTTTACTGGTAAACCATGAGAATTTAAATTCTATCAGGTTTGCCTTTTTGTATGTAATTCTGAACAATATTCAAATAAGAAGAAACAGTAGAAGTGTATCTGCATATCCTAATAAACTAACTTCTACAGGCCATATGATGGACACAAGGAAGAGGCGTAAAGACTCGTCCCTGAACAGAACGCTCCCACATGACTTACTTCACAGACTACCCAAAAGGTTTGTTCAATTTATGTTGCAGTGCATTATTTCTGTAGATGATAATAATTTAACTCAAAATCTTTCTTGAGTACAGAGAACTTTTAATTTTTTTATTGAGAGAGTTCTTTATCTTTAATATCCTTACATATGAGTATCAATTGAAAATATTCACCTTACTTTTATTCTTTGGTGTCTCACTTATTTCAAGTTTGATTTGTTGAATTGGTATTAGAATATGTGTCCCATGAAATTTCTATTTATTTGCAACTAATTACAAAATTGAGTTTCTATCAATAAATTACCCTCAAGTGTTGAATGATATTTAGTATTTTCTGGTAGCCTAATGCATAAATGTTGCAGGCCTCGTGTTCAAGCTCAGCGCAAGTTTGCTCAGGGCTCCCAGCCTCCACCTCCTTTGGTAAACAAAGATGTGGAGGCCGAGGAGTTCTCCACTACAGGTGGCACTGGAACGATCGTGCGTGAGCGTAGCACTTCTTTGGACGGTCGGCCTGGGCTTGTCAGCCGGAGCTCCAATACAGCAAGTTATGGCAGGAGCAGCGTAGACGGTTCAAGTGGGGCTTTTGATCCTTATGCTCGAGGAGTGCTTGGCAATGGGCGCCCTCAGTTTGGAGTGCCACTTAGGGGCCAGTACGACTTCTTCAGTCGTGGTCATGGCAGTGCTGACGTGGATGCCGGTGGTGGCAATGGTCTGGACTCCAGTGATGACGTCCTCCTTCCTGTCAGGCCTAAAACTGAAGACTTCCTCACTTTTCTTTGTTTCAGAGGTGAATACTTGCTGAGTTAGTCCCAAGTTTTTATTTAAGATTCAATTGATTTTTGTTGAAGTGTTACTTTTTTCTGCTTTGACGTAGAATTTACTGGCGTAGTTCTCTCATTTGATTTGCAGCAAAAAAAAAAACCATGAGAGAAAAGTCTCATTAGGTCCTTGTTAGTATGTGCATGCGCTGCTGAATTGAATTGTTTCATGGATTGCCCAGGTATAACAGCAAAGATCGTAATTGTTCAGGCTTGAAATATTTCTGATACCAATTATTAGGCCTAGCTCTAGTCTTTGTTTGCTTCCTAGACCTCATATACATTCATCTTGAGTTAGCGCTCCCAGGGGGACTATGTGAGGGCCCGAGCTAAGGGTTAGGTAGGCTTCCTTTTTGTTGAAATAACATAGGTTTTTGTTCTGTTACGGACCATCTTTTTTCGGTTCACTGCTGTCCTGTTTTTTCAACACCTACTACTTTCTTCTTCAACTTTGATCTTGTTTCATAAACTTCTTTCTCATCTTACTGTTTCTATGCCCTTTCTGCATAGATTCCACGTTCCCTAAACTCCATACTAAATGGTGCCTTCCTCCTTCCTCTCTTTGGATCGCCTTTGTAGCGGATAGGGAGGCTTAAACTAACTAATAAACTAATCTAAACCATTCACCTTGAGATGAGGTGTGTCATATATGGACTTGAAATGTATAGTAGGAGAACAAGTGGGTGCTCCGATACTTAGTATTGTTAGGCTTGAATTGCAGAATCTTCAATGCACAAAGTTCAATCACAGAAATTTTAATGTGTGTGTTTGAAATTCTTGTCATAATTTGTAGTTTGATGGCAACAGTTGAGTTTATTTTAAGCTCATAGTAAGTTTACAAGTTGCGTGCGGTATAAGAGAGCAAATTATACTAATTTGTTATTGATGATCACTCACTAGTGTTATAAATTACTTTAAGTTATCAGTTGAAAAAATATGCTTTGATCAATGCTTTGACCTTAGTAACTCTTGAAAAAACAATTCATGTATTATGTGATATTCTTGTGTTGGACGTGAAGTGTAGACCAGTTCAATTTATTACTCATGGTGATCTTTCAGATGAGTGAGACTTTTGCAAAATATAATGAATTTGTTATTTCTCTCTTAGATATCTTTGATAGAAACTCCACAAGTTGGTTAATGGTCCTGCCATTGTGTTTTTTTTTATAATAGAAATGTCCTTAAGAATTCATTTCCTTGCTGGGATTGATTTGCATTATCTTCAAACAAGTTTTGTTTCATTAAAATTTTTTTGCTACTTCTATTATAAGTGTGCTCTAAATGTATTGTGGATTTTGAAATACCAGTTGTGTTGATTTTCAGGAACGCCACTTCTACCATCAGCGTTTGATCACTTCAACACGCCCCAAATTGGGCTGTTGAAGGAGGGCGGGGCTTCGAGGACTGCTCGTCCTGGGTCGGACAAACCTGAAGCTGAGCACTCAAATAGCTTGAAGGGCAGCAAGAGTAGTAAGACGTCCATTGATGGTGACACTCCTGCCAGTGGCAACGGTGTCCTGCTTAAAGAGAATGCAAAAACTAAAACTAGTGAGGAGGGTGTGTCCGTCTCTGCCAACATCCAGAGAGTGACCAGAAGTGCTCAAGTGCCTGTCAATAAATCGGCTGCATCTAGACGGGGTGCTCTCTCTGCCTTGCATCGGAAGCACGTCACTAGATCGAGGTTACTCAACTCCAAGAAGCAGTTGATCATTAAAAAAGCCTTGGAGTTGAAGAGCAAGTGCATTCATGGTAGACAGTCTCGCTTGAGTGCTAGGACAGGTGTCAGCAGGAACTTGTCAGCTAATGGCACTGAAAAAAGAGTTACGCGGTCTACTGAGTACACCCCCGAGACTGATGATGGCGCACAGACGGATGTGAAGAAAAGATGTTTGGAGAGACGAGAAAAGCTGAGGCGCCGCAGCTGCGATGGTGTTTCTGAGACACTGGCTCAGAAAGACGGATCGCCAGCCAGACGGCCATACAGAAATGCAGAGGTGCGGTCCAAATCCATCGACCAACATGAGCCAGAGAGAAATACTGAGGCTCCAGAAAGTCGGCCGCCGAGTGGTAGCCATACGCTTGAGGACGTCCAAACAGCTTCTGAACGAAGCTTTCGCTCTTCGTTGCGGCGACCAAGTGCATCAAAGAGTGATGAAACGTTCAAGAACGTGCGTCTTGAGATGAGCAAAGTCGGCAGCCCGGCCAGGTCTGCTGTTGCCACTGCTGCTCTGAAAAAATCTCGATTGGCCAAGATGACTGTGACTCGACCTAAGCCTAAAATATCAAGGTTACTTTTAAGGTAAAAAAAAAAGTTTGTGTTATTCTGTTGAAAAACAATGGTGTCAAGTAGGTATGTGGTGCAGTGGCTGTAGAGTTACTTGTGCTCTAGTAACCCATATTGTTTGGTCTGATAAGCTGGAAAATTTGGGCAGCAATTAATTAAAATGAACGTATTTTGTTTCACATCAAAAGACTTGTTCGCTTCAAATTTTGTACATTTTCAAGTGAAGTGCTGTCTCTTCACACTCTTTTCAAGCCAAATCTGGGCGAAATTATTTTTCAATTAATTATTTTAAAGAATTCGTAATTTTTAATGTTTATGTGTGCTTTAATATTTTCCTTGGCATTAAGTCACTAGACATCTGACTTTCTGAAGGGATCCTATTTCCTCTTATCAACATTTTATAATTCAATCTAGACAGTATAGGTTAGTAAACCGAAGTTTTTCAACTCGCCACTCTTTCTTTAACATCGTCACTTTTTTTTCACATAAAGGCTTGGAGGCGCGGCTGCATCCACGGGAGCAGCTTCAGAAGGCAACTCGACCACAGAGTCTCCTCCAGACACTCCAGTGCGACACACGCGCAGGCACACAGACCCGCGGCCACCACCACCCGCTCCCTCACCACAACCAGGCAAGGTGCTCCCTATCCCTGATAAAGCCTCGTACCTCATATCACGGTTACGCAAGGAGCGCCGAAGGAGCGACTCTGTCAAGGTTGAGGTCAAGGAGGAGGTGAGGGATGAAAGTGAAGAGGAGGACGTCAGAAGAGCTGCCACCAAAGCCCTGCGCATGGTCAGAAAGGAACCCAGATCACTTGATCCGTGTAGTCTCGAAGGTGAGGTCCTACGTCAGTAGCTGTGCCGAGTGGTATTTATAGTATGATAAATTCGTATTTATTAGTATATATGATGGCTAGGGATTAAATTTCTTGTGAATCTTGTTTTTGATATGTGGGTGCTGCAGACTATTTCTGGTAATTATCTGTTCTGTGCCCCCTAAAATTCCGACATCTCATTCTCTTCACCTTAATGTTTTCAAGGATCTTCTTTGATTATTGATTGTTCTTTGACATCACTTTCCTGACTGAGAGTAATTTATAAAGATTGATGATTATCTGTGCAAATAAAACTTGAAGTTTTTCTTTCAATGAAAGACGCATTAATTTTGAAAACTTAGGAGTGAAAAATGTTAAGATTTGCTAATGGCATTTTTTTTTTGTTTATCCAACTGTAATAATTTCTGTTCACATTATTGCAGACGTAAAGCCTGATGTGTCAACGATTGACATTAGCCCTACCAAGGCCGCACGGTCAAGCACTGCTGCATCGCCTCAGTTGGTAACATCAACGCTGCAGGAGCCACAGTCCAGTCTTGCCAGCACATCGATCACATCTACACCCAGTCTGTGGTCGAGTAGCGTTTCATCGGTTCCCTGCACCCCAACTTCAGCTGACAACTCTCCTGCCTCAGACGCAGCAACGGTTGCCAAAAGCAGCTTGGAACAGAGAGCGTCGCGCGTGAAGCGGTCACGGAATGGTAGCGTCTGTAACTCTCCTCCAGGCTCCCCAGGCAGTGCCAGCAAGCTGCCTTGTTCCAACACTAACTTGAAAACACAGTTTTCTGCAAGTAATCATGCGTTCAACTGCAATGCATTAGTTTCTAGGTTAGAAAATACGTGTAAAAATGAACCCGGGACAAAGAGTTCTAATTCAAGTGCCATTGAGAAACCTGTCGTTCGGAGCAAAATGAATCGAGGATGTGCAGTTGCAGAAACTCCCAATGGTGCTTCGCCTGCAATGATTTCTCCCAAGTCTGAGACTATACAGGAAATGAGGTGAGCTACTCGTTTGTGATTTGTGCCTACTGATTTTGTTATGCGGGATTTCGGGGATGAACTAAATTAGCATTCCTACTAAAATTGGGTTTTGAGTCGGACCTTATTTTTTTGATGGAATTATACAGATGATAAAACTTACTTGTAGCTCTTGCAATTGTGTACAGATAAATATATCTTGATGTACTATTTCCAGTACGGTTTTAATTTGAAGCCTGTTGTGGTTCATAATGGATACATCATCTTGGTGAAGTGAAAGATTAACAGCCTTTCCTTATGTCACGTCAGTGTATAAAGATTCTACGTCACAGCTCCATGAACAAGTGTTATCGGGAGATGAAAAACGTGTTTTAACACGTTAAGTGCGCCGGGTTAACTGAAGTTCAATATTCAATTTGAAATAAATTTAATTTTAGAGATCAATTTTGAAAATAACGAACATTAGATATATCGCGCCTTCATTTACTTTTCATTGAGCATTTATTGATATAGAGTTAGTGACTGCTGGTTGGTCAGCAGCTTTATGAAAAGCCCCTCAGTGACCACCGGTGGGGCACTTCGCGCTTGAAGTGTTAAATTTTCTTGCTTACAAAGGTTTTTGTGTATTAGATGCGTACGATGGCCGTTGTTGAACCGCTAGCCTAGTTCTAACCTATCGGGGGTTGACCAAGTAGTAAATTAGCTGGTGTTACTTCCATGTTTGTTGACAGGGTCGCCAAATTGTGTTCAAAAACTTTGAGCAAGTATAAAATAGAATAGCTACTTTCACCACAAAAACTTTGAGCAAGTATAAAATAGAATAGCTACTTTCACCACATTTAAACATTGTTTAGTCACGTGGGTTATGATCGGGAATTTTACCCTGATTATAGGTTATTTCAGTCGATTTTCTTAGGTAATGAATTTTGTGCCAGATTAACTTGAGCTTGAAAGTGTAGTTCTTCCGTAGTCTATGACTTCTGCTTTGTGTAGCTCGCGCTGTGATTACTAAGACTGCTAGACCTGGCAAATTATTCTGCGTTAGTGTTCTTTGAGAAATTATCTTTAGAAAAACTCAGTGTAGTATCGATTTTTGGGTGATACATTGATTTTACTACATTCATGTTCGTCAAGAATATAGATGCTGACATGTCGATAATTTTGCTCCTCAGGCGACTCCGGTGCTCGTTGAGAGAAGACCGGCGCGAAAGCTCCTTGAGTAAGTTTACCCATCTACCATTCTGGTGTATTACTGAGGCACTCTTTTGCATTTTTACCTCATCTTTGCTCTAGAAAATTTCCTATTCAAATTGGTCGTTAAATTTTCAACGTTCTCTGTTACAATTTTTCTGTACTTTAAACTTTTAAACCCAGAATTTATATCTTTAGTTGACCTGTATGCGTACTCACTTGCAAGGTTGAAGCCTGTTGTGTTCTGTATTCCTTGAATTCTATCTATTGTTACTTGTTGCGATTCATCAATGTTCTATAAGTGCAACACTGGAATAGGAAAATATTGGGAAGGTAAGAAGCGAAAATTGTATTTACATTTGTAGACATATAACGTCCAGCCTTAGCATTATAAAAAATGGGATGTTTCTAGTTTCTGAAATAGTGAAAGTAAAGGAGAAGTTGAAAAACTTCGGTTGCTTTAGTTGCGGCGTATAAATGCTACATTTCAAGTTTTAGATTTCAACGAAATTGTACTGCAACGATTTAGTTTCCCATGTTCCTTTCAAAATGATATAGGCATTTCTTCTGCATCCCACTCCCCTCAGAGGGATACAACACAGCTATAAAATCTAGGAAAATTAGTGCTCCAAAAGAAAGGTGTTAGGTTAGGTCTCGAGCTTAAAGGTTAGGCGGACCTCCCTTTCGTTGAAGTAGAAAAGATATTTTCTTTGATTCAGAAAATGTCTTTCGGTTTGCTACTGTTCTTTTGACAAAATTTAGTGCATCAATTCTTATCTTGTTTCATAAATTTTTTTAATCTTGCCATTTCTCGGTACAGGGTATTGAAACACACCTTGCGCATAAGTTCCCCGCCATCTTAATTCCATTCTAAAAGCTGCCTTCCTCTCTCGGGAACATCTTTGTTGTCGGTGGCAAATCTTAAACTATTTTGTAACGTGGTCTAATCTACTCAAAGTGAATATTAAGGCTTTTCAATGTTAGGTGGTTATCAAACTTAATTTAAAAAATTCGAGAAAATTTTGATAGTAATATTTTTCATGATCTTGCTGGTTTGCGTGCTATTATTATGCTTCTATAGTCGTTCATTTTTGTTGGTAAAAGTTACATTAAAATTTTTCAATCTCGTTACCTCACCTTTTGAACACTAGAACGTACATTAGTAGAAATAATTTAACTGAAAAAATGTGGCCCAATTAAGAGATAAGATTTCAGTGAATTTTTTTTCATGAATTTCAAAGAATGAGTGTTAAATTTTACATATATTAATACAGTGTATGTTGAGTGTATGATCCATTTACCCAGGTTTAGACGTACGAGAGACGCGCAGGCGCGCTAGTGAAGGTTCCGCTCACAGCTCACAAGAGCGACCTGTACGGTCTCTTGCCAAGCACTCCTCGCCACCAGCGCGGCCTCTTGATAATTCCAGGGATGGGAGACACAAAAGCAACCCGGCACCGCATGACTCTGACTGCAAGAATGTTCGACTTAAGTCTCGCAATAAGCGGAACTCCAGAGTGTCGGGACGGACCGTGATTTCGGACTCGACCACCACAACAACTTCTGATACATCGAGTGACGAAAACTCTCGTAGTGCTGAAAGTACTGTTAGAAAATCGCAACGGATTTCTAGAACTAAAGAAACGGCTGCAAAGAAGCAATCTGATTTGAAAAAATGCACGAGAAGTTGGTCAAGTGAGTCGAACAGAGATGCTCGATCAAGATCATTATCTAGGGAGAGTTCAGCAAGTGGAAGCGTGACGCGATCTGGTACTTTGAATAGGGATATGACTGGCACTATTTCTCGCAACTCCCGTCGCATTGAAGCGGAGAACGCTCGTAAAAAGAGACGCTCTTTGAGAGGCGCAAGTAACATTTCTAAGAATTTAACCCAGTCGGAGTCAGACGAGAGAGAAACCGATGGTCCTTGTACGAGTGAAGATGAAGCTGCGAATGATGGAGACGATGAAGATAGAGTGTCCATTTCTCATAATGTACGCTCAAGACGTAGTGGAAGGAGTTCCATTGAATTAACATCCAGCAAGAGGGAAGAAAATCTTGCCTCTAAACGTCGAACACGTAGCGTTGATAGTTCGCAAGATATGAATGCAATCGCAGTCGCAGTGAGAACAAGATCTTCTGATCGTACCAAGCGGCATGAGAAGAGCAGTGAGACCAGTGGTAATTCGAGCAATGCAAGCCAAACTATTCCTTACGATCTTCCCGTTAAAAAAGAGTGTGTATCTGAGGACGAAGTTGACATGCAGCAAGGTGATACATCAGAGCATGGTGATGCTGTTTCGATCAAACTGGAAAAAAGTGACGTAAATAAATTACAGGACCAGCTGGCATCAACTTCCTTGGAAGAAGTTGAGTCATCCTCTCAAGTGTTGATTCCATCATCACTGGAGAAAGGTGTCAGTTCTTCTGCCTTGGAGGATGTTAACTCATCTGCTCTTCGGCCTACCTCTATCGGGGTGTTGAAAAAACGGGCATCTGTACCTCGTCGTAAGGCCAACAATCCTAAGGAAAAGAGACTGGACGACGTTCTAGGATCTGTTGCTAAGGATTTCGGTGATAACATTGACGAAGGTCATTACAGCAAAATGGAGCGAGATTTAGCTCTTGGAAATAAGAGTCCCGAAAAGCAAAATAAGAACCTTATTTTGAAAAAATGCATCAATATTCCGTCATTCACCAGTCGTATGGAGACAGAATTCGTAGAGTCTGTGTCTAAGTCGACCAGCTCTTCTGAAGCAAATAAAAGTAACGTAGCGAACGGTTTGGACAGTGTCATGTTCTATGCAAGTAACAGTAACCTAAACTGTAACAGCCCTAACCAATCTTCCTCAGGTACTTTGAAACCCGCTCCGAGTTTGCCGAAGACGCCTCGTCGCGGGCCTTTTAATGCCAAGAAACTTAGTGATGTGGTGCGTAGTCTGGCTGAGAAGAAACATGCAGAGAGTCCTCTGTCTTGTGTTGCGGATGATAAACCCGACTTCCTCAAAGATCTCAAGAAGAAATCTCTAGATGACGACAAGCAGAGGCAAGTACGTGAGGTGTGTCTTGCTACTGCACTTGACGCGTGTGTTTTCTCTTCTGCAACCACCACCACCACTACTACTCTTTCTTCATGCTCTGCTGCCCCTCTCACCATACCTCATGTTTCCGCCATCATCACATCCACAAGTAATGTGTCTGCTTCTGTTGTGTCTACTACTGTCACTATAACCACTACCAAGTCTGGAAATGATCAACCATTCATGAGCACCAGTATTACCGCCACTCAACTTCCTTGTATCACGACAGCTGCTGTATTGCCAATCAAGACTGGGCAGCCTCAAGCTTTCTCACCTCAAACCGCACCTGTAGAAAAATCATCCCACATCACGAGTGTGGCTTACACCCAAAGCTTGCCATCAAGTGTTTCGGTGCCTGCCGTTTCCGCTGCAAGTCATATCACGGTGCCATCTGGCCTCACTGGAAGCAATGTTACTGATAGCAGTTCTGTGAACTCGAATGAAAATTCTTCATGTGTTGTTGAGAATTTAGCTATTGTTGCAGTCTCCGAAGCATCTACCGATGAGAGTGTTGAAAGCCATGTTAAAGGGGCTTGCCAGGTCAGCAAGAATAAAGTAGGCAGTAATAAGAATACCCAGCGACTCGCTGAAAGGAAGTTGCCCTATGCATCTCTAGTCACAGCTCAGAATGAGTGTGTTCCTAAGAAATCCAAGATTTCACCACCTGTCTTTATACCTTCCAGTTTTACCAAAAGCTCCTCTGATTTAAAAACGTGTGTGAGTGCCAATAGTAAAAACACATTTAGTTCTAAGAATCACGGAATTGTTAGTGATAAGGGAAAAGTTGTAAGCAGTGCTAGTGCCTCTAATATCGCTGTGCGTGCCGAAACTGGCAATCACGGTGAACCAAACAGTGCGTTACCAAAGGTTTCTCAGAAGTCACCTGTTATTTATCATGACTCTAATGAATCATCAGTGAAGGATGCTTGTAAAATATCATCTGTGAATAATGCGGAGCCATCATCTCACCGTAATTCATCTCAGTCACAAAAATCATCGTCCACTGTCGCCTCCTCAGCTTCTACAGATGTGCCGGTGTCGACAACTCTTCCGTCGCGCATGTTTTACGGTTCTGGTGCTTGTCGTTCTTCAACTGCCGAACGGCTGGCGTTGTCAAGGCATTTAATTGTCCCGAGTATATCAGCTACCTCTCCAGCGCTCACAGCTAGCCCCAAGAGTGGCAAGACTGGTGTCAAACACGTGTTAGTTGGAAAAGGTGCTAAATCCAGTGCTCGTGGTTCTAATTCTAGGGATGCTTCTTCTAAGGTTAATTCTAGACATCTTCACAATGTGACAACGTCATTAAGTAAAGATACGCTTAAGAAAACGACACATATCTCCTCGTCTGGCGTGCACACCACTTCAATTTCTATTACTCCTAAGGTTAAAAATACTGATAAACTTGATACTCACGCTTCTGTTAACATTACTACACTGAACATTCCCAAGGTGATACCTGGGCAACGCAACTTATCTTCCATTCGTGCCAAAAACATTGTCAATTCTGTTAAGGATTATGAGAATGATTGTGTTGATGGAATTCCTAGCATCACTATTAACTGTGATAACTCGGAAATAGTTTCTCTTACTTCGTCCGTCACAGCAACGTACTTCACTTCGCGACCAATTGATATCAAATCAACTGAAATAACGTCTGTCACGTGTAATGCATCCAATGAAAGTAAAATACTTCCCTCAAATTTTTTATCAGACGAGGGAAAGGATTCAAGTTTGAAAATTCCTACAGTGTCAATAGCGCTTGCCTCGTCCTCTTCATGTGATACTCGTAATTTTCCGTCACACAAAGATTCAGTTACTGTTGATGTACAAAATCTTGTACCTTCGACTCCAGTTGAATCCCAAGTCCTCGAGAGCGATTCGAGCGTGAATGATAATCTTCAAGATCTTCAGCAGGCAGAAAGTTCTATCACCATGAACGTGACGATGCCTCCTACTCCCTCGGCCACTCCAGTACCGCAACCATTTAATTCTACGGGTATAATTTCTAGTCAGACTAACATTCCTCTTTATGTGACGTCGCAAACTGGTTCAAGTTCTCTTCCAACACCGATGTTTACTTCTTTAGCCTTGTCCAACAGTCACATAGGTGCTCAAAATCTACACATTCCTCACCTACCCGTAGATGTCCAGTCTCAAATGGTATCATCGCTGACCACGTCTGGTAACGTTATAATACCTGCTGGTGGGCCGCCATTAACTCAAACAGACGTTAATGCGACGCAGCTACCTACTATCATGACTCCTCTACCCTCAAGTGTGGCACAAGTACCTATCGATGCTTCAGGGCTTCCCCCAAATGCTTTAGCCAATCTCCAAGTATCTAATTTACCTCCTGGTATCGTTTCTAATATTCCAGGTGGGCCTAGCGGATTAGTTAATACTGTACCTACTCCGTCTTGTGTTTTACCGAACTTACCTCAAGGAAGCATGGTTCCCAATATCCCATCAGCTAATCTTAATGCTGGTCGTTTACCTACCATTCAGTCACCCAATATTCCTCCTGGTGCTTTGTCCAGTATACAAGTTCCAGGTCTCTCAGGAAATGCCATGCCTAATTTACCAAATACGCTACCTGCACTGCACGGTGGCATCGCACAATTCCCTAATGTTACTCAGTTGCCAAATAACTTATTACCTCTGTCAAGTACCATCGCGCCTCTAACGTCTAACATTGGAAACCAAGTTAGCCTTGCTTCTACCACTACCACATTAAACACTATCGCCTCTTTACCGTCCGTGTTCCCTCTGACTGGTCCTGTTGCATACAACACTGTTGCACCATACAACGCAGGTGTGACCTCATACGTAACTTCTGCCCCCCAGTTGGCTTATTTTGACACTTCAACCATGACGTACGTCACTCCTGCCATTCTTCCTTCTCTGGCGACTCCACAAGGCATCATCACTGCGTCGTCGGTTTCCTCTTTCGTACAACCAGGAGGTGCCCTTCCGCCATCTTACACTATCATGTCGATTCCTTCACACTCGATATCACAGAGTCCTGCTAGTGTGGGCTCAGAATCTTCGGCGAATGGCGCTCAAGCTCTGAACACATCTGGTCATTCCTTAGCAAGAGATTCTCCCGTTATGATGAACACTCCAATACTAACGTCGAGCCAAAGTGCATACGTGTCGAACAACACGGATGTTTGCTCCTTATTTCCAATCGCTGCAGGAACTCTTAATTCAGGCTCTGCTATAGGATTGGCTACACCTCAGTTTCAGAGTCATGTTTTGACCGCCGGTTCTCCCGCTCCTAACTTGAACAACGGTACTCGGCCTGTGCTGTTCCCTACGTCTGGTGCCATGGTGGCTGCTGGGTCGAATCAAATGTCGGCCTCGTCATCGCCTGTAAAGTTGCCTAAGCAAATCCACATTGCTCCTAAACCTAATCGTATGTCTGCTCCAAGTGGTTCTACTGCTGCGACTTCTAGCGGCGCTTTCAAACCATCTTCTAAACCTGTACAAATAGCCCCGAAACTTGTTTCACAACCTCTCACCGTGCCTTCAGCTGTCAGCAAACTTCATTCCTCTCCACAAATATTAACAACTCCTCAGGGGTCTCATCTCCTGCACACAATACCGCAACTTCAACATTTGCAAGCTCTCCCTCAGGGTTTGCAGGCTTTTTCATCTACACTTCAGGGTGTCCAAGCTTTGCCTTCGCATATGCCTTCTATAGCTGGCGTCCAGGGAATTTCTGTAACACAGGCACTATCTCTGTCTGCAGCCACTCAGTTGGTCACTCCACCAGTCGGAAAAATACTGTCTCAACAACTCATAGTTACTACCATGGCTAATGTTGAAAGTAGTCAAGCAGCGTTTTGCTCTTCTACTGCTTCTCAATATTCTTTAGTACCTCAACAATTTGTTTCAACACAAGACAGTGGTACGGGGGTTTCATTGAACGCTTCTGTCAGTAATACTTTATCAGACGCTACTTCTGCCGTTGCACCAAGTTATATTGGCAGCATATCATCTAGTGCAACCGTAAGCTCTACCTTATCTATGCCCTGTGAATCACAAAATGCTGAATTTCAAAGAACGTCAGCAGATGTCCAGACTGTTAGTGAATCTAATGTAGCTGATGCTGCTGTTACAACGGTAGGCTTGAATCAACTTCCTTTGACATCTAGTTCATCGGCCTTAGCAGAAGAAAATCATGCGCAAAAATATGGTGGGACATATGTCGATAATATTCCACTGTCACGTCCTTGCGTCACACGTACGACATGCGCTAATTTTCAAACAAACGTAGGTACCGTGGATACTGCTCCGATTCCGCTTGCCCTAGCCAAAAACATCGGCCCTGTGGCGTTGTCTAGCGTTGCATTAAATATCCCGATTAACTATTCAGTCGGCCAATCTCTCCGTATACCCAGCGCGCTTCCGTCATCTGCTAAAGGGCCTGACTATATTCCGTTGCGCTCAGAAAATGAACCAAGCTCAGAATCTGAAGAATCTAAGTTTTCCGTCGCGGACCATTCTTCTGAATTGCGGATTTGCATCACTCCTGATGAGGTTCCTTGTTCGCCTTGTTCCGATTCATTGATTGAAGTAACCGATAACTGTACTGATGGAGTGGATGAGATAAGAGATAAGGCTACCGAGTCGGAGCAAAGCACCCTACCAGAAAGTGTAAAGCACCAAAAAGATTCCAATGCAACCGGGTGTGCACCTGGAAAGATTTCAGATGAATTTCCTCCTAACAAAGATAATGCTATAATTAATAGTGTAAGTCCTTTGTGTATTCCAACGCCGACTAGCTCTACGAACACAGAAGATGAGGCGTTTTCAAGGAATAAGTCTTCTGTAGGTTCCTCATTTATTAAACCTGTAAACTGTGAACTAAGTACTTCTAACCAAGTGCCAAATGACGAGTCACAAAGTTCTTCTCTGGGTAGTGTGTGCCATGCATCTGATTTTTATGATAAATCTGAATTCAACACAGAAGTTTCCCAAGCTTCCATTAGTAAATCTGATTCGAGCGTGATAGAGACAAGCAACTCAGTCGTGTCACCTATGTGTTCTGAACACATTTCAGTTTCACCACTTCAACAAGTTTTTGAAAAAGCGTCTTCTGTATCTTCGTGTATTGTTCCTGTTTCTTCTGTCCAGTCTTCGCTACCAGTTCTTACTGCAGCTTCAGTAGCATATACATCAAATTCAAATGTTCCTACGTCCACTCTTCCTGGTCGCATTTCTCTAACACATATTCATGCGCCAAATTCTCTCCACAATGTCTCTAATTCAAATGTTGCTGTTTCTACTTCCCTCTTTAGCACTACCACTACTACGTCTTCAGCTTGTACTGAAGCGTCTACAGTTTGTTCTTCTGCCGCCCCAGTTATTTCTTCTGTGGCCCCAGTTGTTACTTCTGGACTTTCAGTTTCTGCATCGGCATCTCCAGTTAGTGCTTCTACGCCCCCGGTTTGTTCTACACCCCCAGCTTGTACTACATCCTCAGTTTGTTCTATTTCTCCAAGTTCTACTTCAGTCTCTCCGACTAGTACGTCTGCATCTCCGGGTTGCACTTCCATGCACCATGATTCTACTTCTACTTTCTCAGGTAGTATTTCTACAACCGCTTGTACTTCTACTGTGTGCGCGTCTGCATCTTCTGTTTGTATTTCTACCTCTGTTTTAACTTCCACGTCTTCTGTTCCCATCTCGAAAGCTTTTTCTACATCTGGACCTCCAGTTTGTAATTCTACTTCCCCCATTTCTTCTCTCACCTCTCCTGTTATATCTGTTTCCGCTTTATCAAGCCTAAATTCTGCTAGATCTTTCAAAGCATCAGGTCCTAAGCACCTTCCTGTGCTTCCTGCACCTACCCCTCGCATCACTCGGGGTGCTCTTCCTTTGGCTCCTAATGTGTCTGGTGGGAGCTTTGCTTCTTCCGTAGCCTTAGTGCCCTCAAAATTATTGTCTCCTGTTTCGATACCCAGTGTTGCAGCTAAGCCACTCATTGAGCGTCTCAACACGGTGAAGCTTCTGAAAGAGCCCCCTCAAGCAACGTCTGTTTTGAAGCATTTAAGTTCTCCTAAAGAGAATTCTGAAGTAGTAGAGAATAAAATCATTTCTGTCCCTGTCAGAAGTGAGAAGAGTATACTTGCTAACTCAATTAAACTTCAACAAAGATCTCCACGTAGTGCATCCACAGCTTTACCGTCGAACTCTTCTGCAACTTTGTTGAAGGCTCATTCTGATTCGAAATCTCAACATACAGATGGTACAGAAAAACTGCCAAATAATCAACCGAATGAATCGGATCATGTTAGCAAAATATTCAGCAAAATTCCTCCCTTTGCGTCGTCTTCTGTGACCATAACATCTGTTCCAACCACACGCGGAAGTGATTCGTGTAAAACTAATCTGGGTGCTCCAGAGAAAGCCATTGTTGATAAAAAGAAGGATTCTGTTTTGAAACGACCTCTTTTCCGGACTAAAAGTCAAGAGAACGTTTCTAAAAGTAGCTTTGCTTTTTCAGTTGTGAACGAAAGCAGTGTTTACGCCTTTGAACCTGACGTTGACCTGCAGTTGGAAGAAACTTCTGCGTTCTCGAAGCGAATAAAAAAGAAAGCGTCTGTCAGTGTAACGTGTTTGAAATCTACTTCAGATTCGAATAAAAACTCAGATTGTAAATCGTCTTGTTCAAAATCAGTACCATGTAAAAACCTTAAAAGCCCCGAAAAGTTGAAAGGAAAAAGCATGCCTGAAATACAACAAAACAGGCCTAAGCGTAATTCACGTACTGCATTTAATCAGAAACTGAAAAATAGCAGATCAATTCAATCAAGTGAAACAGATGTTGGTACATCACCTTCGGTTTTGTTGCGTGATAGAAGAGAACACGAAAATCGGCCCGTGGAGCTGTCAATTGGAAATGTAAATTCTGTTGAAATAACCAGTACAGTATCCTCTTCTTCGACTTTGAGTACAACTTTGAGCTGTAGTACAGCTACTCTGCGTGTTCCGTCAACAGAGATTGAACCAATTCCCTCCTGTGAAAACGGATCAATGAAGCTTTCTGTTTGTTCTGATTCTGTTCACGTTACGAAACCAACTGTGGCTCCATTAGCGGTAGGCAGTAGCGCCGGTATCACATTACAATCTGTACACAAAACTTCCGCACCTGTCTCTTCCTCCCCGAGTATTGTTCAAAACGCTTCAGTTCCCATTATTAGTGTTTCTTCTACGAGTTGTAGTAGTACTACTACTAAATGTGCTATAACTTCGTCTCCAGTTCCTCAACTTCTTAATTCTGAAAAACATGTAGTGCCAACTTCTTCAGCAATATCGTTTCCTTTGGACATTTCTAGTACATTACTTGTCTCATCTTCTAATTCTGTTCCAACTTCTCAAAAAGGTACTTCTCAAAACTTGCAATCAGCTGATAATACTAAAAACTATTCAGATAGCGGTTTTTCTAATGTAGACGCTGACACTGTTCCGTCACCTAAAGTTAATTTAGGTGAGGATTCACAGAAGGTCTCAAATTTAGTTTCAACTTTGTCACGGGCCGCGAAACAACTCCATTCTGTAGATAATTCAACGAGTCATGTGACAAGTCCGGCTTCTACTGCTGAAGTGAAAATGACCGCGTCTCGAATTACAAATAAAATTCTGGTCGCGGAAATGAAAAACACGCCTGGTTTAGTAATAAATCAACATTGCAGTACTGAAGCCGTTATCACTCCTGTTAGTCGAGCCTCAACTCAGATTAAGATAAATGATACGAAACCTGTCACCTGTCAAACCGTTACTCGCATTCGCGCCGTTGAAACGCTCAAATTTGCAAGCCCGTGTGCTCTTAAAATTGCAAAACCTGTGTTAGATGTCAATATCACTCAGAGCATCACCTCTGTTTCACCAACGATCCCTGGTGTGGCGTTGGCATCTTTTATGCCAGGATTGGCGCGTGTCTTGAACCCCTCCGTTAGCCAAAGGGCATCTGAGTTACACACTTTGGCTTTGCCGAAATTAGGTGTTTCTAGTACCTCGTCAATTTCGTCAGCATTGTCTTCCAGTTCTATCCCTAAAACCACTGTAGCAATGGCTACTGCGACGTCGCTGTCATGTGCTTCAATATCTGGGAACGTACCTTCTACTGTTACCGCTGCAAGTACTGGAGTTAGTGCGACCACAAGTGTCCTTGATACATGCCCCGCAGAAGATCCACCCAAAAAATCATCAGGTACTGAAATTGAAACTGAAAATAGCAAGGCTCTTGCACCAGAAAAATCGAAACCTGTTGAGAGTGCCTCAATTGCCATTCAGTGCGATATGGATGAGCCAGTCGCCACTCTTTTCCGTCCGGAGACTTTGGCATTTAATAACGAAAGTGGTACGCAGACCGAAGGACCATCGAAGTTACCTTTACCCCCTTCAGCCTCACCGTTTTACTACTTACCTTTGGCAATGGCAGCTTTGGGAGAAAAGCTTCCAGCACAGCTGGTGCAGCAAATGCTTGCAAAAACACAGGGGCTGGTTGGCGCTGCGGAAGCGGGCATGATACTTCAACAGGCAGCTCAATTAGCTCAACAACATCAGCAGAAAGTATTACAGCAGGTTAGCACTTCTGATGCCTCTTTACTTACGCATCCTGTGGCGAAAGCGGTCACATCTACTGTGATTCCTTCAGGAACGCCACAGCAGCCGAGCAAAGTTGCCTTGGAACAATCAATCTTAGTTCAAAGTGCTGCTAATGATCCTTCGTCGTCCGGAAAGGCTGTAGCTGTCGCACGCTCTTCGGTCAACGTTCCTGGTCCTGTCAATAAGGGCCAACAGTTAACTAATATTACGATGCAGCATAAAAAAACAGCGTTTCAACCGCAAGAGTCTCAAATGGTGCCACAACCTTTAGCTTCTCAGTTGCAAAATCAGTTAGTGCAAAACTTGCAGTTGTCACAAACGCAAAAACAGTCCCAGCAACCACGCCAACAACTGCCTTCAGTTCACGAGCAATCTCCGTTGCAGCAATTGCCTCAGCAGCTGCAGTTGCTTCAGCAACCTCAATTGACACAACAGACTCCATTATTACAAGTTCAATTACCTGAACACTCTAATCTCCCTCTACAACCATCTCATCCTCTAAATGAGCCTCAGGCATCTCTCTCCGAACAACAACTACAACAGTCTGCTGTTGCCCAACAGCTTCAACTTTCTCTCTCTCAACAACAGCCTCAATCAGCCGCTGACCAGCAACAGCCTCCTCAAGCTATCGTTGCGCCTCTGTCAATTGTTGTCCAACAACAGCTCAAGTCTACCATACTCCAGCAACTACCTTCCATATCTGCCGTTGTCCATCAACAGTCGCAATCTACTGTTCAACAACAGCAACCTCAGTCAGCCGTTGTCCAGCAACAGCATCCTCGGCCTGCTGTTACTCTACAGCCTCTGCCACAGCAAATTCAGCCTCTTGAACAACAGTCTCAGTTGTCCCCCCTACAATCTCAGGTGCTCTTTCCCCAACAAAAACCCCAGGTTGCATTGCAGTCATCTCAGCAAGAGCATCACATGGACGAGCGACAGCAGGTAGAAACAAATGATCAATCTGCCCATAATCTGCAGCTAGGTTCGTCTGGGACTCAACAAATAAGTCCTGTGATTCAGCACTCCTCACCATCGAAGGAACTTACAAAGCCTGTTTTGGAACAGCAGTCGTTACGGTCGCTGAGATTCCACCAGCATCAAAGTCACTCAAAATTGCAACCACAGGGCCTACAAATGCAGCAAGCGGTCTCGAAACCCTCGTCTCTCTCAATGCAGCAGTCCAAGTCAGTACAACCGAAGCAGTCACACATTCCTCTTTTTGCTTCTCCTACGCACCATAATTTTAAATCGTCTGCACAAGCCTTGTCTAAAGTTCAACCAATTCGCAACGTTCCTGCGAAAGTCGTAACTGCTAATTCCAAAATTTCATTGGTTGCTTCCACTACTCGAGCTACTTCTGTCTCGCGTATTTCCAGTCATTTTGCCGAGACGCCTATCATTAAATCATCTCCTCCTGTTTATATCACCCCTCCTGCCCGAATAACTCCGGAAGCGTTCAACCCTACACCTGCATATATGGCCGCGTCATTGTCATCTTATGTCAAAAGCTCATCCAGCACATCCACTACCTCTGCTAATCATCTATCTTCATCGAATAACGCCGCTTCTTCGTGTGGTGTACCTCCTAGTAAATCGCCCAGCACCACTGTTACTAGCACAAATAGATCACCTCGTTCACCAGCGGTTTCAAAATCACACACTGGGATTTCTAGTTCTTGTTTTAGTACAAGTACTTCTTGTACCTCGAGTACAGTTACTTGCAATAAAAGATTACTGTCACAGCCTTGTACCACTAATACCTGTACCAGTGCTACCGTCTTCATCCCTAACAGTTCGGCGAGAAACGACGCCGCTCGAAGCAATCGTCAACCAAATTCGACTACTGTCAAATCTGTCCAGCCTGTGCTTCATCCTGGCCCAAAAAGCTCGCTAAACCCCGATAATATCGTGTTAGCAGGATCGCAATTTCCTAATGGCCCTGTTGAAAATTCTGAGCCCAATTTGAAAAATGTTGGTGCAACGGATCTCGATCTTGAAGACGAGGAGGCTTGCAAATCTCGTGTTAAACAAAGTCGGAGTAGAAGCGCAGATGAAATGTACGTTAATAAAAAACTTAGATTAGACTCATTGTCTGATTTGGATAATGAACCACCACTGGTGCTTACGAGCATCAAACCTGTTCCAGATGAAGAACTAATCGCTGCAGGACGAAATCGCGAAGGGATACTCGGCGATGAATGCTTTAGTGAAGTTTCTAAAATGGCAGCTTTTAATGTTAGTAAAAAATTCGCTGAATTAAATAACAAGCACTCCCCGAGAAAGTCATCGTTAGAATCTAAGACTGCTTCCTCTTGCATAAATCTGAATACGTGTAAATCGCCCAAAAAAGCAAATGAATTACCTGCTAACGATCATGCCCACGGAAATAACGATATTGGGTCGAGTTCAGCAGCTTTTGCGAAATGCGTTACGACTTTGAAGAGAAATAGTTTACTGAATAATTCTAACCTTGAACCTCAGGGAAACGGAAAAGATGAGTTGATTAAGAAAAAATTGGCTGCAAATTCGTTGAACGAAAAAGTTTCATGTAAGGATTTTAGTGCCAGAAACTCTTCAGTTGGTGAACAAAAGGGTGTTGCTTTGGCAATTACTGAAAATTCTGCGGGAGGAAGTACTGAAGCCTACGCCTCCACCGAATTAACTGTTGGAAATATCTGCGTAAAGTCGGCTCTTCGTAACGATAATCAGGTTAAGATGAATTCGCATGGTGATGACTGTTCCAAAGATGAGACACAAAGCAGTAATAAATCAAAAACGGTTCCTGAAGAGCACTTGGAGATTGAGAAGCTCGCGAGTTCCAGCAAAGAACCTGTTGAGCTTGATAACACCGATAACGATGTCACTTCAACTGAGATCAGCACCAAATGCAACGAAGGACAGACTGACGCCTCCAAAAAATCTAAAAATTGTGTAGTAGTTGGCGATGTTGCTTCAGTTACCTTAGAAGCTAATGAAACGAAAGACAAAAACCTTCAAAGTGGAAGTACGTCAAGATTGAAAAGGCAATGTAAAATCGCCTGTGGCGCTTCCTTCGAATCAGATGAAGAAAACTTAGTTGAATGCGAAACCAACGTTGTCCAACCTTCTGGTGCTTCCAAATTAATAGAAACCGCACGTAATTTAAAGGACAATGATTCAAGCTATAGAGATGACTATCATATGAAAGCACAGATTGTGGAAAACTCAAACATTAGCTCAAGCCAAAGTGATGCAGTCGATGAAAAACATGAAACGATCAAACGGTCCACTAAATCGAAAAAGACCGTCAAGGGAGCTTCTATCAGTAAGAAAAGTACTAAGGATCAGAAATGTCTGAAAAACTCATCCGTGCAAAATGATGTGGAAATTAGAGCGCAGAATGACTTGGAAAGTGAGGAAATCGACGCTGGGTCAGATCCGGAAGAGTCGTCTCCCGCCCCAGCCATCCGTCGGAGCAGCCGATCTTCCACCTCGGCTGCTACTCGTGCTACAGAATCCGACCAGCAAGGAGCCGAGCAGCTCCGGCGCCATCGTCGGGCAAAACGCGCCGCGGCAGCGCTGGCACTTGGCGACTTCACCGAGTTTCACGATGACACCGAAAAGAACGCGAGGACGAACCGCAAACGGAAGGGTTCCAGCGGTGACGGGAGTGGCCGGGTCAGCAGTGGAGGAAGTGGGTGGGTCTCTCCGAGCGGTGGCAGTGACGCTGGCGGTCTCCCACCTACCCCTCTCAGTCCTCAGATGTCCCCGGACACCCTTAGAGGCTGGCCTCCGCCTCGACTTACCAGGTAATCAGTGCCTTCATTAGCCTATTTTGTTTCCGCCTGCTACGGGTGAAATCACCTTGATGTGATGCGCGATTTGTGTACGTGGGGCCAATATTTATTCCCGCGAGAAATCAACTCATGGACTCAGTGCGGCCAATTTCTATTTCAGAAAGTAACGATTCTATCCTGTGCTGTGTGTTGAAGCTCGGGCTTGATGAAGGCATGAAAGCATTTGGTTTAACGCGTTCCCCCGAGTATTGGGCCATATTTGCACCAATTGGTAAATAGCTCATTCACGTACCGGTACATAAATGGATTACATTCCACCAGTTTCGCTACCTTTTTCAAAAGTAATTGTAATCCTAGGAAGTAAAATAATATCGTAAAATTATATTTTTTACACTTTTTAGAATTGATAAAAATGTATTCTAGTTGCTAAGTCGATTTCCCAATTCTGCTACTCACAACCTAACCAAACCAACCGTTAACCGCGGAAACGCGGTGAACATGTTGAAAAGAGTTTTTGTGTTAGTGAGTTCTACTGAGAAGTTAGCTTAGTGTTATCCATTTCTTCATCACAAGCTCTGCGCAGGCTATGAGGTAGTGAATTTTACAAATTGAGACAAAGAGAGGGAATTAGTATATTATTGTTGCTGACGTATGCATGTAGAAGATTGTTTAGCGCGCAACTGTGCAATGCTACAATGTTTCCTCTATCAGAGATTTATTGTATTAGGTAGACCAGTCCACTTTTTCAGAATAAGTGACACTTGTCAACAACATAAAGGTAGTTAAGAGTGGCACGAACCACCGAGAACTGACCTGCGCTTCTTCTGCTTCAGCCCTAGCCCGTCGCAGAGCTCAGAAGGCGCTAGCTCGACGACGTCTCAACGCAGCAGCCAACGTGCCAGCGTGCGCCACAGCAGCGCTGCTTCAGCTTCTGCCGCAGCTCAGCGCCACCAGTCGCCTCAGCCTCGCCGGTGAGTGTTGCGCCTCCTGCTGCCTCTCCACTCAGTAGTGCGTGCTGAGCCTCTACATTTCTTCTGTCGTTATTCATTAACTTCATAGGAGACGGTGGTCGAACTTTTTATAGAAAATTAACGTGTATTTGAAAGTCATTTTATCGTTTTAGTATTGAGTATCATCAGGACGGAGGAATGTTTGAGAAAAAATTGATTAGAGAGAGCATGCACTGGACCCACAAATTCATTTTCTTTATAATTGGGAAGTATTTTTTTGGTGGAATGTTTGTACTTGAATTTTTTGACAACTGCGTTTCTTGAAGTAGATTTGCCTCAATACGAGCTACCCAACAGTGTTCATATAAAATAAGGCAATTTCTCTTGTTTACTCGATTTATTTTCTAAATTAAATCTTTGAATTTTACGAATCGAAATCGTTCATTGAGTTTTGACTTTCTACTCGAGTAGGATCAGCTAAACCAGTCTTCGGGCGTAAAATATTCGCTCTGATTTTTCTTCTTGAACTGGCAAACAGTTTTAGAAAACCGATAACGTTAATCATCATTTGATTGCAGGACAGATGTACGATTCAAATTAAGAATTGTTTGCAGTTTAACGCCCTCCTATTTTCGCGTTATAAGTTTAATTGTGTGAGTTTGAGTTTTATTCTATTTTTCTGGATTGGTATTTCAATCATGTATTGCTGCTTATTTCAAATGATACCACCACCGCAGGATTGAGCTGTTACTTTATTTTATTTCATAACTTTTCCTTTTTAAAAAGAGATGTTGCTCATTAAAGGACACAGTATAACTATTGCAGTTCACCTCGACACCCTCAGCTCGTTGTAGAAGTTATGTTACAAAATTCAGCTAGGTAGGACTTAGAAAAATGTTAAATTTTTATCCTACTAGACTACTAGCATTGCTTTCATACATTCTAGAAGTGTTACCTAATTCACAGAATGCCGCGCGCTAGCCGTGGAACAGGCTGCGGCGGTAGCGTTGGGGAAACCAAGCCTCCTCAGTCGAGCCCCACGGGGAGTGCTGCATGGCATCCTGACCCTCTGCTGGCAGACAGAGCCCCGCGTGTCAGCGAGAACCCTCACCTCGCGCGAGCACCTTCCTTCTTCCCCACCGCTGAGGAGTTCACCGAGCCCCTCGACTACATCGAGAAGATCAGGCCTGAGGCTGAGCGGTACGATGCTCTACCACTGCGTATCACTGTTTTTTTTCAGACCTTTTCTCATTTCCACCATGGCAGGAGTTGAAATTATTATTTTTCTTCATTTTGTCGTATTTTTAATATTGTCTTCTGCATCTAAATTCCTTTTTGATTAGTATTTACTACTATATTTTGCATGGTTTTTATTATTAGCGAGTCGATGCTAACGTCCGAACTTTATATAATAAATTTGAGGACAATCCTTTCTATTTTGAATTAGAATTAAACTTTTTTCTAATTTCAAACCCAACTTATTTTTAAATTTGAAACCAAACTGCTCTCTTTGAGTTCCCAATCAAACTTTTTTTTTTGGAGACCTGACCAAATTTTCCTCTTCAATTTCCAGTTTCGGTATCTGCCGGATTGTGCCGCCGTCTTCGTTCCGACCGGAGTGTCGTGTCAACGACGACATGCGCTTTGTGGTGAACAACCAGCACATCCACAGGCTGCTCAAGCGATGGGGCCCCAACGTGCGCACCACTTGGGCCATCCGCAAGTGCCTCGCCAAGCAAAACATTGAGCTTTCGTCCAACCCTCTCGTAAGTCTCTCGTGAATTTTCTACTTCTTTCCACCGCGTATTCCTAAGCTCTATTGTATTCATTTTTTGTCAAGTTTTGTTCTACACCCAAATTTTCACCTAAATTTGGTGTTTTACGGAATGGTTACAGAGCATGCAAGCATTTCTTCTAGACTAATCGCCTCTGTAAAGGCCAGGCTACACCGTGCATTTTTTACTGCGCAACTCTGAAGCATTTTTTAACCTCTGAGCGGTACTCGATGCACGAGCGGCTATACCGTGGGCCGTGGCGGCTACACTATGCGTGGAAGCGGGGGTTAGTTGCACGCCGTGGCCCGGAGAGAATGGATGCAGATGAACGTGCGCTCTGGTCAGTAGCTGTCGCATGTGCGATAATGAAGAAATAGAAACTATATGAAGAAAAAACAGGAACGACAAGAATGACTCACGCTACCTGTCTATTTCCTTCATGTATTAGTAATTTACAGTCAATCAAAGACATAACTACCCAACTATGTTTCATAGTGACGAATACTAATTTCCGTTTAATTAAGCTATCTAATTAACGAGAATCAGGGTTGATTTACTCGAGATTAATGCTATTTGCATAAAAAACATGTACACGGTATTCATTTTTGATTATATTTTATTTACTCAAGTATAAATGCTATGGGACGAATTATTTAACATGCATACTTTTTATATATAAATGAAAAAAAAACATAACTTACCTGAGCAACTACTTGACTATGCAAAATTGATGTTGACTGCCGGCTCTCTGCTTCATCATTAAGAAATTACAACATATCATAGCAAGATAGGGTCGGTCGCTGTACATTCTCTGTACCTGCTTTGATTTTTTTTAAATGCTCAACATTTTATTTGGCTTAAAAATACTGTGTCCTCAATGTATGAATTTTCTTTTCATTATATCAACTTTTAATGCCTTCTCAGGGTCTAGAGCCTTTAATATAGTTTTGTAAGCTAATTCTTATAAATGTATACCTTAAAATGTTGAATTTTTGACGTTTCAGAGGTATTCCTTCGCTTTAAAATGGTCTCTGAGCTTAAAGCAACAGCTTGCGTGGCCAATCACTCAATGTAGAAAGCGCAAGCAATAAACATAAGTACAATAGAACACTCCATGATAAAGTTCAACTGCAAACTAGAAGAGCTGTCGAGCGATGACCATGAAATGATGTGTAGTTCACTCCTAACTACGCGCTACAGATGCTTGCTGCACAAGAAGACGCGTCAAAAATCGCACACTGTGGAAGTTCATGCAGCACTCGTGCAACCGACATGCATGCTTCAAATTTGGGCGAGTTGCGCGCGAGTTGCACGAAGAAACGCATAGTGTAGCCGCGCCTTAAGGATTTTGTCTGAAAATTGAATTTTTTTTCTGTAGTAGGGTTCTGTAGTAATTTTTTTCTGTAGTAACATCCAATGAAGTTAGACGCAAAACTTGCCCAGTATTGTTAAACTGAGTTTCGACAACTCGTTGTTACCCACACGTTTACTCGAAAAAAATTTTCCCCCATCAGATTGGTGGTCTGGAGGTGGACCTCGTGCAGCTGTACCGGGCGGTCGAGCAGCTAGGAGGCCTGATGACGGTGCTGGAGGAGCAGCTGTGGGGGCGCGTGGCCCAGATCTGCAGGGTGCCCAAGACGGCGCACGACCGTCTCGCCAAGCTCGACTCTGTCTACTGCAAATACCTCCTCCCCTACGCCACGCTCAAACCTGGTGCGTGCCTATGTGTGTGGTGACTGCATCGTGTGCGATTCAGTCTGTCATGTCATCTTAGAGGGGGCAGTTCAACGATTGTTTAGAGTGCCTGATGTTTCCTTAAAATACGAGGCCGGCTAGTGGATCGAAAGATTTGTATGGCACCTTTGCAAAAAAGCTGTGAGTTTGAATAAAAAATATTTCTTTTGCGTGGAATTGCTTCATAACTCGATGTTCATGTGAGTTTTTCAAATTAATTTTCAATCTAAAATAGGACCGGCTCCATTCTCATATTTGTAGTTAAGTTTCTGCCTTTTTTGCAAATATCTTGTATTTCTCATATTTTTTAGCTAGAGAACAGTGAAAACTAATCACTATTTTTTGAGGTAGCAGTTCACTTGGAGGTAACCTGCTGAAAATTAATTTAAATTGGATTTCAATTTTGATTACCGCGTGCAGAGGAGCGAGAGGCACTGTTGAAAGAGGCAGACGCAGCACACGCTCGTCTCATCGGCAGCGTGGCCTCTGAGAACAAGCCTAGCAAAGGCACCCACAAGAAACCTGCTTCTGAGTCTAACAGTCGGAGCAGCTGTAGCACTGCTTCTTCTGACGCTGAGTCTGAGTCCGACTCTGAGGACGAGTATGAAACGCTCGACTGCTTCACGACGGTGAGTGCCTGCGCCATCAAGATTCTTCGTTTTAGGTGATCTGGAAGAGTCATTGGTAAAGGTTAGGTTGGTAACTTGTGAAGAATTTGTCATTGTTTGAAGAGTAGCTGCTCTCAGTGTTGACTCAATAACCAATACGAAAGTTGCCGTAACTGCGGCTTCAGGTATTGTTCAGCTAGTTGATCAATGGCAGTGGATATAATAGCTGAGAGATTGTATAGCTTCGAATCTCAAGCATGTATAAACTAAATTTACTCGACGTTAACTGAAGTCCTCTGGCGAGCTTTCGTTTCGAACGTACACTTCAAAGTGTAGGTTCTATTTGAAAAGCCTGTATACTAACAGTTCAAGAGTTTGTTTTAGGTGAAAATTCTCAATCAGAATTGACGAATCTATTTTGAAAGTTGACTTGGATCTGGAAACCAGTGATTGGAGTTGTTATCATTTGCTGTTAAAAAATTCAGTGCGTGCTACTGACAACTAAGCTTAAGCATAGTAGGTGAGAGTACGTTGAGCTTGAACTACTTCTCGAATTTTTTCAATGAAACTTGTTTGTGGGGACGATCAAACATAGAGAACATGGCAGTTTCATTGTTTGGACGCTGGCGAGGGGTGCGAAATTTGAGTGAAAACTTGCACGTATTTTGTCTATGTCGTTAGTTTCCTCACCATTGCTACTGGCGTATACAGGGGAAAAGCGTGTCCTTGAGCGCATTTTACCGCCTGGCGCGCAACACGACTGCTCAATGGCTGCCTGACCCCAACGGGCTGGAAGTGGACGAGCGCTATTGGTCCATCGTGACGGAGGGCACCCGCCACGTGTGCGTGCATGAGGCGAGCCTCGACACCAGCGAGCACGGCTATGGCTTTCCCAGCCCCAAGAGCAACGCCTCGGCCAAGCATCCCTGGAATCTGAAAAATTTGTGCCAGAGCAGCAACACTCTGCTTAGGAGCATGGGCAATGTGATAGGTGAGACTCCTGGTGATGTATGCCTTTACACGTACCTCATGTTGAGAGTCGTGGCAGAGGATCAAGTTATTCATAGAACAATTTTATTAACTGCTTTTGTAGGTGTGCATGTTGGGCCGGGCTGTAATGAGTGGAATTTTAGTAGATGTTAACATCTTTTCGGCTCTTTTCCACTTACAAATTGGAAAATTAACAACTTTTCAACCTCCCATCAATTCTCTTAATTATATCTTAATTTTCGATTCTGAATTGAAAAATAGAATTCCATTAAAAAATCTTTGTTTCTGATTAGTCTATTTAATTCAAAATGTTCCTTCTTATTACAGCGACTTTTTACTTATTTATTTTTCTCATCTATTTGCACTGATACTTATCAACTCACTCTAACTATACGTGCGAAATTCGGCCTTCTGAATCTAACGATATTTCTTTTTTAGCGAGCATTAGAATGTATAATTTTTGTGACCCAGGTGTGACGGCGCCTACACTACACGTCGGGATGCTGTTCAGCAGCGTGTGTTGGTACCGGGACCCTCACAGCCTTCCTTGGATCGAGTACCTCCACTCCGGGGCCTCCAAGATATGGTGAGTTAACGCTGCTTCTGTTGTGTCCGGCTGTAGTTTGGATACCACATTGTCTTGTAGGAGCTGTTGAATGCACCCTCTCTGCTTCTGTCTCTGGGTAAGGTTGGAGCATAAGACAGTGTTGGTATTGAAAAGCCATTTCAGTGCTAGTTCTGCCTCTTTCTCTTGTTGCCATATCTAACCCCGAACTCTGTGTAACCGCATTAATGTGACTTACGTGACCTCCGGCACCAGGTACGGAGTGGCCAGCAGCGCAGAGCAGAAGCTGCGTGAGGCAATGAGTGAGCTCGTGCCGGAGTTCGTCAAGGACTCTCCCATCTGGCTGCCCTCCGACACTACCATGGTCAGTGTAATCTCAGCTCTCTACTGCTGTAATGCCACACTCTTTCCAGGCGAGATGCATGCGCACACACTTAAAAAAATTGGTTAAATCAACTATTTGAATGCTGCTGAGGTTTTCCCTTACAAGTACATCTGACCAATTTGAATGTGGACATTCAGGAAAAAACAGTGGGTTGGAAGTGCATTTCAAAATATGGACCACCAAGACACCCTAAGTAGCGCTTGTTGATTGCACTAATCAAGAGATTGAACTAGCGCTTTTAATAATGAACTATGAAGAGATCAATGTGATATTCATTTTCCCAGGTGGACCCATCTTCTTTGTCGGAGTGCGGAGTGCCTGTGTGTCGTGTGGTGCAGGAGCCTGGCCAGTTCGTGCTTGTGTTCCCTGGCGCCTTCACCGCCTCTCTCTGCACCGGCTACCTCATTGCTGAGAGCGCCTTCTTCGCCAGGCATCATTATTTCGATCGCGCTGAGAAAGTAAGTGTCGTCTTTCTGTGTTACTCTTCTATGTTAAGGTAGTTCACTCAATGAAGAATGGAGTTTTTGATTAATTCGAATGTTCTTCACAATGTAAGCTCTTTGTGAGAAAACCCTAATTTCTTTGTATGAAATCGCAATGATAGTCCCAATTTTCGAAGCTCTTTAGTATTGTATTGTTGGTTAAATGACTAAATTTGGCCGATGTTTATTCTTCTTTAACTTTGGTGCCTTTATTTTTATAATGCTTCATTTCGTTACGAAACTCTTGCGTAATTTTCTCCTAAAATGTTATTAAGCACTGGTTTCAAAATAAAGGGGGGAAATTTTTACTGTGTTGATTTCAGGGAAGAAAACATTCGTTGAAGTTAAAACTCTCTATGAAGAAAAAAAAAACTTTTAGGAGAAACGTAATTTTTAAGCAGGTTTGTGCATTTATGAACACATGCAATTGTTTTATCTTACTGTTCACTACGTGGTAGCAAGTTACCATTGCGGCCTGAACTGTGCTACTTGCGTAGTAATTTCTCTTTAGCAGTGTCTAGTACTCTCTAATCTTATACATGAAGCTTGTGATAATAACTAGTGGTTTTAATTTTTTGGGTGACTCCATCACCATTTGCTATTCAGAATTTTTTTGTATTTTATCAAATGATTTTCAATTGTTTTCATAATTTAGATAACCATTAGTTACTGTGTGCAGTGTTTCTCTCTGCTGGCGAAGTGCCGGGAGCCGGCGATGTTCTCGCTGGAGCGTCTGGTTGTGTGCGTGTCCGCTGACGCGAGGGCCAGCCTCGACTCCCTTGCCAGGGCGCGACCGCTGCTGGCCAACATCGTCGCGCGCCACTCCAAGCTCTGGAACCAGCTCCTGCGAATGGGTCCGATATTGTGATGCTTCTTTGGGCTCTTCTTCTCTGATATTTCTTGTTTTTGGGCTTCTCTGAAATACTTTTCTAGTTCCTGTTCTGAAAAAGGTCTTTTGAAAAGTCTATTACACTGCGATTTGTGGTGACATGGACGTACGAAAATGTTCGTCAAAGCTGAAACATCCGATAATCTCTCACTATTCGAGCATGTGAAACATGACCTGAGAAACCTGTGAAACTTGTGATGATTTATAAAAAGTGATTTTTACACGACTGGAAAATGTCTGTCAATTTATTTTCCTGTTGGATTATCTTGAGTGAAGAATGTTTAGTTGTAGTTAACCGAGTTTTAGCAGTTGGTTTCTGTGTGGGAGGGTTTGCGGTACTGCTGAGTGAGGATTCTCGTGAGAAAATTGGTAAATGAGTTGCATGACGTGCTAACGGAGCAGTTGCTATAACTTTTTGTCCTGTGTGGAATATCAAGAAAATGTCTTGGTTTTGTTTTTTGGGGGAAGGTTTGCTTGTAGAATGTGATATTCGCTAACTAAGAATGTCATGCTGCTTCAAGTGTTCTCATATTTGTCGGTTTTTAAAGGGACTTTCTAATAATTTGATGGCAAACTCTTCTATTAGCTTCAATTTTCTATGAACCAGTCACTATTCAATAAAGTTTGTAAAAATTTTGGAATGGCATTGACACAAGCTAATACGCAGCAAATCAGAGCAATTAGAAAGCTGCATGGTTCTAGAGTTATTCAGAATAAACCCTTGGAAACTAGACGCTGGGCACTTTTGAACCTGACTTCTAATTGAAACCTCGAACCTTTCCATGCTAATACAAAGAGAGCTTTTCCGCTGCGTGCACACAACTGACGTCTCGTCCCGCGCCACTGCAGGTCTGACGCGCTACGAGCGCATGCCCGCGGACGACTCAGCGCCGCCCTCGGGCAGCGGGAGAGCGACCCCGACGCACCCGCGCGGCGGCGGGTCGGGGTGGCGGCGGTCCCGTCATCACAAGCAGCCGCAGCAGCAGCACGCCGCCAGGGCGGAGGATGAGGAGAAGCTCTGTGCCACCTGCCGTCAGGAGCAGTACCTCGCTTACGTCAGTTGACAGTCTTGTGTTCGGCGCTGTGTGTGTGTGTCTTGTGTATACTGGACGCCTGTGTGTCTTGTGTGTACTGGACGCCTGTGTGTTTTGTGTGTGCTGGCATCCGTGTGTGTTGTGTGTGCTGACGTCTGTGTGCCTTGTGTGTGCTGACGTCTGTGTGCCTTGTGTGTACTGACGTCTGTGTGTGTTGTGCGTGCTGGTGTGTGTTGTGTATACTGGCATCTGTATGTGTTGTGTGTGCTGACATTTGGAAGGGTGTGCAAGCTGTGTATGTTACATACAATATCTGTGTATGTTGTGTGCTAATCTTGCTTTCATTTTTAAGTGTGCACAACATATTGATTGTCGTTCAGTAGACTGTACGCACCTCCATGTGGCTTTCATCTGGATAAATGCGACCACGATTTCAGAAAGTGTGTTTTGCACTAAGATAAGCTTCTCAACTCTCATATTCTCTAAGTCATAACACGATCTGATGGTGAAGTTTCAAACCCAAATGCTAGCACATCGTAATCTTATGGGAACAATTCCCCTAGTAAACTGTTGAGAGGGAGATCGCGTCCAGAACTCAGTCACTGTGAGGGCACGTTCTATTCAGCCTAAAGCAATCACGCAATTGTGTTAAGTCTCTTGACGACTCTTGCTATAACTAAACCACTCAGAATACAAGTCGTTAAGAGAGATATTGTGTGCCCTCTATGTCCTGATGTTTCCAGTTGTGTGTTGCGTAATCTTACCTAAAGCTTATTTTGTGTTCCAGGCCTCCGACGATCGGGACGGGGCGATTTATTGCCTAGAGCACACGCTGGAGCAGTTGACTGCTGCACCTTCTGCCCTCTCTCACTTCACTCTGCTGTACCGACATACTCTGGTGAGTGGAGGTGCACTTGATCAATATTGCCGTAACCGGTCTGTTTTTATTTTTAAAACTATCATTTTTTCAATAAAAGTCGGTCGAGATGATTTTTGGCATCTGGGGAATAAGCAGGATTAACCAGGTTCTATTAATGGGCAAATATCATTTGAATGAAGATCAAGAAAATAGCGTGCGTGCGTGTGGAGGTACTTCAAGTGCTTTCCAATGCCTCGTTTTCATCAGTGTTGGCTTTAAAATCTCAATAAACACCCACCCTAAAAGTCCCAGAATAACTTGAAAGTCCATGTTAGACACTACAAGGGTGCGTTTGAAGGCTGGTTCTTTATAGGATTTTGCGTTTTTTAATGTCAGCCCTAGGTATAATTGCATTCAAAGTAACTTTATTTACGGAAGTAATTGAAATTTTGTTATATCAGAGCGAATGGTGATGACTGATGTCTACTTGATTGTCGCACAGGAGGACCTGAATGCCCTGGAGAAACACGTGGACGACAGACTACAGCAGCAGCAGCCTCGCGGCGTGCGTCGCAGTCCCGCTGCAGCTGGTGGAGGGAAACAGACTCGGCAGCAGCAGCAGCAGGCCTGCGATGCTGTCCCTGACCCTGCTCTTACTGCTGCTGTGTCTTCTCCTTCGACTTCTGTGACGGCAGCGTCCTCTACTGTCACGGCAGGAGCTTGCAAGCCGGTCGGTACTCCTGTTCCCCTCGCACAAAAGGTAGCTCTTAATCAACAACAGCCAATGAAACCCATTCCAACGCCCCTGTCTCCCCAGCAACAGCCTTTGAAAACCACGCTTTCGCCCTTGTCTCCTCAGCATGATCCATTGAAAGTCATTCCAACACCTTTATCTCCTCAGCAACAGCAACCACCGCCATTGAAAGCCATCCCAACGCCCTTGTCACCTCAGCAGCAGCAGCCGCCGCCGATGAAAGCCATTCCAACGCCCCTGTCGTCTCAGCAACAGCCAGTGAAAACTGCTCCTTCGCCTTTGTCTCCTCGGCAGCAGTCAATGAAAGCAATTCCAACGCCCATGTCTCCTCAGCAGCCGATGAAAACACAGTCACCGTTGTCTCCTCAGCATCAGTTGGCTGCTCTATCTCCTCCTCCAGCCGGAAATCGTATTGTTCAGCAGCAGCAGCAGCAGCAGCAGCTACGAAATCAGCAGCGTCAACATCAAAGTCTACAACATGTGCAAAACCATCAAGACATGCCACTGAGACAAGTTCGTTTACCCTCTTTATCGCCCCCTGGCGCTATTGCGCCTCCGGCTGCTCTTGCAAGTAGGCAGCAACTGCAGCAGCAAAAAATGAATGTTGGTGCACCGCTATCTTCCCAACAGCAGTACATGCAGCAGCAAATTACCAACCAGCCTCAGTTTTCTCAAATGCAACTACAACAACAGCAGTTATCTCAGCATCAACTATCTCATCAACAGCAATTGCTTCAACAGCAACAGTTGTCCCAACAACAAAAGCAACAACAATTATCACAACAACGAATAACTCAGCAGCCGTTTTCTCCAACAGAGCAGTTGACTCCTCAACAGCAACAGCAGTTTTCCCAACATCAGCAAATAGCCCAACAGCAAGTATCACAACGTCAGCAGTACATGAACCAGTCTCCAATGTCGTCACCGCCTCATTATCCACAACAGCCCTCTCAACAAATGCATTATCAGCAGCAGCAGCGACAACAAATGGCTCCTGTTAGCATGCCGGTTCAACAACAGCCTTCAACAACGACATTCCCTCCCCAAATACAGCAACAGTGAAACAATCGTGAAATAAAAGCTGAAAATTAAAACAGCTCCACGAATTTTACTATCGTTTTGTACCTGTTGAGACTTTTCACAAGGAACCTGTCACGAGGTTGTCGCCATTCAGATGTCTCACATTTAGAGTGGAGTCGTCTGTGTGCTCTGATGTTGACTTTGTCAACATTCTTCGATATTCACTCGTAGTTTTCAACGGCTGTCGTCTCGTTATTAGTTGCACTAATATCTGAGGCAATTCCAATAAACCGTGATAAACGAATTATGACTTTTACTGTTGCTTAATTATGGTTTCGATTGGTTATTCAGGTTGCGAAGTTAAATTTTTTGCCCGAAATTTTTATTCTATAATGTAATTGAACTAAGCTGGTTAGTTATTCCTTATTATTGAATGATGGAATAATAAGAGCATAATTTTTTGATGAATTCGGCTGATGAAGATAGCTTTCTTCAAATGCGAAATTTAGTAAAAATTAAATTGTTGTGGAATCTTGCTTCTACAACCCTGACATTCTCAGTACTTTCGTACTCTGCTTGGCCAACGTAGCGTGTAAGTAATATCCTGTGTGAACTTGCGTCTGATGCAACTGATGGTATTTGCTCGCGGATGTGCTTGATGGTTCGTCGCCAAACCGTGAACCATGTATGTGTTTCAAGCACGCGTCTCCTAGAGGCCGCCGCCGGTGCTCTAAGATCTTTGAGAATCATAAAATACTACGCTGTTACGGAGGCGCAAGCACCAAGCTCATTAATTTGAGCATGATGGGATTTTTCATATTAGTTACAGTCGTGAGAAAAGTAATTGTATTCAATAGTAATCGTATTCCACAATAACAACAGTAATATAGACCGGGTTCCTTAAAATTTCTTTCCGAAATTTGATGTTGCCTCTTTATGCACAGCGAAAACGTGCGGAAAGACAGCGGTTGTTTTTACCTGTATGTTTTTGCACATTGTTAACTATTAGATAAGTCTCGAGTCATTTCCAACACAATTGTCTCGTACTTGACTGTGTTACGATAACATCTCGAGAACTACTCCTATGCAAGAGTTTAAATGTTACAATAAACCTCCAGTTATGTGACTTGTTTCAAAGTTTTCGATACATGTGGCTTCGAAGTTTTACGTTCCTTGACTCGTTTTCAGTCAGAACATTTCTTGCGAGATTGTATTTGTACCTCGCGCTTTAACAGATGTTTCCCATCTCTCAGCGATCGTCCTGTTTGAGTGACGTAGGTGTTCATTATGGAGGCACTAATCTGTTGAGTCTCTACCCCGGTAAGTACCGTTATGTAATTATTTATTTTAGTTTTGATGATTCCTTCTCAATACAAAGGGAATCTCTTCGAGTAGCGCCAAGAACGTGACTAAAGCTATACGGACTCACTCTTGGTAGTGATATTGTAGCGTACTTCTAATTCTTTCATTATTATTTTATTATTTTTCCTTAGAGTATGTGAGTTTCGTAGCTAGTTTATTTCATTTCTATGTACAGTTCTTTCTGTGACTTTTTGTGCAATGATTTTCTATTGTTGAGTTTACGGTGGATATCTCGCGAGATCGCGCCAAGTTGTACTGTGTAAATTGTTCTCGTGTTGAATCTGTTCTAATGACGTGTTCGGGCTGGCTGGTTTTGAGCTAATAAGCGCTGTAGTGGGAAGATTTTTCGCTGCTTTATAGTTTTTTGGATTAGAATTTGTATATGTAATTTTAAACTTGGTGTACGCACGTTCCTAGGGTTCCGATGGTTCAGGGAGAATGTATGCCGACCGACGAGACTCGTGTCAGAGTTCGAGACTGGTCAACTGTGCCAAAGCTTCCCTACCTAACAAGCCACTGAGTCCTCATGACATTTTCACGTGTAATGCTGAGTCAAATCTTCATCATCGACATTTTCGAAGCCTGAGAATCGAGATGCGTCATCTGTGACAGTTATGTTCCTCTCGTGTACGTGTTGGAAATAACACTTCTCAGCAGTACATTGAGATTGAGCGACACTAATTGCAGGCGACTGCTGTGCGTTATGCTCTGTTGGTTGGGTTTAGTTTCCTATGACGACATCTAACTTATCCGATCCTGGTGAAAGCCTGTGTGTGTCACCGGCCTCTTTCAAGAGTGAATTAGATTCCTTGTAGCAGTATTTCATTATTTTTTCTTAGTGTCCTTCAAATGAAACGCTTTGCAAATACCGCTGTTAAGCGCTACACGAAGTTTTAATAAATATTTTTGCTTATAATTATTATTTGAGCCCTAATTTTCAAAGCATGTATGAGCTGTGTTAGGCGTGAGTGAAAATCAACTATCACCGCCGTCGTCCCCCTTAGTCCATTACCGTGGCGCAAACCTTTTTTTTATAAAAGTCCTTTTAGTTTTTCATTGTTTTACGTTGGCATTCATCTTATGAGAACAAAAGCTCTAGGTAGACAGTTCAAAGATCGGGAAGTACAGTTTTGTAACCACGGATCTGTAAACGTGTGCTCTTTTATCAAAGTGGCATATCCTTGACCGCGACGAAAAATTGAATGCTCCTATCTACGAGATGCAAGGGCGCCACTCTGTAACTCTACTCTGTTTTCTACACTTTCCTTGAAAAAAGAGTCTCGTTCTAGTAGCGCCACGGTGATCGCATTTGTTCTCCTTTTTTGGTCTTCGTCATCTCAGAGTTCCTGACCCTCCATTTTCTTAACCTCACTATAACTCATCAACAATACTCCTTCCCAATCATATTGTGTTAATGAGGTTAGCTATTTGCGAATGTTTAATGCATCCTAATATGCATAACTGTGTGTTGAATCGTTTCTTATGAAAGGGTTGTACCTCTAATACAATAGCTATACAATATAGCTTTGTATCTATAGGAATTAGCACTCCAATAAGGAAAACGTAAGATCCCGTGCTAAGAGTTAGGCAGGCTTTTTTTTTGTTGATTTTAAGTTTTTTGTTATTTTTAGGACCTTTTTTTCGGTTCACTACTGTCCTGTTTTTTTAGCATCTGCTACTTTCTTTTCAACTTTTACCTTGTTTGGTTAATTTCTTTCTCAATTCACTATTTCCATGCACTTCGTTCGTAAATTCCTGCTTCCCTGAAGTCCATACTAAATGGTTCCTTCCTCTCTTTATAATGCCATTGTTGCGGTTAGGAAGGCTTAAACTAACGTCTAATGTAAAGGTTTGTTCATTTTTGGCTGGCTGCCGTCTGTCATCAGGAATTATTGAGAGGAGCTGCTCTTTACGGCTGTGAAAAAAACGCTCGAAAGACGATTTTTGGTGACTGCAATGTGTTCCCTGATTCTAATTGCTAGGTCCCCAAAACTAATGTACCAATTTGGCTTGAGCGAGATAAGAATTATCCTCTGAATTTTAGTTGGATGATGCAATGAACGAATCACTTCATGGCGTGCGATCTGTTTCATTTCCGTGTAGTTGTTTAGCGTACCTTTCGTATGCTGTAAAATGTTCTTAGTGTGGTTTAATTTCAAAATTAAAGCAAATTTTAACTTCGGATCATGATAATCTCTTGAGAAATTCCTAATATGAGTGCTAAAAAAATTTAACTTTGAAATCGAGAAAACGATCAAGCAAAGCTTTTTTTGTGAAGTGGAAGCATTGGTAAATTAGCCCTCACCATCATTCGAGTGTTATCCATCGGTTTTAACTCCTTCCATTTTCTTTATGTGGATTTTTTTGCGCTAGCATTTATGCAATACGTTACTGCAATGATGTAATCGTCTACGAGTCTCTCAGTTGAGCTAGCTTGCTTTTTAGTCGTGGGCAGCATATTGGAGATTTCAGGTATATATCTTAATTTAGGCTGAATTCAACACGCCGAAATGCAGAAACAAGTATAAAAAAAAAATAGTGAACCTCATCCGTCAGAAAAATGCTCGGTTTATCTAGCACAAGGAGCAATTTTTTAATTGTCATAAATTCTGGCTAATCTAAAAAGAAAATGTCTTCAGTCAACCAACAAACGCCTTTAGAAAAATTAAAAGTATGTTATGCAAATTTATTCAGTTTGTTTGAGCTAGGCCCCAGCAGCGATGATTATGACTATTGCTTCCGATGTTTCATGGAATCTTCCTTGCGACGATGGTGTATGTGATAGTGTCCATCGGTCTCGATGGTTGCAGTGACACAGCACGCGCATCATCAATGGTTGCAGTGACACAGCACTCGCATCACCACGTACCATGCTTCAGCTTTGCTGCACTGACGGGAAATGTCTCATAAACTAGATAGTTATCGAGCTTGATTAACATTTCTTAGTTGTAGTTTTTAATACCTTAAGCCTAAATTTGAAATCATGATGGCATCTGCAGTAAATTTCACTGAAAACTGTTCTGGTAACTAAAGAATTTTAGTGTCATCTTTCCGCATATTCAATCTTTTAGTAGAAATAAAACTATTTTGTCTACGGTAATATGAGTGTTGGGTAAACTTCGATTTTTTCAAAATAAAATAGGATTTTTCGTTTATTTCAGATCTACTTTTTTCGGTCCACTGCTATCCAATTTTTCAGTGTCGACTATTTTCTTCTTCAACTTTTATCTTGTTTAATAACCTTCTTCCTATCTGCTGTTCTTATGCATAGAATATTGGGACAGACCTTGTGACGGGACTTCTAGTTTCTAAATTCCATTCTAAATGGTACCTTTCTCCCTTTGTAATGCCTATGTTCAGGTTAGGAATGCTTAAACTAACTGAGCTAATCTAATCTACACGTGCTAAAATACGGAAAATACGAATACTGTTTACGAAAGATAATCATGAATGCTCGAAGCGTCGCCCAAATCCATTGTTGAGTCGGTTATTTAAAAACAAAAGTAAACGACAATTTTCTTGTTGGTTAAATTTTTTAATGCGACGTGAAAAGGTAATACCTGTCCTCACTGTATACCTGACTTACTGTATGCTTGTATGTATTTATCGCTGGAAAACGCTTACTCATTGTGGACTGCAATTTATGATAGATACGATCTTCGGGACAGATATTATGCAAATCATGTCATTCTTGAATTACTCGTCTGGCAGAACTTCGACATTAATGGTCAAGAAGGCAATGTTAAGGTGTAGAAGATGCTTCATTACGTGAGGGGAATTCCTGTGCTTATGTCTGATAGATAATATTGCTAACAATTATGACCAGTTTTGGAAAAATTGACGCAATTCAGAATATTTGAAAGCTAAAAGCATATTCATTCAAACCAGTACAATCAAAGAGAAAACCTTGCTTGAATGCTTAGGTTATAATGTTCTGTGTAGTTGACGTTATTCTCATTGAAATGTTGACAAATTTAGGTAACCGTTCATTTTCGATGAATGTTCAAGTTTCGTTGTAAGGTAAATTTTCCTATCTTCAAATTGTGTTTGAGAACAGTAAGCTAATGTTGGTTGCCCTTATTCTGTAAGGTGTTTTTCGTGCCAAATTAGTGGTTGGTTAGTGTACTAATTTTTATAAGGTAATAGTGTCTCATTACTTTCATGAATGTTAGGTAAGAATGACGTGTAAGTTGTGTGCCACATAGGTGAGTTATTTGAATCGTCATGCTATGCAGGCGATATTAGAAAATCACGTAAAAGTGTTGAATTATAACTGAAAAACTCGTATTGACGTGGATTATCAGGTTTTTGTGAGTCACTATGCATGTATGAATGAGCACTGTTGCGCTGTACTGTCTTGATTGAGTCGGCGTAGTTCTTCGACCTGGATTTATGTTTGGTATTCCAATTTATTTTGCTAAGCCGAAGAAATTACGCTTCTACTCTTCACTCGATTGAATAAGTTTTTTTTATGGAGTGAAGCTAAAACTGTATGTGAGGTGAAATTATGATTTGTCCATTGAAGAATAGCTGCAATACAGGTTTTGCGTGCGCTTTGGGTTGAAATGTGATCGAGATTTTATTTCGTACTTCTTTTGACCTCTGTTTTCCTAATAGATTCTGTGCTGTGGGTTAGCTGTTCCAAAGACCATTACTCTTTATCATCGTTGTTCATTTGATTTCGTTCAGCTTAGCAAAAGTCCTATTTATTCTCTTCAAATTCAATTGAATAAACTGCGATCAGACTCCGTACATTCTAGCTCTTGTCGAAGATTGGAATTTTAAATTTGCGTTAGCTTGATCTCTTGCTTGCCGTACCTGTGAGCGTTTCCGAGATAAATATATCGGACGCGGATAGGAGCTGAAGGAGCTCGGTGTAATGTTCTCCACGGATTGATGTGTTCCACTGCCTTCGTGTCTAGCCTACCGAAAAATATTTACGGATGAAATTCCGTTATTTTGTTCAACCGAATTATAAAGTTGCGCTTCACTTGAATGACGGCATATTCTAAACTGTTGTAATATAAATAGAGCTTTTAGCGTTTAGGAAATGAATTCGTGTCTGCGTGGACAATAACTAATGACCATCACTTTTTATCCATTCGGTGAATAAATGCATTTGTAGTCACTCATTTTGCATAAAACCTGACATTCTCAACACGTGATTCTATCCACTCCATTGATGTGAAAGCGCGAATTCTTTTCTTGGAGCATAGTAAATATAATTTTGTGCCTTCATACGGTAAAATGTCGGATCACATTCGTAATTCTCTCTAACCGTGATTATGCATGAACTGTGGAGTGTTATCAATCGTGAAGAATTGTGTAGAAGTTTTATGACTTCGTTAGCGGATGCAAACTGACAATTTTAAATGACACATAAGTTAAGAAATTGATTCCTCGCCTTCAAAATTTCTAAAGTTGAACGCAACTGACGTGTGCTTTTCGTATTTTCCCATAATCTAAGGTGCAGGTAGTTATTTACCTAGACTTTGTCTTATTCTTACTTGAGATTCCTATACGCAAGTCTAGTGTTGAGTGCATTTGGTGCTCTAGTGTAGGTTATATTAGCAAGTCTATGCTGAGATTAGACTCCATAAGCTTCGTAACTTTGTGCCAGTGAGCCGAGGCAATTATCATTGTACTGTTCATTTATTTTGAGCTGAAGCTCCGCTCTTCTGACACCGCTTTCGAGACTTCACTAGTGTTGCTAGTAATCGCAGTAACCTATTTTACAAGCCTCATAGTAGTAGCATTCACGTTCCCGTGGAATTACAGAGTTCGGTCTACATGACAATTGTGAATACCTGTCCTTTATTCTAGCTCTAAAGGTCCTCCATTTAACTTCGTCGATGAGTGAGAAATTATTCGTGGAAGTATCGGAATTCTGCCTAGCGAAATCGTTGTGCTGAATTACCTGTGTAGCGAACGCTAGTCTTCATGTATGTTTCATTTTAGATGGTTTTACTGTCGTAGAAACACCAACTAATATTTCAATGTACTTGCTGCGTCCTTCCAAATGTTCTGTGTACGTAATTTTATTGTAGCTCTTCGGATTTTGAAAGCAATTGAAACTACTGCCACCTCTCTTGTAATTTTAGTCTAACTATTTTGTTGTAATTGTCGCTTCCGCTTGAGAAAGAACGTGAATTGATAACTCCTTAGAAGGTAGCTTGTTCTTGCAGAATGGAAACGTTAGCTCCTACTTCTGATGTGGATGTCGGAACACCGTCGTTGTATTCAGTAACATCACAACCTCTGCTACCAACCTAGTATCTGACTATCGATGGTAGTTAGCCATTTCCTGTTCGACGTGATGTATGTATTTATATATGCAGGTTTGTACAGCGTAAATATGATACCGTGTACAGATTTTCCATTTCAAATTACTGTTCAAACAAACGGGAATTATATTGTAGATCGTGCATTGATTTCCGTCTAGAGAGAAATAATTAGTCTGCGCTCCAACCCCGGTAGATTGCCTGTACAATGCCATATGTGAAATAAAACTAATTTATCCTAGCCTATATTTTATTTTATCCTTCCTAAACGTGGACAGCCACATAACCGACTTTTGTCTTCTCAATCTGAAGACGTTAAGAGCGTGAAAAATGATCAAATGGAGAATTTTGTGGGACACTAATATAAAATAACTCTCTCATAAACCGGCTTCAGAAAAAAATGCAGTTCTTCGGAGAATCAACTGAATTCTTGATGAGATGGCACATAAATTTATCCTTGCACCCTTTAACTCACAGAAATTGTACAATTCTTCTTGCGTCGGCAGGTTTTAACGCTGTCGATGTCTGGAACGTGAGACACAATTTGTATTCATTTACCAGAATTTTTATTCTTCTTGTCAGGTCGCACTTCATCGGAACCAGTAATAAAAGCTTCAGGAATTCCATAAAGAAGAGTTTTACCTTGAATGTGCTTTATGACGCATAAATTCCGTCGCCGATGACGCGTCGGAATTTGTGAACTGCTGCCTAGAATTGACGAAAACGAACATCCTGTCGAATGCGCAATTACGGAAATATTACAGAACAGGAGAGTGGACATTGCTCTTCAGAGTGGTGCACGCGGTGAAGTCGCGCAAGTGTAGCGCCTTGCTAGGATGTAGAACGAATTTCATCGCAGTTAGCCAACTTCAGAAACAATAGTAAAATGCTATTGCGCCTGCAGAATGCAAATGTAAGTCGCCGTGAAGAGACTGGGATGTACTGGACTCTTATTAATGCTTCTACCCATGGATTTTCAAGTCGTTTTGGATTGCGCAAAAGCTCTAACGTGTACGGAATTGGGACAACGTTTTTGAGCGAGTTATTTTTCGTAGAGTTGAAGGCCTCATTACGGCTTTGATGTTCCTGCACATGCGTGTTTTTCATGAAATGTGCGAAACGTGATGACGATTCCGGTTCTGGAAGGATCGCTTATGGCGTCACCTTATAATGCACACAAATTTAAACTTTAATTTTCTTATCGTCCCCACACCAGCAATAGAAAATACCGAAAATACTCAGCTTGAAATTCATAATGTTTCTCGATTATGAGTAATTGAATTAGTGTTCCGAAGAGGGAAGTGTGAGGTCACGAGCTAAGGCTTTCTGTGGCGCTGAAGTAGAAAATATTTTTAGTTTTATTACGCACTTTTTTTCCAATTCACTGCTGTCCTTTTTTACAATACTTATTACTTTCTTCTTCAACTTCCATCGTTTTTCATAAATTTCGTTCAATCTTGCTTTCTTTCAACGCATAAACCTTGTGCATAAATTCCCAATTCCTTTAATTCAATACGGAACGGTACCTTTTTCTTTTGGGAACACCTTTCTTTCGGTAAGGGAGGCTTAAACTCACTCATAACTTTTAGGCTACGTAGCTAATCATGAAAAGTTGAAGCGAAGTCGCCTCTGCAGCTGTAGATGAAATTAAAAACATTCTCGACACCATGTTCGGTCATGTTCAATTTTTTCCTTTTCCCCTCCACTGAAAAACACGAAGTCAGCTTCCATTTAAGATCGCTAGTAAAGAGTAAAGCGACAGCATAATCTGATAAATATTACTCGCATTCTCCAATAATGTTCACGGTCAAAAATAACTTTGATACCTGCATGTTTCCCTGATTTGATACACGTTTCCATCATTTATGGCAGGAGCCAGAGAACTACAATTTTGTTAAACAGTTCGTGCGATCCATGACTTATAATATAATTTCTAGTAAAAAATCCAAATCGGATACAGGTTTACTCAAAATCTTTACTCGGGTATATTTACGTAGTCGAAGGTGTAGTATTTCCTCGGGAGCATCTCCAAGATGACGATTCAAAAGGTACGCAAGCTCCTCTCTTCTGCCCAATGATTCGTAATAAAAAAAAGTCTTGAGAAAGGCGGGTCCGAAGTTCACGTCCAGAGCTTCTTATTATTGGTTCCGACCGTAAAAAAACGACATGGCAAAAAAAATTGAATAAAATCTACGGCAACCGTGAACCTCGTTTCGGATCCGTTATTTTTTATCCAAAAAGTCGATGACGAAGAGCATTTTTCGACTCCCTGTCAATATATTCTTAAGGCTCGGCTCCCCTTGGCGTGCCTTCTTCTTTTATTTGACGTGTTCTATGCAAATCCATTGAATACACGAGAAAACTTGCTAGAGGCATTAGCTAAATCCCGATGCTGCATGAAGTTCAAAGGAGAAATTACAAAAAAATAATGGATTTAATCTAATTGAAGAATTGCTACATTATGATTGATTTCTAAGTGAAAGAAAGAGGTGAAGATTTACATGATTGGTCATTAGAACGCGTGGACTGTACTTCTGATCACTGAAGTTTAGTCCAGAGTAAACAATGCATTCTTTCAGCGATTTTAAAAATAATTTTCCCTCAATAACTCGGAAAATAAATCCCAGTGCTGTTTGCATAAAATTTAACGCAAATTTTGAAACTTTACATACATATCGACGTTCCGCAGTATTTTAAAAAATACACATCACTTGTTCCCATTACCTGGAGGGCAGTCTCTCTGATATTAATTAGTATTTCTGTAAATATGGAGCGTTCGTGTGATCCCAAATGACTGGATGCATTAGCATCGAATATATTTATGATGTAGACTTCTAATGTTATGTGAACGCAGCCATGGCAGATTTGTTAACTAAACCCTTAACCGTTGAAACTGTTCACTCAAATTATTGTTTCTACAACCACTGTCATTAGACTGGCTCTGGCATCAGGTTGTCACCGACATCAGAATAGCAAGAGAAGGAACTACTACTCGGCAGTGAATTTAAAAAGACACATTGAGCCAAAAATTCGATAAGAAATAGTTAGTAGTTTTACTGGAACTAGCAATTTTACCGAGTGTGTTTTTTATGGTGCGTCAGGCCACGTAAATATTAAAACAGCAAAAGTTGCGTGAGCGACTATCAAATTAATCAACTCGCAAAGGTTTAATAGTTTTAATATGTTCTGCTCATCTAAATTAGTTTTAAAAATCGCTTTTCTCAGTATACTGTTCTGTATCGTTTCAGAATAACGGAAGAGTCTCAATGTCAGAGTGTTTTCAAAATAGTAGAATGGGTTCCTCCTTTCGGAAATTTTTTCTCTCTGCGAAATTTTTAAATCAATAATCTCTTCACTGAATAAAAAGTAAATAGTTCGGGAAAGTATTGGGACATTGTTAGCGATAAAAACTCGGTGAATGTTCTTCAACAAAAGGTATCAAACAACATATTTGCTTTGATTGTGTGAAAAAGTGTATTATAATTATGTTTAGTACTGAAATTCTGTGTGAGAATTGAATTTTCTCAATGAGAAATTTTTCGAACTTTGGTTAGCGATTATCGTTTCATGAATTTAATTCAATTGTATTCATGTAGAATGAACTTTGTGATATGTGATTTCCACATTTAAAAGTGCTGTGCTCTATTGTTGTGTTGTAGATTTTAATACAGAAAACTCTGGAGGGATTTTTCTTGACACCTTTATTGTCGTTAAAATGTGTGTCCACACTCGAGCAACATTTTAGCAGACGACAAGTTTGAGCCCAATCCGAATTTGAGCGTTCCGTGTTTCAAACTTAAACATTGTGTTCGTCTCTCAATCGGTATTCTCGAGTTCTCTGTATTACTAACCGCACCATGGAAATATGTGTTTGTCCCAAAGGACAGTTTGAAATAGTTTTCTGCAGAAAAATGGTTCACCTGACGTCTCACTCATCGCTTCCAGGTCATCTACTTAATTTCAACACCTCCACAGCGAAGCTTCTTGCATCAATGTAAGTACTGGAATATTGTATGCCTTTTATTTTTTTTAATCGTTTACAACTAACGTGAACATTTCTTACCTACAGATACATTTTGATCAAGTTCTTTAAATACCTTCTTCCTTACTTCCTATAAAAATTATATCCATTCACCTCAGTGGAAGTTGAAGATCTGGGAGCATAATATTTACATCTGCGTATTTCACGTAGCGTAATTCGCAGATTTGGAGCACACGGTCACTGCGCATGCGCAGAGGAAGACGCTCTTGCGAGGTTCACTGGCGTTTGCGGCGCTCAGATAAAACAGCTTTCTGTTCACTGCGCAATTTGTTCTTTTACTTTCTGTTTACTACGTAATTTATTATCTTGATTTCTGTTCAATACGCGATTTGTTCTAATGTCATAATTTCTGTTCACTACGCAATTTCTTGCTATCCTTTTTGCTCACTACGCAATTTATTCTGTTTTCTCATACCTATGAATATTAATTCCCCTGGCACTGGTTCTCTTTTTTGCGCTATTTGTACGGAAAATAATTTTTCACTTAAAACCCATCTTAAACATGCCTTTTTACTATTGCTTATTTTCACCTGCTACGTAGTCTATAAGCTCGTATTCTTCTACTTTCAGCAAATTTCAACATAATGTGAGTTAAGCGCATCTTTGTTGCGTCATCTCTGACAACCCAACATTTGTTCCGCTCATTCCTCGCCTCCGTGGCCATGCTTCTTCTGTGCTCCCATCTACGCAAGCTTATTTTCCCAACATCTGTTCTGACAACTCATTATCTATTTATACCTCTCACTCCTTTGAATCATTCCTAAGTGTCCCGACGTTTTAATGTATTCAATAGCATTTATCTCTTTTTTTGTTGATCTTACATACTTATTCGATTTTTTTAGATGTATTCTTATCTATTCGATCTTTCTATATTAGTTCCATAACCTTGATTCTTTTGTGTAGAGACACTTAGACACTCTCATGCTCTGCCTTCTTTGTTTTCTTCATTGCCTCTGCAACGTTCTCTCTTCGCACATTTGTTGTTCTTCTTAGCCACTCTTCTCATGTTCTCTATACTTTTTTCTTCCAAAACACTGTTATGCTCTGCTAACACGTTTTTTTTCTCTTTAGCACTCTACTTCTATTTTTCTTGCTCAATTCTTATTTTCTTCCTAGACACTCAACAGTCTTTTCTCCGAGCTCATTCATTCCATATCTTAACATATATTGTTTTGATTTCCTTACTTTCTTTTCTTCTTAGACTCTTCTGTGTTCTCCCTGCATACAATTCTTTTTCTCTTTAGACACCTCTTATTACCTCCATATACTCTCTTCTCCTTTTCTTAAGAGACACTGTGTTCTCACTACTATGGGAGACAGTTTTGTTCTCCCTAGGTTCTTTTATTTTCTTCTTAGACTCTCTTCTCCTGTTATCCATACCCTTTTTCTTATCCACCTCAGTCACTCGCCTTCTTTTTTCCCTTCACTTTTCTCATCTTCCAAGACTCTCAGCGTCCATACTCTCTATAAATCTTTTTCTCTTCCAGCAGCACACTCTTCCTCCTCTCTATCATCCGGCATGCCGGAAACATTTCGACTGACGCCGAATAAAACTTGCCGAGATCTCCCTTCATCACGCCGCTTGTTCAGCTGCAGTGCTCTTATGAAGGCGCGTTTAATGCACGCCGATGCAATTTCTCAGAAATCATCGCGTTTGGAGCAATTCTCTGCAGCTTTGGAGGCCGCCTCTTCGAATAATGTGGGGATAATCACGGCGTAAAAATGCCTAATGAAGCAAGTCATGATTTTCTACGGCATTTCGTACCTTCCGCCACGTAACCGAAGGAAATGATAATCTTTCGTTGAGCCAGTTTTTCATTAATTTCATTCTTTGGCTCCCAGGAATAGTAATCTTTTTATTTACTCTTGTTTTAAAATAATGAGATTATATGTGATAGTGGCCTAGGTTTTTCAAAAGTGTAAACCTGCATAATAAAACACAATTGTTCCACTCGTCCTCTCCATATTTGCTACCATTGACTCGAGTTATCGTTATAATCCTTGTTTCACATGGATGGAAGCAATTGCAGCCAAATGAAGCGACTAAACCGTATAATGAATGTCACGTACTTTTTGTATTTATTCAGCCAGTCACAAGGTTGATAGATTAGTCTTGCTTCTGGTTGCATTTCTCATGCACAGTCAAATTGAAATCATTATGGTCATACACGAAAATATTGGTATTGGTTTTCAGATTATCCGTCAACGTGAAATTGGCAATTATTTGATCAATTTTGGAGACAAAAATGCCAATTTGATAACTCTAGCCCACCGTCCTTTAAATGCAACTCCCCCTTCGAGCACTAACTCACAAAATAACGGGTTATTAACCTTATAGGGTGGGGCCAGTCTGCGTAATTGATGAGGTAAACGCAAAGCTTTGAGTGATCGTTAAGGTGTGTCGGTCAGCATTCAAATAGTAAAATTATCCTTAACAGTTGACACCAGTATTGTTAAATTACTCAGAACAGCGTAAGATTTCGTTTGCACAACCCCGAGCTGGTGTTGACCAACACCACATAATGACCGGAATTGTTTACCATGATAATGGCTGCGGTTTTTACGTGCGGTCTTTTGAAGCAGCAGACAGAGGGCCAGAGCAGTACCTGTTGGACATGCGAGGCCAGTCGGACGAATGGCGGTGATGTTCTGCTCGGCAGCGTAACTGAGGGCTCAATGTTATCCTCTTTACGATCCTCTTTACGGATTTGTGAATAAAATTATGTATTTATGTCGTTTGTTCACGCCAACGTCCTTGAGTTTGATAATTTTTCAAATAAAATTCAGGTATTAAGTACTTGAATGAGTAACTTAAGAATGCTGTCGGAAATAAATATGTATATATATATTATTATATATGTATACATATTTGTCTAATAGTGAATGGAGTGATACTTCTTTCAATAACTGCAGCCTTAGCTGCTCAACAAACGGCAGCGCTGAGGGGAGGTGCGAAGCCGAAGTGAAAACGATCGTCGTCGTAAATGCTTGTCAAACGTTCTCTTGTCAGCAATGCGAGTGCGATTACTGCCACAATGGAACAATGGATGAATCTCTCATTTCTCGGCAAGAAAAGCGAACATTGTAAAGGAACAGTGAAAAAGTGGCTTGGTCTTTAAAGGGCCTTTAAATTAAGTGGCACCATTAGGACGCCCTTCTAGTCGCGATGTCTCTTCCGTTTTTAGGAATCGAGAAAGTTGCTGCCGGAGCAAAAACAGGCAATGTAGAGCATTACAGCCTTCTGATTGAAATTCTACGCCGAATTACGGCCTGCGCGAAGAAATAAAGGCGATGAAGACCAGCGTTCGTTCAAGTTTTGTAATGGCAAGGAAACGTGCTACATTTGCAGAGCTGGTGATTCAGATTCTTTTGTGAGGTGACTGTGTCTGTATTTGACTTGTGACGTGTGCAGTTAGTATTGGAGAGTCAGCAGCCCTTGTTTTCTAGTCAGTAGAGAGACACAAGCCTTAGTGTAACTAGTTAGTGGAAAGACATAGCCTTGTGTAACTAGTTAGTGGAAAGTCACAGGCCTTCGTATAACTAGTTAGTGGAAAGACACAGGCCTTCTCGTAATTACTGGGTGGACAGACCCACACCTTCGTTTAATTAGACACTGCAAAAACACAGGCCTTTGTTCAACTTGTCAAAGGAAAGACATCAGCCTTCATTGGCTTACCTACTGATTCAGGTCTCAAGAAGGAAACAGTGTCTTCATTCGGGATGGTACCTTCAGTGAGGCGGCAATACCGAAATCAACGCCTGCGCATCGAGTTCTGCAATAATCATGAACGGTACCGCTTTTCCAATTCCGATATCGCGGAGGCAACTCCACTGGGGACATCGATTCGCGAATTCAGTCATTTCTTTGCCCAATCTTGATCCCGACCATATTGTCTTCAATTGAACCGTGCAATGTAGGCATTCCATTACAAAGCAAAAGAACTGATTGAAATGTGAACAACGGGAATATTATGATTTCTCCCCTGCTTTGTGAATATATTTGCACTGGGCTGCGGTGGATGTGAGGACGGTGAGGGTGAGTGTGAAATACTCGTTTGCTTGCAAAATTTTATGGCTTCAGTGGTGATAGAACAGTGGAACCTTTCTTTGCGCGAGTAACGTATTCTGTTAGAGCAGCTCAACTCTCTAGGACGGGAGGAAAGAATGTCGTATAAATGTTTCATTTTCTGCCATGAGTATGGGAAAAGATTTTAGATGTTTTTCACGCGCTGTTAAATGGTAAGTACATTGCTGAATTATAACTAAATACGTAGTTTGCAAAGGTTCATTTCAAAAGCAATACAAATTTGCATATTTATTCGATCATGATTTGGTGTTGACCCGAAGTTTTTTCGCAAAATTTTTACGTATTTTGTTCTGCTATTCTTTGATGATAGACATTGAGTAAATGTTCGGTGGGTCAGTTTGTAGTGCAAGGCTAAATTTAGCCCCAAATTATAAAGTTTCGCTCATGATATTTCAAGTCAGTCAAAGTACTACGAAACATTTGCTGACTCATCGTATGATTGAGAATAAAATACTCAGCCGTCCATTAACATTTAAAATCCTGGCCCGCCCTAGTAAATTAGAAACTTCGTCTCGTATTTGTGACTGAAAATGTTTCGATCACTTTTTTCTGGAATGATTGACCAATTTACTCCTTACGAAGCAATTTTTCGGCGCTTCGAAATGTTTCCCATTCTTCCTTTGGTTTTGCTCGTAGACATTTTGTCGGCTTCCTTGTTAGGAGCCCGCATTTCTGAGACTACGAAATTTGTTCCGGTTAGCTGTTAGACGATTTTCTGGCATCCTTGTTAGGAGCGACTCTTGAACACGACTCAAAGTTGCGCAATACATCAGCAAGCAAACGTACCTGTGTCCGTACACGGCGTTGTCAAAACTTGCGTCGCTAAGCCTTTAGTTGCGCAACTCAAGTTAGAGAACTTTCCAAGTCTCATGCGTCCAACGCTGCGTCTGTTTACGCTCTTGATTAAAACTTATCAACTATTTCCATCTCGTTAACGTCCAGCCAATTGAATGAAACTCTTCGCTAAGTACCCTCAAAAGTGCAACGCGGAACGGTAAGGCAGGAGCTGTTTGCGTCGTCCAGCTCCGGCAAAAATACCGTCCAGATAACCCTATTACATTCACAAGAAATTAAACGCTTCGCTCGGGCCAGATTATATGCAGCGTTCGCTTATTTACGACCGTATCTAAGGTTCACAGAGATATCAAGAGCTCACATCGCAATCCCATCAATAAAAATTCACATAGAAGAGATCTTTTCTTCTATTGTAGATTGAACGTAATGATGAGGTGATTAATTTTAACGCCTGACAGCACAGGCAGCGGAAATTTAAATTAACTATTGTTCGTTTCTCTGGCTTAAGACTATTTCATCCCTCTCATTAAAACGTTGATTATTTTTGTCCACCTGTGAGTAGTGCATCGATACCTACTCTATAAAGACTTCTGATAATTGGGGAAATATCTACACTCTTCAAATAACACCTCATGTTCTCAATAAAGAGCGCCGAAATTGTTGATTTATTTCACTGTGGTTTGCTAATTCAACCCTCAATGTGGCGAACCATTTTGATTGATTACTGTGCCCACAAAAATAGAGTTATTTTGAAAGAGTTTTCCGCTGGCGATCACGCCCTCAAATTTTGCTGCGTTTTATTGAATCAATTCTTAGAGCGCTCCCTGCGTTAATCAATCATGTGCTCGGGGCCAGATGATCTGAGTATTTAGAGACAGGGCTGAAGAAGAAATACACACAAAATATCCTGAAAAAGTGTTGGGAATGGAGCTTTTTTCTACTTTCAGGCATGATAGTTTGCATCACATCAATACCAGGAATGTTCTCTGTATTTTTATCGACCATTTGTTTTTCTACGTTGGTATTTCTGCCCCTCTATACGAAGCAGAGAGTGTGCGATCAAAATGGTTTGACGTCCGTCCTTATCCACTACACAGAATATCTATTCAAGCCGCTCGTGATCACAGTCCCAATTAAGGAACCAACAGCGGTACTGCCGTGACACATATTTGGTGTGTGGGTATCTGGTATGTGGGTATCTGGTGTAGTGAGTCTAATGGGATGGTTCTGAATTAAAATCGTTCTGGAGTAGTGGGATTCCACAGTATATTAGATTTGAAGAATTTAAGAGATTTAAATCATTTATGCAGCACATGTGTGCACATTGTTATAAATATTACACAAGAATTTGCTCGATATTTAACATTCCACAACACTGGCATTACTTTGGTACAAATAAACATTGAGGCTTCAATAGAAATCTGTCAGGAGATGAACGATTTCTGACGTAATATGAATAATAACGTAGTTTTCTTATATATCGAACTTTTGATTAGTGAAATGTAGAAGACAGATTAGGTTAATATCAAACAGAGAGAAAATACAGTTTGACAGTCCGGTCTATGTTTCCCACCATGAAGTATTCAGACTAAATGTGTTTTACATGTATGTGAAGGTACATTGTACAGGTACACCTACACACACATACTTAGATGTGCACTGGTATGCATGTTGGTTGCTCTGTGATAAGAGTTTCATCCTGTATTTAGTTCAAAGTGAAGAAAAAGTTCGGGGATAATATATCATTTGATTCTTTATAAGTGCGTTTGACTTTCTTTCAATATAAGTCTGCCATGCATTTGACTTGTCATTTGAGATTACATAAGTTTCAAGGCTATTTTTAAATGTTGAATATGTATGAGCACCGCAAATGTCGCTACGGATGAAATTCCAGAATTTAATACCAGCAAAAAACTGTTTTGCGATTAGCTTTTGAGTAATTCGGAACTTTGAGTTTGTTTATATTTCTTGCCAAGTACCAGGGTAGTCAGTTTGCGCTAATTTGCAGTCGAAGCTCATAGTTCTCGTTTGTTTCGAGTATTTTGTGCGTAAAACTCCCTAGATAAAATCGATAGCGTGATAGTTCAATCAGTTTTACTCGCGTCTGTGCCATCCCAAGTCTCGACTTCATGTTGGATAAATGGATGAATCAATGTGCTGCCAAAAATGTTTAGTGTATCCCTTGGTATGATAAGCTTTATTTTTAGCAAAATTTCAATGCGTTAGGGCTATTTTGAGGGTATATTTTTCATATCGAATGATTTCCTCTGGTGATGACTACTAATACATGAAAACGGTGACTACTAGAACATGCGAGCGATGGTAATGGAAAATCTTTTACTCAATACGTTTTCTACTTATCCCTCCTTTCAATGATTTACAGCTGCAAAAATCACAGTAGTTGCAACCAAGATTCGATTGTAAAGTGGCGCGAAGAATAAAAAAGTTTCGTCAAATGATTTTATTACCTGGAACAACTGGTCAACAATCTGGAAATATGGTGTAGATACGTCGGGACGTTCAGGTGTCCGTCTTCAAGTCATCAGACCTCAGATCAGAAATGAACACATTTTATTCCATACACGCAATCGCGACCCGTGTGCTTTACACGGAGGTGCTGGACGGTGTAGCGTATTTCTCTCAGACAAAAGTACAGAAGCAAAAATTTCCTAGCTGTTAGTCTAGAATAACTACATTGTACTTATTTACTATGTATGTAGGTTATCGCATTGATAATTTACGTATTATTTTTCTTTTACGCCTTGGCTCTGTATATGAGGTAAAGTAAAAGGAGGTGCAACATTATTAAAATTAGTTCGTGCTCAGAAATTTTACATTGCTGATATTCTGGGAAAGCCTTGTAGATGTTTACTTCACGACCGTTTTTTCTTCACTTCAATCCCGTACAATCGCACATCCTACACTCTCTCACATCCTTGTTCTCCCGCGCAGCCTTTCAGCCCCACACAACCCTTTACCCTCACACAACCCTCACCCTCACACAACCCCGCACCCTGACCCAACCCTGCTCCCTCCTTAAACCTCACTGAACTCCTCACACAGTGCCTCACAAGCTCCCACACAACGGCCGCCACAACTCGGCGGTGTTGGTGCGGTGGCCAGGACGCAGCAGGCCTGTGATGCGCGCCTTTGATCCATCAGCGAGGCGTCAAGTGAGCGCTCAAGTTGTGGCCGCACGCGAGTTGTGCGAGCTGCTCGCTCTCGCTGCTTCTCCCTGCTCCGCGAAATGCTCGCTTTCGAGACTAGTTTCGTGCTTCGCTGGAGACATCTTTGATCGAACTCGCTAAAAATTGTAAATTATATTCATGTCTTTGGCGAAACGGCATTCGGTTCACTCGAAGGCTGCTGTGTCAGAAGGTGTTTTTGCTTTTGATGTGTTTGCGCTTTGCAAATATTCATTAGGCACTGCCCATAACGTTATTGATTTGAATCGTTTCATAAGCGTAATTGAGCACATGATATTATAACATTTTTGTGTGGAAGTTAGAGCACTGAAGAAAAAATAATTTAGTTTGTATCGCAATGTTGGCTTGACGTTAGAAATTAAGCATTTCAGAGGTACTTGCTGGATGGATGCGATAAAAGTTTGTAGGCTCACAGCACAAATATAAGCTAGGCAGTTTTGATCAATAATCCAAATATTTTATAGTCAATAATGTAAAATTAGATTATTGATAATTGCAACTCTAACTGCTTCTAGGCATCCGTAAATCATCAACTTCATTGTTTTGTACAGCTCTTTTCCGCACGAATTTTTGGACAATTGTATTAACTTTCATTTTGTACGGCTAACTTAATTTTTATTTAATTAAAACTCATTGTAGTCTAGTAATATTTTAATTTGGTTTCTAGTCCACTGAAAGAGGCATGATTTATTTACCGTAAACCAGTTTTTAAATCTGATTTCATGAGTACATTTTCCCCTTCATTCAACTAAAATTCTTGGCTGCTTACGTAGTTGTTTTCTCCTGCAGACAAGATTCTTGGCCATTCACGACAGTGAGTCTTTCGATGAGTCTTCAACCAGAATTGTTGTGATTCACTCAGTTTTCTATTCTTACTATCAAAATTCTTGATTGTTTTTGTCTTTTCGTTCCTACAACTAAATATGATGGAGGTTCACGTCTTTTCATTCTTATGCCCAAAATTTTTAGCTGCTTGGACAAGACTTCTCTATTTTAAAGACAAAATTTTTGACTGCTCCTGGACGTCATTTCCTAAATGTATTTTACTGCTCATATCCCACAAAATATGAGTTGCTTAAATAAAAAAATAGCATAAGTTAATTCTAAATTAGCATAAGCTAGCATCGCTATCCTACTTTGTGCATTGTGAGACCAATGTTTTCTGATCTTGGCTTGTATGCGGAAAGTTTCGTGTGCTCAGACGCATTTCTTTGCATGTGCAGCCCGAGAAGCATTCCTCCACGAGGGCGGCGGCGCCGGCGATTGCCGTGACGAATCATGCTATATTTTATTCAATACACAATTGGGGGTGTGCATTCGGATCACGGACTGATGAAGGAGATCCATTTCCGCACCGGATAAATGGACGACAAAATCATCCGTATTGACCCGGCTCGAATGACTCGCCGCATAAAATGCGCGTCGCTCTCTCTTTGCTTCTCGGTAGCCTGGATACGGATGTCTAGGGCGAGTTGGTGGCGATCGCTTGATGTGATTTGTACAGCTTTTGATGTGGCATGCTTTATGTGGTTGTCCGCTGCCTTCAGGCAGGCGAGTGCTTTTCTTCAGCTTATTTTCTTTAGTTAAAGTCACCGCTGTTTTTCGCAACTGTCCGAATGCCTGCGGCGGATGTTCACTGGTGTTATATTTTGGGGGCTTCGTCAGAATATTTTCCATTGTGGAGCCAAAATTGCTAGTTTTGCGGCTGCGAGTCTGACTGGTTGCATCTGTGATCGGTTTGTTGAAGAAAAGCACTCATTTTATTCAATACGATAAATTTATTGCAGTTTTTCGAAATGCTTTTGGGTTTTGCTTTTAATTTGATTTTTCAAATAGCCTTCTGGATCAGAACCACCGCATTTTTAACTAAATGTCCTAATTAGTCATTTTTCGTCACACTCTGCGTGAAAAATTAAAGACCCGTTTGAAAATTTTTATCTTATTTTTCCATCTGAAAACCCTCTAATCTAATTTCGGTTTATCACAATCAATCGGAGCGTATTAGGAACAGAAACGATTCTACTGGCAAAAGTCCCAAGCTATTTTATCACTCATTACCATCAGGAAGATGCGAAAAAATATTAACATTGTGATACATCGCTCTTGATTGACAAGGGTAGACGCCAAAAATCCCACAGAAATGGTCACATATCACTGCTCAAATATATTGTTAGTCACTCCGAGTGGTGAAGTGATAAATTTATTTGATCGCTGGTGACAACTCTTTTAAGCTTCAGAGAGCTACTCCCCGTAAAAATTATAATTCTGATAGTTCTATTTAAGTCGGAAGCAAGTAGACTAAGCTGCCTCTTCCTGTGCTCGCCATAGCCGTGTGTGTAGCGGACCTGACTCCGTGCGGGGAGACCCGGGTTCGAGTCTCGGCGCTGATGGCGATTT
>JACJUY010000417.1:0-23643 GCA_014220935.1 Platorchestia sp. MABIK | reverse complement strand
AATGTAAAAGGTGATATGTATCATGCTTCAATTGGAAATAAAGCATCCGTAGATGCCGATGTTGTTTGCGAGGCAATCGAAGTGCAAGCATGCTTCATCTGGGAAATAAACCTGGATGCAAATGAATGAATAAATACCGTTGTTTACATTTGATTATAATTTTTCAGTCATTCTATGTCTTACTGATGAAAAATGGAAGTTATATCATGAAATTATTTACCAAGAATAATTTTCTGCAAATGGCTTGAGCATGAGATGCAATATTCCTCATGTTTTGACTCCCATGACGCCCGGCGGTAGGCAGCGTGTCTTTTCAAGTACTGCTGAAATGGACTTTTGTTTTTCCATTTTATTTTATTTTTCAATATTTACAGTTATAGTTTAAAATATGTGTGAAAAGAACAATCCTGCTCGATCTGAATTTGACATTTACCAAAAAAGTCTCTTAGACAAGAATGTGTTTTCATCAGTAAAAGGTGTCTAGTTACATTCACACACTTGTAGATGAAACAACAAATTAATTATAACTTACTCTCAATAAAACATGCGAGTCATGGATACCGTACAATTGACCCAGCTCGCAGAAAGTCGCACTAGATGTTCTCTCAGACTTTCAACGTTTCTCTTATAAACGCACGGCAAAAGAATCTACGCATGCAGCACTAAATGTTAACGGTGACCTTACAACAAATTCATACGACCAGACCCAAGCATTTCTGGTGTACGAGCACCCAAATGCAGACTCGTGGGGCATCTTCAGGGGTAGTTTCACGGTTGTTAGCGTACAAGAGCTCCTATGTCGCACCCCAGGGACCGGTGTTGTAGGAGATTGTGCTGGTGCGGAGTTAGCACTCTTTGTGTTGCTCTCACGAGGTGTTGCTGCAGACTTCATGCACGCCATCCTCTATAAAATTCCTGTTGAATGGCTTCCATTGCACCAGACAATAATAGCACTCACAGAGAATATCGAAGCTTTTTCTACTGATGTTGGTTTGTGTTTGTCCTCGTCAGAGTGATCTCAAAGCTCGGAGTCATTGTCAGCATTGTTGTTGCTGAACAGTAGAACGAGCTACGTTTTGCTCATGCTTAGTGTGTGTTTGCACGCCAACTAATTTATTTATAATTCATTCTGTGTCTTCAGTTCACTGCAACTGTGGTGTCGTTGTAACTGAAATACCGGTGAACTAACATTTTATTATTTTGCCTGAGTTACGGTAATTATTGATGCCTTTCTACGATTGCGTTACATGCATTACCTTGATGTATTTGCAATATCTGCAAATGGTTTTATATGACTCATTGTTAGTAACCATTTTTAATATCGTTGAGCCAAAGTGCCGGCAACCAGCATTGGTCATTTTGGTCTTACGGCCTTTAACTATTGCATGGTTGCGCCATTTTCGTGGAGCGGTGATCGTTCATATTGACCAATGGATGCTTGCGAGCCATGCACATGCCGGTTGCCCGAAGTACGAGTATATGAGTTATCTGTAGCGAGGCTAGATCAAATAACGGAGTAGTCAACCTCCTCCGCGCGTCTCTCTGATGCTGAATGTATCTTCCTTTCATCATTACATGCTTCGCTTATAATTCTCTCAGTAAAAATGCTCTGTTAGTGCATGTTACGTTAAATCATGTTCACTTATCCCCGAGTCATACAGTATGTCGCACGAAAACCCGAACCGAGTCTTTATTTTCCCGTATCAGTAATACCATCATAAGAATACCCGTATCAAGTGATACCACCATAATTATGCTTTAAATTAAATGCATATGGTGTATTTATGATGGTATTACTGATGCGAGAAAATTAATACTCGGATAAGGTTGTTGTGGGACGTACTGTGCATCTGATGCGAACCTTTACGCAGGTAAAAATTACTTTCATTTATTCAACGATCACGGTGTTCGGGTTGAGTTAGTATGAATAATTAAGAATAAAAGAACTAACTTTAATGCGGATCAGTTGCGGTCCTTATAAAATGATGTCGTATAACTGTATTCGTTCAATCGACTGCTCGTATGATGTTCAAGCAAGATGAGGCTACACTGCGGTCTATTCGTCCGTAGTCGACAGGGAAAAGATTTAAGTTCAGAGGTTGGGAGCGCAGGCCTGCTTGCAGAGCACCGCCTAATAACAGAAGTTACTCTTGATAAGCTGGTGTAGCCCGGCTATGCTGCACTCTGAGCTTTCAGGAGCCTTGCCAAATGCCCCGCTCTTCTGCCAATATATATGCCCTGTGCGCTTCCTCACGGCAACTTCAGAGGTAGTCACACACTTTGTGTGTACAAGAGAGCAAGAATCAGTAAGAAAACGAGCTCGATATCAGCTCACAGCATGGGCTTGGAGGTTATCCAATTTTGACAAAATATCGGAGTGCTTATTGAAGGAGTAACCTGATAGTGTCCCCATTGAAAAAATATTCTCTAGAACTGTCGAGATGTGCATGTCTCAATGAGGGTTTTAAGGTCTCTAAACATAAATGTGAGCGTTCTAACCTCACCATCATGATGATAGTATTACTGCAGGAGTTGCATAATGATCTTTGTATACTAATTAAGATACTGTGTTTTAATGCTGATATTGAATGAAGATTTGATCAAATGAAAAGTCTTTGAGTTGGAGCTTCCTTTTGCTTCTTTTGATAGTCTTTAAATTTCTGCTCTAGCCGCCGTAAATGCATCTCAGCAGGATAGAACAAAATGGATGTCCTAGGAATTTGAAATGTTCACACATTAATGACACCGTTTCATTGAAAATGAAAAGAGTGCGCTCAAGCAGAAACATTGTTCGTCAGCGTACCTGAGGGTCGTAGCGCTCCAGCTTGGATGCCTCCACGAAGGCCTCCATAGCAGAATTAAACCCCCCTCAGCGGCGGCGCGCAGCATCACTAACTTCTGATCCAGCGGTGCCCTGCGGGTTCATTTTGACCTGAAGTGGAACTGTTCTTTGTTTGCTCTCCGCTTTGTTGCTCTCGGGAGGTCGGCTGTAGTGTCGCTCAGCTGGTCACAACGCAAGAAATTCGATGTCAAATTTTCTCTGGTCAGGTTTTACGTTTTGTTTTCTCTTATTTTACTGAACATTTTTTAGTGACATTTTTAAACTAATGACGAGTTTTAAAATAAGACTAGTTGCTGCATCACTTTCATAAAGTGGTATAATGCTACAACTGAATTGCCTCAAAGGAGATGGAGTTACATTTTCTCGTACATTTGTAAGCACTTCGTGTATTTCACTAAGCTAGCGGACCTCGAGGGTTACTTTCATTTGATTTCACTCACGTCCTAAGCGCAGCCTTGCACAAACTACGCTCGACTTCATTCGCCGTAAATGCATCTCAGACACAGAGTTAGCAGTAATCGTGACCATACAATGAGGACAATCATGCATCCTGATGCATCTTTTTATCCCAAGGAAATTCATTTAATTGAATGAAAGAGTCTTCCGCTAAACTGAGCGAATTCGAGCTGTCCCGAGTTTTTCAGCTCTCATACTACTAGGAAATGCAGCTTAGCATAGTCTAATCTCATTTTTAAATTGACAAAAATTAAGTACTTTACCCAATGTGCGGGCACTTTTATCGAGTTTGTGGCACCGAGTAGAGCTGACTGGCAGAACAATCAAATTTGCTTAATTTATTAACTTCGCTCCTCGCCCATGAGGTATTGGAGTGTTGTTGGTCGATGCTAATTTCTCGTTCGAGCTCATCCACATTTTTGGCTCGTGAAACGCATCATATGAATGCGATTAGTCTCTGCATTTGTTTTTTGTTGCACATAAAATGGAAAATACTGTTTTGCCAAACGTACTTCATCAATTTTGTTAACAATGTCATACTTTTGCCCATTGTGGAAGACATTTAATTTACACTACTCCATTAGCGTATTTTACACTGTCTACTCTGTCAAATGCACAGCCGCAATTTATTCAGTAAATCATATTTTTTCCCACGTCAAATGCCACATTAATTGTTCCGGGCTGTAATTTCATGGCTTCTGGTTGTACATACACACATACCGTACTTTGGTTGTACTTCGAAGATAACACGCCGCTTCTATTGATCATACGTTGCTGCGCCGTAGATCATTGTTTTTGTACATACCAACGCGTGACAATGATTCAGAAACTACGTGCTTCAGAATACAAGAGCGCTTACCCATATGAATCGTCCGTAAACAACACGCTTTATAAGTTGAGTGACGATTATGACACTGAATGCTTAATTAAACTATCAGCAATGACATCATATTATCAGCACAAAAGTAGAATCTGTTTTATTTTGGCTTAGCTCCTCAAAAAAAATTAAGAGCAGATAATTATTTTCAACAAATTTTCAGCGCTCAAGATGGTGAATGGCAATTCACGTATTTTCAGCATATTTAGGGTTTGGATTTATTTCAGTATGATAAACTAGGTCTGTTCTTCATCGTAAACGCCACTGACGGACCCGAAAAACGGTATTATGATGAGGCAGGCAGGCAGGCAGCTCACCGTAGTACAGCGCGTTAATTAACCGCCGTGTGATGCACCTTTGGTCACTCACGGATTTTTATATCGTGGCTGACCCACCTGTTGCCACTCGCTCAATTTCCATAAATTCTTCATCAAAACCAAGTGAATGCACGATTCATTCGTTGTTTGTCAAATGCAATTTGGAAAACTGAAATTGACCTTAATTTCAGTTAGATATTGAACTTCAGTTTACACTGCGACACTTAAAGATTATGTATCTAATAAAATCAAAATGCAGGTACATTCTATTTCCATTCTGTTTCACCACAGTGGTCAGGCCGATGCATCTGTTTTTGACTTACTGGAAACTCGTAAGCAGCATTATGCTATTCATGCAATTCAACAACTCTCGCAACTTTAAGTCGAAAAAAAAGGAGTTTGTGGCATATAATAGTTCCCCTTCACTTTAACATCCGATTATATTGTGCTGGTCGTTCGCATATGTCTTTGCTCTCCATTTCTTGAATACAAGGCAAAATGATTCTCTTCATTGCGATTTTCTGAAATTAAGATTTCTAAATCATTTAGTTCTTAATGTTTGCCTCTATGGAAAGCAGGCATTGAAATATTTATTAACATCAAAATCATAAATCAATGATTATCTTTTGATGATCTCCATGAACGTTTGATCGAAGCCACATTACTTATTTTCGCAAGAAACCAAGTAATTCAAGTGTGCCACTTCGAGTCATTCCAACTTTTGCAAGTGTGTCACTTCCACGAGCTCCTGCCCTACATTTGGCCCTCGTACCTTATGCCATTACGCCTTGAATACGTTTTCTCCTGAGTGCCGACCTACAGTGGCTTCGAATAAAAAATAAAAATGAAACCACCACCACAGGACGCTTTCTTTAGGGAACGACGTCTAGTTTAAAAACTGCAACACTTTTTTAACAAATTGGTATAGCGGGGACTGTGCAGCCACTTCTTACAAGCGCAGCCGCTTTTAGTTTCTTGTGCAACCCTCTTCACCTCCTGGGCTCTTGGGAATGCTTCCTCCGCGTTTTGCTTGCAGCTTCGGGCTCAGCTTAAAGAGACTGTAACATTTTACGCCTTTGAGGGGCCGCTTCAACCAAATCTGTGCCGAATGCCTCAGTGCTTTTCGTATCACTTCACGAGAAATTGGGGTCTTCCTTATGTATTATTTATTTATCTAATTTATGAGTAGTTGGGATTCCAGAAGCGTACTTTCGCTGGGTCAAGCGGCCGCTCTGGTGATTGAAGAAAAAAGATAAGACTAGGATACGAGGTTTTAAGAGAAACTCAACTGAATAAACGTACGCTTAGCCACCTTATCTAAGGCTGAGAAACTGATCAAATATCATAATTATACCACGAGTGTAAAAAATAGTGTGCTCAGTTAAAATTCTTTTTTTTTATGCAGTCATAACGTTTGAAGAGAAGGCAACAATGAAGGAAGAGATGCCGAGTCTCAAGATAGCGTCGCTGTTGCGGCGCAGTTTTGTTGCCATTACAAGCACCTATGGAATTCATTTAACCTTAGACAAGTTGTGTCCCGTTAGGTCAAGTTTATCTTGACACCTAATTTTCAATTTTGAAATTGGTGCTCAAAATAGTTCAGCATCATTGAAAAAGGTTTTTTCAGTGCCTTCTGAAGCAACAACGGTAAAAATCGTTCAAAAATTCAATGTTTGTAGCAGACCGGAACCTCAATATAGCTTGTGGGGTTTAAGTGACGAGGTGAACCAAGAAGATCAGAAAACACACAAATTTGAATTTTTGCCATCTTATTAACAATAGTAGGGCGCTGAATTTTGCCATATGTTATTACTGCAGGCAGAGCTTGGGTGATAACATCTAAACAAACAAGATTGTCGGAGTTTTAGCAGTAAATAGGCTCAATGTTACGAGCTAGCTCTAAATCTGGGATAAATTTTGCGTTGTTAGTTGACAGTCAGTGCATTCTCGTGTTTTCATGATGCATGAAATTTTTTCATGTTTATTTGAGTGTTCAAGGCATTGTTTTAAATGTGACATTCCAGGGAAGCTGGGGAAGGAGAAAAGAGAGTTAGGAAATGCTTAGAAGAATCATATTACCATGAAATTTTATCAAAGACTTGAGAGAAAATGAAGTAAAAATTTTCGGTGATCTGCACTGCTGTTAACTATGTATTTTAAATCTCTACTCATGGTATCGTCGCGCGTATGCGATTTGAACGCTTGCACTTAGCACGTGTATTGTTGTGCTTGCTTATATTCCTTGTAAGCGCCGTACAATTACTCTAATTAGCTCGATGTGGTCAACGAGGACGCCGCTGAGCAGAGAGCAGTACGCGTCCCTGCTTCAGCTACGCGTCCGTATTGTGTTGCCGGCGTAAGGCATCGTAAGTTAAGAAAGAAAGAAAACTTAGGAAAAACAGTTTATTTCCGATAAAGATGATACATAAAGCTCATCATTAGCTTTTAAAATTTCTTAAAGTAAGGATTCATAGTTGGTACACACACATGCATATCGTAATACCCATGTCACTAGTCTAAAAAAATGATTGAGAACAATGCACTCCTGTCGTTGCTTAATCAAGGTTTAATAATATATGTAACTACGATTAGCAAAGTAGACATAATTTTAGTGACGATGGATTGTCAATAACACTGTTTTTAGTGAACACTAAAATTGAAATGCGATAATTTGATCCATGGAAAGCGTTGAGGTCAGCGCTCTGTCGCATGAGTGGCGAGAAAATGCGACTGAAGGAGCGTCAGTAACGATAACATGACCGTAAAATCATGGAGGTCACACACATTGGTGAATTTCTTTTGAAGCCTTGTATAATTCGCTACTGACAAAATTTCCATGCTGACTAATGGCTCATTTCTAGAAATGATCATAGTAGATTTTCATAGCTCTAGTTGTTTCTCATCCTTCACAAATGAGTAACAAACGAACTGTTTACAAAAAGTTCTCTGCCAAAATTACTTACAGCACTTCTTCAAGCAATATCGATAACTTCTGGTTACTTCCTGGAAATCTCCCCCAATTCATGACAGTTTCAAATTGTTTATTCTCGATAGTTTGATTCCACTCATAACTTGACATAAATTCCAAAGGTCCTGCGTAATAAGACTTTGGTTTGCGATGCAAATTCGTGCAAGTTCTTGCGTGGTTGACTCCAGGACGAATATTTGTCAGAATTTCGAGGTGTGGGCGTTCTCGGATAACAGTCATTTGAACACAGACCAAAACAAAGCAAATGACTCTGATTCTGACACCCTTGACACAACGAGGCGAATTTCTTTGGGGCTTTTTTTATTTTGAAAAATGCTTCTAATAAGCCTCAGTTAAGGTTACGATCTTTTTTGTTCATTATAAATGTGTCACGCGTCTATGCATGGATCAACAAATTGGTACGCGTTCTGTTTGTACTTTCATCAGACCAGTCTTGACGTTAAAATTTCCACGTAGAGTCACATTCCGTATGACAGTGCCCTTTGTTCTCAAGAAAGTTTGAGCTTCTGGAGTAAGTCGGTTATGGTGATAGCAGTGTCATTGGTGATAATTATTGGCTAAGTCCGTTTGTCTGCTGACGTTATTCTATGTTTTCTTTCTCGTATGATTGTATAGGATGTAAAAAGAGGGTCCGAGAGGATAAACTGGTAATTTCTGTGTTTGAACGAACTTTCCAGTCAGCATCCAGCGGGGGCGAAACCGTACTGCACATGCAGTCAACAGTGCATCAAATTGTTGGCTTGGGCGCAATTCCTTTGTAACATTCACACGCGAATTCAAACGTCGGTAACAGCCAACTAGCTTAGTATGCAATTCCCATAGAATAAAGCACTGTTGAAAAACATGTCTACGGTGCGTTAAAACAGTAAGATATTCCGACGCGTTATTTACTTCTACACACTCGTAAAGGCTCTCCACAGGCTCAGCGTGCTGTGGGTGCTCAGTGACGGTCAAGCGCAGCTCTTAAAAGCCGGATTAGAAATCTGTTGTGGATTTGAAGGTCACTTAGACGTAATATTTTTCATAATTTGGAAGGGATCCGAGAGTTTTTTTCATTATTTTAAAAGTTATTTGAGAGAAATGGAGGAGGTGAGATGGGCTCAAGTCTAATTTAAGACATCGCCTGCGGTACTTTCTCTTCTCGTTTCATCTCCTCGTCTGTTAATTTAATGGATGACTTTATTCGTTTCAGCGCTCTTTACGACGAAGTGTCTCTCTGTCCCTGAGTCCAATAAAATAATCCTCGGAAGATCTGTTATTTGCGTGGTCCAGGCCGTAAAGCAAAGAATGAATCTTCTGACTCCGAGTCAGGATGCATCTGCTTCACAATGCATGGCCTAGTCCTGTTAGCTGTCTGTATATATAAGGCTGCTACCGAGTTATCTAAATGATTTGTGAGAAATGTTCTGCTCGTATAAGGCTAACAAGGTTGTTGCTCTTGCGTGATGTCAGAACAACGCGTATGAATGTCTAACTTTTTTAACGCACTGTCATCGAGGTGCCTTTCATCAGTGCATGTGTAATTATACAGTGGTGTTCTGTAACCGACGTTTGCTGTCGCGTGAGAAAAATTTAAGCTCATTTTGAATGTTTTCGAATTGTTCATCTGGAGTCAGTGCCACTCCTTTAATTGAATAGAACGACTACAATTTAAGTTGCCGACTCATATCCCAAATATATAATTTGGATCGCCTTTTCATGTCGCGTCTGTAATCTCAGTGATTTATGGCAAGAGCAACCAGCTGTGAAGGATTACAAAGCGCTACAGGAGTCCTGCCTCGTAGTGGTGATGCGCGACGTTCGGACATTGAATGATGCACAGAGTTCTCATTTCCCAAGGGCATTTGAACCTAGAGCTTACTGGTTATAGGTAACTGGTTCCAATGTATGTACTGTTTCTAGTTTATTGGTTCCAGTGTACTGCTCCTAGTTTATTGGTTCCAGTTTGCAGCTTCTATGTAGTTCAGTGGTTCTTAACCTGGGGGCGTGAACCTCCGCACTAAAGCCTGAGTTTTCCTATGAATGTTTACGACAAAAGAGTGAACTTGCACCGTTGAATATGTTTGAGGACCTATTTACAATATTCTTCGTTGGGACATTTTATTTACCAGTCCATCTGCACACAGTTCTCCCTGACAATTCTTAAGGGGGGCGTGGGAGTAAAAAGGTTAAGAACCACTGTTCTAGTTAATTGGTTCCAGTGTGCTACTTCTGGGTAACTGGGTCCAGTGTACTCAGTAGGTTACTGTTTACACTGTGTTCCTTCTCTGGCAGTGATTTCACATTAGTGCTTTTAGATTGCCTTTGCTGATATACTTCTTTCGCATTGCGGCTCCTAATTTTCTATTTTTAAATAATTTTCATTCACTGATTCTTTTAGCAGTTTGACGTACCCCGTACACTTGATCGCCACTTCATCACGCGCACAACAGTTCACCTATATTGAGGTTTATCTGAACTAATACCCTAAAATGCCCTTGCATCGCCTCATTTCGCAACAGTGCCATCCAATCCGGCAGCAGACATTGATGCATTACGGAATCTTGCACCGGACCTTCATTGCTATGGAATAGGAACGCGTGTTCAAGTTAACTCTTGCGCGGTGAGTATTGTTCTCTTTTGATGTGGTGGTTCCAAATTGTGAAGGTTTTACAAATACATGAGAAGGAAGTGTCTGAAACAAAATTCTATTTCTCCAAGCACAGTTTGAGCACATGTTGGTTCTTATCACCAACGGAGAAGGCTTATTATCCCAATCAAATTACTGTTTTCTGAGGAGCTTTTTCCCGTATTGTGACTTGATAAAACCAGTCACACGTAAAAGTGCTTATGATCAACTTTTTCTAGTGGTTAAGAGCATACACTATTAATGAGGAGAGTTTGAGAGGTCGAAGCTCCGCGATGCGAACCCGGTATTTCTTTCCGCAGGGAAAATGAGAAAAGTTAGCCATAATTCCCCTTTTTGTAGCAGTGGCTGAAATGAACACCATTTCGATCGGAGCTAACCATCTTGGCGCATGCGTTAGTTATAGAGCATTTGAAAGACAGGCGATATGTTTTCCCTTGATTTATATGAAAGAATCATCAACTGGTGAGAGAGCTTCCGTTTCTTGGTTGGCTTACGTTAGCTGATAGGGCTCTGAATTCGAACCGATTGTGATTCAGTACGGAAGCTGCCACTTCACTTGTTGCTTGTTCTGTGTTGTGCGCTCTTCGTGTTAAATTGCATCTTAAATGAGTACACAGAGCTACGTAGAATTTCATGGAAGAAAAATCGCGCATTTAGAACACAGCGTGTGCAAATTTGGTAACCATTTGAGCTTAGGTATGAATATTTAAATATATATATATATTCGTTGGCAGTGAAGAATTGCGCGCGCATTTTCTGACACCATAATTTATTTTCTTAAATGAATCTACGCATGAGAGCTAACTTAATCCATCATTTACAAAATTAGAGCTCCTTCTTTCTATCAGCAAATTGCTGGTTCGATAAGCGAAGTACGAAATTTTGCAGCTGGTGCTCCAAGTTTAATTTGACTCGTTCAAAAATTGTATAGAATAGAGCGTTTAATTACATCTGAAGCAGCAGAGAGAAAAGCTCTTGCATTGTAGGCTGCCTATTTAGGATGTAGCGATCTGCTGTACCCAGTTAAGTTGCAGAATTAGCAATTGGACAATTTTTCTGCTCCTACGTTTATTTAGTTGTATCCTTTGCATTTCAAGGACTGGCTTTATCGAGAAAAGAGATAAACGAAGTATTCTTGGGAGGAGTGCGTAGAATAAGGCATGAGTGCGAAGAAACTAGGTTAACCCTTTCGAGTTGGCTTTCATGAAATTTATTTAGACAAGCGAAAATACATGCTTCAGTTCCATTACCCATATGGAAACAGATTACACAAAAAAAAGTTATTTTGTATTTACGATATTAAAAGAATTAAGGAATTCCCCCACTGGTGTCCCAGCAGACGTGTTAGTTTATGTGTGCTGGGATGATTTTGTCCCAGTAGACAGTTACGAACAAAGGGTTTAAACATACTTCCATGTATATTTCCTTATAGTATTACAATAATAATTTTACTCTGATAAAAAAATCCGTCAAAAATCTGTGCAAAAAAACTAAGAAAAAATCTGTAAACAATGACTTCATCGGCAGTAGCGAGTCATCTGGACGCTATTGCTCTCTGACTTTGTGCAATAGATAGCAGAAAAGGGGCGTGAATAGTTACTCAACCTATAATTGTCTGTTCTTATACAATAGAGCACGTTTCTGGGACACATATAGCCTTCTGGACTTTAAAATACCTTGTCGGACACGTACTCGTATGTCCCAGCAGACTCGAAAGAGTAAGAGCGACCGTGTGTTTTCATTAAGAAAGCGCGCGTGGGCTTGTTAACTAACAAAGAACGTATTTTTCAGAACCACCTCTTGAGACAGCATTATCTTGTTCTAATCGTCGCAGCCGTAGAAATACAATTTACCCTGATAAAAGAGAAAGAGTTCCATCAGCTGGAAAAGCTCTATAAACAACGAGAGATACTGAGTGCTGAAAACGCAAGAACGTTTGAAGTTTGGAGAAACTTTTCAACGTTATCGGGGAGCCAAATTTTCTACCCTATCTCTGGGGAAAAACTAGCCAATGTGACTGGAAGGAAGCGCAACCAGAATGGGAGTCCATAAAGACCAAGTTTTGGAGCAGCCTCAGCTGTTCGGTAGCGGCCGCTGTGGCACGGGCATTGTTAACTCTCCTGCCTGGACCGATGTTGCGAGACTTTTCTTTCTTCTCGCCACTGTTCTCGAATTTTACTTTATCTAAACTAAAATATTATGACTTGGTCATTTTTCAAATTGAATTTGTTCGCAATGACATTTTACATTAGGCAACTCTTTAGAGTTACTTAATTCAGCGGCCAAATGGTCAGCGATTTTTATGGAAAGAATAATTTGAAAAAAAAGACAATGAAAATTTGGTCGAGAAAAAAGGCAATTTCGGCAGTTCTACGAGGCCTGGAATGCTGCTTAACACCCTTGCCCAACTCGCGTTTATTTCTGCTTATGAAGGCGTGCATCGGAACTAGCGTGCTGACGTAATGATTTGTATTGATAAACACACAATTTTGCATTTTCGTACCGAAGGTATATTTGAAAAGGTCCATTTGCCATTTCATGCATTTACCCGTGGCGCAGAGTGAAAAGTAGCTACTCGCACATACTGGCGCTTTGGTGGTCCTCCTGGTAGGGTGTATTTCTCCTTAAATAATCGAAAGGCTTCAATTAGCAATTAGTGATATCAACTTACCTCATTTCATAAACATCATTTTCAACAGAAATAAAATGGGGCTAAATTCTGACGTAAAAATTACAACAGTGATTGTTCTTTTGATGTCCAATAGAGCATGTAACAAAAATTTTAAAACATGATAAAAAAGTAGGAGGACAATTCAAAATTAGACCTCCAAATTCGGCACATCTTGAAAATAATGCTGATAGCAGAAACCCTGTTGAGTGATGCAAAATAATTTAACAACAAAAGAGTCCTCAACAAAAAGAGAAGTAGAAACGCAGGAGACTCGCCTCCCGGCGACATCCAACTCTCATGAACAACTCCTGATCTCTTCATAGAAAAATTCTAAACTTTGATAATCACCGAAGAGGGAACTTGGAAGGACTTCCACCATAACTTCCTTAACTTAATACTATTCGTCATCGCAGACACAGGGCATTTTTTCAACCGTGATGCCATTCGGAGTATTTTGGGGTCCAGAAGACCAGAATATAGATCAAAAGGGGAGTAGAGTATTCTGCATGGACAGCTGTTGAGAGCATCCAAGACGCTCTGTTGCCGAGGTGACTTTGTGCCTTGAGGACAGTGATGGATCGAAGTACGAGGGGCGTGTGTTTCTATTTAGTCATGAACTTTTCAGTCACGATGTTATAAATAATTTCTGTGTGAAGACCACTGAGAATGGAAGTTAAGTTAGAAATGTACGCTCAAACAAATAAATAGCGGTAAGAAGTTTTTTAAATAAAATCTACATTCATCAACTACCGTAGGGTGAACAGTATCGGTATATTTTAAGGTGATGTATTCGAACGTATTAGTTGATAAACGAAGGCCATAACAGTAGGAATTTTCGGCCGATGCTGCAAGTTAGATTTGAACCTTATGCGATGCCACTTATTTTTAATTTTAAACCGAAAATTGCCAAGGTATATTCTCCCATCATAATTATCTGTAGGGCTAAGTTCGATTTTCATTCAAAATAAATTGTGCAGTGCTGGCGGAATGCTGACGATTGCGTTCACTGAAACAAACTGATATCCTTCAAAGGGGATGTAAAAACTACCCTTCATTTTTATGTCGTACTTAGTGGAAAGGTTTGCATCTTTATTTCACTTGCTAATTGTACATACCTTGCGCTTCAAGTGTGTTCACAGACACGATGTTCCTGTTGTTTTGCGCTCGTACACCTCGGATAGTTTGTCTATTAGTACTCCTCGTATGGAGCGTTTGTCTTAGGACGTATAATAATAAGGAATTTTTAAAAGCCAATGTGTTGGTGTGTATCTCATGTGGCACATTTTTTTTGGAAATAAACGGTTTTCTTTCTTTCTCTCGTAGGCACTGAAAGCAAGCGTCCACACAAGTGTTCTTCCTTTATAATTTCAACTATTCCGACCGTGGTATAACCTAATATGTTTTCTGAAGAAATTTATGATGAAAAATGTGCGCAATTTCCAGGTTATGTTTATTTTCAAACAAAGAGACACCTGAACTCTTTCTTCGCATTTCTGCAGTTTTCCGGTCACTGCCGGCAGTCTCATCCTGCGGCCAAAATAGAGGTGTTCAAATCGATGTTTTGAAATGGGCAGATTTATTGACCCAATATCGCCGGCGAGGAGTTCATCGGCTGAGATTTGTAGGTTGGAGCGACGGAATACAGAGTGTTGCCAACCAATCCCTCTTGCGAGTTCTTCTCCCTGCCGGTATTCAATTCTAATTTTTCTGAGAAAACATGCCGAATTTGGCACTTTACCGAATTTGCACTTTAACGTATGCTCAAACTGAATCAAATAATTCGCTCAAACTGAATCAGCGAATGTGTTGACACTTTCCTGGGAATTTGTTGAAATTTTGTTGAGCTGACTAATTTTAAATTGAGTTAGAACTTGTTTCGAATGCAAATATCATTTTAACCAAGATGAATTGGTATTTAACTCAAATCGTATGTTAAATTAAAGTTTATCCTCAACCAAATCGAAGTGTAATTTTAATTACTCCCGAGCGTTAAATCAAATTATTGCATAAATTGCACTCGAGTGTAATAGTGATTGTTTTAGTTTTCTTGGGAAAGAACTGAACTGATATATACCAGTTAGATTCTTCGCTGGCAATAGAGGATAACTTCTTCCTGTCAAATTTGACGAATATGATGGCCAGCTAATTATACATACGTAGTCAGAGAATACCTGCTTGAGAAATTCGTTCTATACCAATCGCAAGAGCATTAATACTCAGAGAACAGTTACGTGAGAAATTCGTTCTATACCAATCGTAAGTACGTCCTGACCGGCATTAGGCGCTTCCTTGTCTACAGATAAGGGCTGCGCGGTCTAAATGCAGCTCGCCCACCGGAAGGTATTTGTTCTAGGATATTTGAGCTGAACGGGTGCAGTTTCGTCTCAATTTAGTGTCTTTAATGAACGGATCAATACCTCGCTATGCCGAGGAGTTCGGCAGCAGCTGATTATCCCATTAACGAGGTCCGAATTAGAAGGGTTTGGACTTTGGTTGCGATCACTTACTGCCAGCATCAGAGGTGAAGTCAACGCAAAATCATTCAATTAATTTATTTCGAGGTTTTATGTTGATTTTTCTTCAGTTCTGATAAGCATCGATTTCTAAGCCTGCTTCATGGTTTTAATATTGGAATGAAATTGACATTTGTAAGGGAAACACCGATGAATTCAAATGCATAATAATTTAACGAGTTTTTCTTTACAATTAAATTAATACCTTCGAGGTGATGTTGAGCACGCACAAGTTCCATCTCTGAAAATTGTCACCATTTCACTTAAAACCTGGAAATTTTGACCCTTTTATGTTCGTGCATTTAGTAGTAGTGTGAGAATGTAGTAGTAGTAGTGAGAATGTGCCCGCTTTCTTTAATGATGATGCAAGAAATACTGAAATAAGTACCTTAAACATTGATAACTTCTTCCCTCTATACATACTCCTCAGGGGAATGCACCTTTTGTATCAATGGAAATTAGCGCTCCCAGGGGTATAAGCGATGTCCCAAGCTGAGAGTAAGGTAGACCTTCCTTTTGTTGAACTAGAATAGGTTTATTGTTTTGTTACGGACCATTTTTTTCGATTCACTGCTGAGCCGATTTTCAGCATCTGCTACTTTCTTCTCCAACTTTTATCATGTTCTATAAACTTCATTCTCAACTTGCTGTTTCTATGCACCTTGTGCACAGAAACCCCGTTCCCTCGCGTCCATACTAAATGGTATGTTCCTCTTTCCTCTCTTAGTTGTGGTTAGGGAAAGCTTAATCAAACATCTGATCAAATCTAATCTAATATTTCTCCTGTGATGTAAACTTATGTATAACCAGAATAGTTAACTTTCAAAGCTTATATGACATAAATTTTTTATTCTGGGCTCAAATTTAAGCGATATCATTTTACAACAGATTTTTTTTACATTGGTTTCAATATGATATGCGTCCGACGATCTCGGTTTCACGTTTTCGTCCGCGGGCCTCAATAACTTCTTACGCTCATGAAAAAATTCTCAATTCCTCGCGTACATTTTCTTTCACATTCTCTAACTTGTTTCGTTGATATTGCATGTCTTGAACAATAAAATCCTCCTTGGGCTTTCCCCAACAACACTCTTTGTTCATGTAAGATTTTGTCAGCATAAATTCTGCGTCGCATTCATCATCCTCCTACGCATACCAAATATAATATTTGATTTGTTAGAAATCCTAAATTAATCTTACGCTGGTCCCGACCACATTGTTGACGTGGCATTTTTCTAGATCGGGTCTCGTATTCAACAACCCCGCATTTACCCCCTAATTTGGCTGGAGGAGAGGGGGACTACACATCCCCCTGCCCAGTTCTGAGGCCAATTTGCCACACGTCAGGCGGCGTCGGGTTCGCCCCCCGGGGACCGGCGCCCCTGATTTGACTCTCCGTCTGTCCGTCCGCTCGGGGCCCAATTTCTTCTCATGACCGAGAAAAAGAAGTTCAGTTATTCCATACCAGATGCGCTACAACGCTTTTGATGGCTTCTCTTTTTCCACGTCCAGAAGATGTAAAAGGTCTTTCGTGAAATGTTCGATTGGGAGAGGGGAGATCGCTCTCAAGAATACGATTTGCTCCGAATTTAACCTTCAAGACGATCTGAATATCGCCCTTCTAAACAATGGACTTTGGGGAAGATTTTGGCTTCATAAATGAGTTTCGCTGAATTCAAGTTTTTAAGGACTAGCTTTGCATTATGTTTTTTCTCTACTTTACCCTTCAGAAGATTATTCGTACATAAGAATTTTAACATAGGAAAATGAGTTATAGTCTAAAAAGTTAATCTATTCAAAATAACAATTCATAATGACGTTGCACAAATCAAATACTCTCTGTTTCAGCGTCAACTGGTTTCAATTCTCACAGTCCTTTTTTGCTTTATATTGAAGCGCTTTTTTTTCAGAGCATAGTCCAACTAAATCAAATCCTTTCGTATTCCAGTGTCAACTGAACCAAATTTCGAAGTCTTCGTTGCTCTATGCTAGAGTGTCACATAACTGAACGCTGCCCACGCACTCTCCGATATTAAGGTCGAAATTAACAGCTCCCAGACAGCGCGCTGTGTGAGCTTAAATTACCAGTGTATGTGACGTATCAGTGGCGGCAAATCAATATAGACTTTTTTACAGCTTCATCGTATTCCCCTCACTTCGATTTGACGTTTTGAGAGATTACAAAATATTCTCACATGTCGTACTTCAAGCACCAGTGTAAGCTGTTTAATAGGTGGGTGCTCGACAGAAGATAATCCCTTGTGTTGCTGTTGGGTTCCTTGTGTTGCTGTTCATGGGCACGTGATGTAAGATTCTTTAGAACGATTCTTTAGAACGAAGGCACACACCTGTCATGCAAGATCACAGGTTACAGTGACCACCTCACGCTGCAAAGCCACACACCTGCCATGCAAGATCACAGAGCTCGGCCTCCCCTGAGCAGCCAGGGCTGCTCGTTGCCGGGCTGAATGGTGCTGAGATTCCAAATGCAAATTGAGGAAGGATCGAAAATATTTGGGCGATGATAAATGTGCTGTGGGAAGGTCGTAAATTAAGGCGCGGCTTACGAGACTAAAAGTGATGAGTTGGGAGAAAGATTACTGCAGGATACGCGGCTTGTGTAGCGGTGAATTAGTGCTTGAGTTGTGGCTTCATTTAGCCTTTGTGCTGAATTTCGCTTTCGTTATGGCTCTCTTTCGCTTCAAATTACAGTTGCGCAGCATTCAAAATTTCTCCTCTGAATTCAAATTGCTTTAGCTTGATATATTTTCTTATGACTTTTAGTATTGATTGTATTATTATTGTTATTATTATTATTTTGCTACGTTCTCATTAGGATTTTCATTCATTTTTCGAACGACATTGTTAGCTTATAAGTATCACTTTATAATTTGAAACTAGTTTAAGCCTCGAAAGAACCTTTTTTGCCTCTTCGAATTTCATATGAATTAACTATTAATTTAATAAATTATGACCAAATTTTCATATGTGCTCGCTCATCATATTTGGACTTAATCATCTAATAACTCTTAACTTCGTTCCTATATTTTTGGAATTGTTCTATGCCAATGAAAGAAAATTATAATGATCGAGGCAATAGCTCTTGAAATATTTCAGTTTCTTCTGATGACTTGGGGTTTCTCAAAATAAATGTTATTTGCAGCATTTATGAAATCATTTATCAGTTGAAAGCACGAATTCAAAGCATAAAAATAGCTTTCTACACATCCTACAATAGTTGCGACATTCTTTGAAGGCCAATTGCTCATTTGCGGTGCTAACTTGAGCTAAAACAAGCACTGTCACTTCTAAGAAACTGCTGTCTTTAGAATTTTATGAAGTTATTTCGTCCAGTCTTCTTGTATTTGAAATCGCAACAACTCACCAGAAGCAACAGTAAAAATGAGAGAGAGTTAAAATGTAGGGACACCGTACTGAAATTGCAGAGATACCATATATTGTAGAGAGAATTGAAATGTAGAGACACCTTAGGCATTATATCCATAATCAGCGAGTCAAAACAGTGCACCAGGTCAGATAAAAGTGGGGGCACGTTTTAGCATGATTGTGAACTCAAAGAGCTTTACAAAACGAAGAGAAAAAATGTACTATTATTCGATATGTATAAAAAATCAAGACTTGCCAATATTATGAGGTGCAATTTCGACTGAATGTTGAGCGCAGGATTGATTCTAAAAATGTCCAAGAGGTCATTTACAGTCTTAGGTTACTTTGTGAGCATCTGATCATTCTGAATTTATTAAGATCAAGTAACAGTTCACAGGTTAACGCATATACAGGAACAGCAGAGTGTTGGCTGAAATTGTGGCTCTTTTCGAACATAGATGCCATTGCGTTCAGCGACTCTATCTTAAATACTACCTCATCAGATGTTCATCCAATGCATAGAAATAAGAATTGCGTAATTTCTGTTAACTTTTAAATCTAAAGCTACGTTCTACAACCATTTAACCTATTGTCCATCGGCCACTGCTTTGTCTTAGTTTCTTCTTTAAAGCATTTGTGAATTCATTTTTTCCTATCATTCTGCAAAGCCTTTGGTATTTCCTGCTGGTTTGTGCTTCTGGAGTTTTTTTCTGATTTCAATTGAAATGTTTCTTCTGCGCTAATGCTAAATATAATCTTGAAACATCAAAGTGCTCTATGACTGTTTTAATTCAATCTCCAAAATCGTATTCTTTTATATTAACGATGAGTAAGAAAAGTGTCACCCGATCTATCAAGCGGTAATTTCATTTCATAATATCAGAGGAAGATCTGAAACTATGACTGCAGTCACGATTTTGACCTTCAATCCCATCTTCTCTAACTCGAATGCGATCAAAGCTTGCCCTATGAGGTCGCTCCGTGATCAGAAATCAGATCGCGACCTGAATCCTCGATTTGATGTAGCTTACTGTCAGGACGAAGATTACTATAGAATCTTCGAATTCAGATCCTGATCTTAACCACGAGCAGTATTTTGTCAGCACTTGATGGCTAGCCAATGATGGTGCTTGTTAGCGTACTGTGCTTGAAACGAAAATACTAGATGGGAAATGGTCATGCTCATTATCCTTACTGGCATCAAGAGAAGCCAGCTTGCTAATTGTAGGCCATGACGTTCCTGAATTTTCTCATATTTATACATAAAACAATAGCGAAGCCGTTTTAATGAGAGGAATATGTTGTTACCGAAAGAATTTTTCAGTTCTCACGTTTTATAAGACGCGTTTCTCTGTAGAATCACAACTCCTACTAGCTTCTGCTATTCGTTACTCAGAGATGGATTAGCGAGTCTATCAGGTAAGATAGAAAATTGAGTTATCTTGAGTTTGTTACTAAGGCTGCTCACTATGTCTTTACTCTTTAGTCTCCCGTCGCCAGGTAAGTTTAGAAATGAGAAAAGTGAATTGACCATGTGATGTAGATTTCGAATGCTATATCATTATTTTTTGACGGATATTTGTTGAGGCCCACTCACATACTACATTGAAATCTTTTTCTTCTTGTGTTCTACAGAAAGAAACGCTGCTACTGTTAAGTCTACAATTCCGAGACGATAAGGCAAACGCTTCACATTGAGATACAAGCAGAATTTCAGAGAACCGCTCGCAGTACAGATCGTGTCCAATTAATCATCAGGTTAAAAGTTAGAAAGTCTCGGGAAAAATTTCCGTTGATGAGACGTTAATTAGATACTTGATGAGAAAAGAACCGGAAGCGCCGAATTGAGGAGAAATCTTCAGAGTTGTCAAATTGGAGAGGGAAGTTTCAATTCACGTTCAGTGCTCGCTTCAGGCAGGCTTGTGCGCGGCGTGATGCGTGGGTTGCGACTGGGATACACAGGGCGAATTAGTGGAGCTTCCCTAGGAAATGAGCGAGTCGGAGTCGACTGCACGCATTGCTTTGGCATATGGAAGCGGCATATGGAAGCGGTCTCGACTGAATAGGACCACGTTTAAGGCTCATAATGAAGTGAACTGATGACGAGCTTTTCAAAGCCGCTCCCTAAAAATCATGATATTCCTCAAAAAAAAAAGATTGGTGACAATTATTTTTTCTGATCTGTTACCATATTGTTTTATTATGACTTTTCTGATCAACCCTTTAACCCTGGATGCGTACAATTTTTGTTTCTTTTTGTACAAAACTTTAATCGTTGAATGTGTTGGAGATTAACAATCTATGTGAGATACTTCGTTGATATAAAATTATTCTTTGTAGAAAAAACTATGAGGTTTCACCCGAATTACAAAAATGACGTTATAGTTTCACGCCTAACCTCGATTTTATCGCACTACGAAATTCCGTTTGACCTACCTCAGCTCACATGCCCGGTAGGTGTTGGCCGCACAGAAGTTGTACTCAGGCTGCAAATTGTAAACAATATACGCAGAAAAATAAGGCATGGTTAATAGTTCCGAAACAATGCAAAGACTTCTAAATGAGCTCTGGAATTAACCGTGGCTGAGTGCCAATGTGCTGAACAGTTAAACTGAATAGGACCCTAGGAGTTCTTTCCACTCGGGTCGTACTGATCGGAGATGTGGTATAAAATTATGTCCGTTGGCAATACGTGCTCGGCGAACGAATTTTTGATGGAAGAGAAGAACATGGAGCCGGAGAAGCATCTCGAGTTCCTTGGACTGCGGCACATTTTCTGCTCACGTGCCAGCGCTTTAATGCGCAGAGACAACGATAGTCCAGTGCTTTTTTCGCTCAGATTACACGGAGCGCGCCGAGGCTTTCGGGTATTTATTACACAACGAAGATATTGAACATCCCTGTGAACGTGCCGTTCGTTGTGAAGTCTTAAATAACATGTAGTGGCTAGAAAAAGAGTTAAATGAATTACGCGAGTGTAACTTATTTAAAGAATTGTCTCCTATTCTGATTCTGCCGATCCTAATAGTAAATCACGAAGAAAAGAGAGGGGATCGAAATCACCCGCAAGCTTGTTACTTAATTTCATTTTAAAACCCGGAGAAGACGGTATTAATAAATGCTTTCATGAATAGCGGGCAGCTACATCACTATCTTAACGTCTCAAAATGGCATTCTAACTATATTTTAGCTCCATGCTGCAAGTGCAGGACTGATCTGCGTACATTCTTGATCGTAGATAATTTCCGACAAGCAGTACTGCATAATTTTAGAATCCTCCTCAGATAAGATAACGGAGCTTTTCGTACGTAAATATCTTCGTGATTTGTGTCTTGCGAGGCATTGGACCACATTTAATCCTTCGTACAACTATGTTATGCAATGAATTTGTTCCAAATTCACGTGACATGGGTGCTGGTGCTGTATTTGAGCATTGGTCTCGAAATTGGCAGAAGATTTTTCAATTGGGAAATGTGGCATTATTGTGATCAAGCGAACCTGTTATTAGAGATCTAATCTACTGAGTTGAGCTATTAAAAAGAGCGTGTGTTGTACGGATGACAACTGGCGAAGCCTTAAATACAAGGTCACAAATATGTGCAATGTTCGTCAAGTGATCAGTAAGAAAGGCGCGGTGCGGGGGAAAGAAATCATACTAAAATTTGTATTGACCTGAAAGGGCTGGCGTGCTGAAAAGAAAGCGACGGTTGACAAATGGAGCATTGGAGGGGCGAAAAACTTGATAAAAATGGTGATGCTTGCTGGAAAAGTCGAGCCGTTAAGCCCTCGGTTGCTGGACGCGCAGTGGCCGAATACAATAAAATCAGTTCTGAAGGGTCACGATTTATGAACTCAGGCTCCGAGAAGAATTTTGAGCTCCACTGGAGCTCAGGAGAATTTGACGGAGGCTTGGCAAGATAGTCGAGGGTCAGTCACGGTTCAGAAATGCTCACGAGGGTCAGGGGAGGTTTATAAAATGCTGGCGAGGTGTTAGCCTCGTTGAAAAAGGCTGGTAAGAAGCCAGTGGAATTTAAAATGAATTTGGAGAAAGGACCGAACTTTAAAATTAAAGAAGGGTTAGTAATGATAGATCGAGGCCAGAGACGGTTGCGTAGGACTTCGAAGATTCGGGAAGGTTATTGAATATCAATGCTACTCACGAGATCCTTGATGCCATCGCGCTCGTGGAGCATAAGAAAAAATTGGGGTGGTTGTGGCCGGATGATATCTTTGTAGACTGATGCCGGTGAGACGTCACGGAGTGTGAAAGTTAAAAAAACAATTGTGGCATTGCAGACGTCAGGGATAACAATGACCAGCGCAAATAAGGTTAAGCTATTTCTTAAACCATCAAATGAAACACGTTGTACATAAGAACAGAGGTCCATACTTTAATCTTTCATTCCCCAAGCCATGCATTCTTGACAGGGCTTGGTTGGTAATATTTTCTACACAGATTATTATTTAACATGTATGATCATGGAGGGGGGTAGAGAAAGTTCAGAATCAGTGCAACACGATGAAGACAGAATTAAGGCAGGAAAGTGAGAGCAGGACAAGGAAGGCAGAGGCAGGACACTGCAGGCAGAGACGAATGATGCTCCTCCGCTGCTTTGCAATTCATGGATGCTGCTGCGGTGAACGAAAGTCTGCGGCCAGCTCCAGCGGGTGCGTGGGACTGCGATGGGGGTGTGATGGTAGTGATGAGGGCAGTGATGGGCAGTGATGGGAGCTGTGATGGGCAGTGATGGGGGCTGTGATGAGTAGTGATGGGGGCTGTGATGGGTATTGATGGAAGGTGTGATAGGGTAGCGATGGGAGGTGTGATGAGTAGTGATGGGAGGTGTGATAAGGTAGCGATGGGAGGTGTGATGGGTAGTGATGGGAGGTGTGATGGGTAGTGATGGGAGGTGTGATGGGGTAGTGATGGGAGGTGTGATAGGGTAGTGATGGGAGGTGTGA
>JACJUY010000416.1:394993-454490 GCA_014220935.1 Platorchestia sp. MABIK | reverse complement strand
TTTAACCCACACGCTTGCCAGCTCGACCATCACAGTATCAGCCCCAGCGAAAGACTGGGGAAATCCGTTTGTGAAACCGTGGAGTCTCGTACAGAGTCTGTATGGCCCAACTTTTTCATCCGGCTATGCAGCAGTGGCAAATTTTAACTAACTTTATGATGGACTTGTCCTTATTCCCCACAGTCATGTTTTAATTAAATTATTCTGGGCTCCAAGTCTCACAAAAAGTCTAGTTATCATAACACTGATAATGAATTTGCATCATGGAATTAAAATTTGTTCTCGAACGCATCCAAATACGCTTTTTGTAAGGTGAAAGTTTTATCGTCGGTTTGCTAAGTTCATGCCTATTTTGAGTGACATTAGCGATTGATTGCTATTGATTATTTTGTGCAAAAAAGTCGTACTGATTTTTCGTATGAAAGTCACTGAGGGCTGTCATTCTCAACAATTTCACCGAAGATTGCCTCCGCTGTTATTTCAGTTGATTCTGTCTTCATCTAGATCAGTGTTTCCTAAATTGTTTGTGTTGTGAACTAAGTCCGCGTTTTAATGGTCGATTGGAGTACGCGCATAGCATAAATATGATAGTTTACCATAATCTTCGTTGGATGTCTAAAATCTGCAGCTGAGCTCAGTAATAATTTTTTTCGGCAAATTTTAGGTAGCAATAATGTAGAATAGAAATTGTTTTGTGTATGATAGAAGAAGATGAAACATTTAAGCGTATGGTGTACTGCAATTTTATAATAGATAGTTTAAGCCATACAGGATATTCAGAGCAATGGTATAATTACGCACTGTTTGCTAAATGATTTGATATAATAATAATAAATAAAGCTTGGAATATATACGGCGTTTTTTTTTTTGTGCGGACAAATTTCAACCATAGTTGGAAAAACTCAATATAAATCGATTTTCACGAATGATAAAATGTCAAAAAACATTGATTTCCGGGATAGAAGGACTTGAAGAAACTTTAAAAAATAAAATGAAAACAAAGTAGGATACTACTTGAGCGCCAATGTTAGCGCTAGTCTTGATAGTTGCGATCACACTAAAGCAGTTTTTTTGTTATTTTTACAATAAAAATTAAAAGCATTTCACGATTAGGAATTTTTTTTGCCGTTTCAAGCTATAAAGCATTTAATGATGTTTGTAATAATGGCGCACACTCGATGATTGATGATCTAAGTGCGTTATGGAGAATTCAAACATTCTCCATTGCACTGAGAGACACATTGATGTTTGACCTTTAGTTTCAGTTCGGCTCGGCTTCGGGCAGGTGTTCTGCGAGCAGCCTTTGCTGTTTTTGGTTATACTATATATTTTTTGAATTTCTATACCATAGCATACGTTAATGTGAGCATTACTATTTGAGTGCAATTTTATATTGACGTTCTCGGTGCTGTAATCGCCGCACTTGGTGAGCTAGGAGCGAGCTCTATCAGTGAGCAAATGTGTCTTGCGGGCGTCTCTGGTTGACTTGCCTGGCCGTCGATCCTGCTGCGCTGGACCTGCGGCATCTTGCCATCATCTCTGCTTCCTCGCCCACTTCCTCTTCAATGTTAAATTCTTAATCCTTTTCCTTGCTTATTACTTCGGCGGTTTTTTGCCGACTTGATTTCTTCCATTTAACCTATATTACTATGCTTTATTAACTTTTTCTTGCTGTAATTCTGTGAATGTGAGACTGCGTGTGATTTGAACCTTATTGAATTATTAAATTGATTAAGAGCCGACTTGGCTCAAGTTACCTACTTAAATTTCTTCTTTGATATCTTTACCTGGGGCCTGCCGGCGGACAGCTAGTAGGTTGTCTAGGTCTCTAGGTAAATCTTCTAACCTTAATAATCTAACCCTTGATTCTTAACTGCTTCGGCTCTACATGAGCATTTCTTTCCTTTGTCTTTTTACGTCTTTCCTTCTTGACTCCGGAAGTGTCCACCACACTGAGGCACAACTTTAAACTCAGGTTAGCATTGCTGTGGTTTGACTAGGCTTTGTATTTCGATACTTAGCTAAACTATAAAGGCCCCAGCTGCTCTCCTTATTTGTTAATCAGACTATTTCATCTTTACAGTATCTTCAACTTAGCATCTTCAATAACCCGGGGTGAGGAGGAGGATCTGCGGGTCTCACTAGACAACAGGTTTTATTTCGGTGCTCCTAACTGCAGCGGAGCCGTCACTTGGAGTTCCACTTAATTGACCCAGGACTGCAGATCGGCCTACTGCATGTACTGGGTTGAGGAGCAAGAGTCCTACGGCAGACACTCTCCACTTGCCCGGCTCGACGCTGAGACCTGAGATCGCCGTGGCCACTGTCTCTATTCATTGAAGATTCCCGCAGTAATACCCTGCTCCTCATGCTCGATCGTCGCTGCAGCGGTGACGTTGACTAAGCCGTGCAAGGGGACGCCAATCGCAACTGTTATAAGATTTTAACCATTGAATAAATACTGTAATTCCTATTCGCATTGAGCGTTAAAATCGTTAATCTTTACGTAGAATATTCCTTGAGTTGGTCTTCTATGTTCCGCTGAAAGCTTTTTAATAACTTTAATTATCTTCAACTTGCAGGAGAAAAAAATTTCTTGTTATTGACTTCGTTCGAATTGATCCTATTTGTGTTTGCTTCCCACAGCATCGAGGTTGATGGAGGTCATTTTCAACATCGTCTGTGATAAGACGAGTTTGTTAAACAAAAGTTGAACATTAATTTATGATTTGTTATTAATATCCTACAATACCTCTGACGAAAAGTTCCTTACAAATTGTAAAAATGAGGCTTCTATTAATTTAATGAAATTACTTAAAGTTTATCATTGATAGCTTGGTGTTAATTTCATAACGAACATTCAAATTGCAGACATTTTTCGTATCTGTAAAATGCTTGCTGGTTTTATTGTAAAGTAACAAATACTTGCTCTAATGGGGTCGGAACTATCAAGACTAGCACTAACGTTGGCTTGCACATAGAATCCTACTTGAAGTTTTACAGTGTCTCTAAGTCCTTACAAGTCGAAAACTAAGGAACGTTGGTCAGCTAACCATTCGCAAAAATCGATTGATTTTGAATTTTTCTACCTTGGGTTGAAATTTGTTCACACAAAAGAAAACACCCTGGGTAATGGGCCATGAAACACTAGAGCTGCACAGGCAACTCTGGGGTAAAATTTCCCCACCAGTTTTTTATTTGAATCATTTCCTTGTATCAATCTACACTTCTGCAGTACTGTTAGGGAATTTCGGTGGTTAGGCACAAAATTAAAAAATCAAAATCATTTGTTATAAAAAACACTAATTTAACAATTAATTACAACAATTAAATACATAAACAATATAATGCACAAATATTAAAAACTGGATTTTAATATTTACGTAGGGGAAGGTAAATCAATAGTTATATTTCAGACTAAAGTTGGTACATAGATTATTATGCACATTTGAACACATCAAAGTGTGAAATAAAATATTAGTAATTACATGATATCCCAAATTTTTTTTGACAAATTGCTCTCTTAAAATGTGACCGGTTGGAGTCACAGTTAACGAGAGGAATTGCGCTTGCATCTTGGTCATTAACTCTGAAGACTTGGGCAGAGCTGGAGCATGGGCAACTCGTATGTCTTCATTTAAATTTACCCTATTTCTTTGTCTCTTTTTCATATTAACTAATGTTGAAAATCCCCTCTAACATAGATAAGTGGTTGGAAATGGAATCATGGAATTTATTGCAGTTTGGGCAATAATGGAATAATTTTCCACAATAGAGCACCAAAATTAATCAAGTGGGAGTTTCCTGAACGCGTAAAAGAACATCTGCTTCCCTCTTCATAAAATGAGTTCTTCTTCACAAGGAGCGATATCGTCGCAGTGATCCATCTTCACCACAAACGGGTTTCTTATCCATTGAAGACTTTGGAGATCCGACACAGAGTAGTAGGTACCCATCAAAACACGAACGTAAATTATCAAGGTGACTTATAATGCCCTCTTTAAATTTTTCAGATATGTTCTCACCTTGCAGATTCTCTCGTAGAGTATTGAAATTACTGAGGTTGCCTTTCTGGACGGTGTTTTTCCATAAAAATAACTCTCTAAAAAAGTTCTGAAAATTTCAGAAGCGTTGATGAGGTATGTGTATGTCCTTGCAATGATAGATTGATGGAATTTGACGTTTGAAAAATATCAACTAAATATGATAAAGCTGTGATAAAATCGAAGCTGGACATCTCATTGTGAAGATAATATTGTTCCTCCTATCCGATAAAAACTTCACAACTTTAAAACGTAACACGTAGAATCTTTTCGAAACCAGTCCCTTAGATAACCATCTAACTTCCGTGTGATGAGGTAGCACTCAAATTCAGATCCGACCTCTTTGCAAAATTCTTTAAATAAAATGTGATTTACAGCTTGAAATCATATACAGTTGATAATTTTCACAGACGTATTCCCAATAGAACTGAAGTATGTTGGCTAAGTTTTTGTTACCAAGGCGTACCTGAGTAAATTGCAGTAAATAATCTTGACGCTTTCTAGACCGGATTTGGAGCCCATCATTACAGGAGCACCATCAGTGCAAATGCTTCCAAACTTGGACCAATGGAGATCGTGTTTGTGAAAAAAATTAGCTTAAGTAGTATACGTATCAATTGCTCGGGTCGTAGTTTCCATTGGTTCTCAAAATCAACATTCCTCCTTCATTTCATTTGATGTAGTAATTCTTGCATATACAAGCAGTAGAGTAATCAGGCTCACATCAGTACTCTCGTCAAGTTGAAACTAAATTGACACCTGCTTGAATTAATTTGACCTATTACGTTGTATAAGATGTCTTCGGATATTGCTGAAATTCGAGATTTCACTACGTTGTTGGAGATGTTCGTGCATAGGACTGTTATTTTTTGGGATTTTCGCTTAGTGTATGCGTCTTCTTCAGAACACGTCGTCTCTCTGTTTAACCTAAAATGTAAGCATTATTCGTCGGCTACTTCAGACAGACATAACAACAATTTGTGCTAAAACGACGAATGCCAATTCAATCGAATCAGGTATGAGGGAATAAACTTGTCGATTTTTCAGAATCCTGCCAAATATGTTTAGAGAAAGTTTCCAAAGTTCATTTTCTTGTGGCTGATGACGCATGGTCGATTGAAAATTTTCCTTTTTTGGAATATTTTGAATCATTCGTTGTCCCTACTCATGATTAAAAGTATTGCAGTACAAGTGTAAGATATTGTGAGTGAGAAGAAGGAATTCGAGCGTGTGTCGTAACATGGTCACTACAACATTAGATAAAAATTCCTCCAGCAAACAAATCTTTTAGAGTGCATGAGCGTTGAGTAGAGCTTTCTAATTTTATGGAGACGGTGTGTGGATTTTTTTGCTCACCAAATTTAAATGATCACGCTTGCTGTGACAATGTGAAGAAATGTTCTGCACACTTTCCCAAAGGAGTTTTCATTATGAGTTAATTTTTTATGAAATTGGAATGGCTTACAGAATGGATAAATTTTACACTGACTTGTGTGTGGATTGATCATTCACTCCTGTCCTGAATTTGACTCGCATTTTCGACGTGCAAAAAGGATGTCATTTCAGGAGTGAGATGTAGAAAGTGTCAAAAAAGTACCTCCCGATTGTGCTTATTTAATTAAAAGAATTTTAACAATAAATGCAACGCTTGATGAAAACTAGCAAAACAATATTCGAGGTATGGTTGGCGTGATTTTTTTGCACAAAGCTCGCTAGATTTCATCATCAGAATCCGAAATTAACACTTTCGCGGCTTCAGATTTAGAGCTTGAGGAGTTACGTCGAGGTTGTGTCACAGCCACGATGAAGTTTACGCTTGAAAGTTCCATGTTCCTGACTCGCCTTGCCACAATAAGGTTCATCGTAAAGGCGACCATCAGAGCTATGGCTATTGCCAAGACTGCAATAGACGACACGACGTCGAACACCACGTGGTCGTCCAGGTCATATTGGTGCATGAAGGGGAGAGGGTGAATGACGAATCCCATCACGCACAACCAGATGCCCTGCAATAGTTATTCAAATCATTCAAAATCACAACGACCTGTTCAAAGGCTCGTGGGTGAAATTATGGTCTCGAAGGTCATGTTGACTATGAAGGGATAGATTGAGATCTTAACCCTTAAATGTGTGTCGCTTAATACAGTGGAAATCTGAAAATTCGAAACACCTTCAAGAGGAATCAAAATCGAATAAGTTGTCAAAAAATATGATTGGGTAGACCGTTCGGAAAAATTGAAATACAATTGGTATTCCAGAAAAAAAAATTTTTTCCCCTTTCACAGCAGAACACACTTAATCCTTTAATGTCCTTGCCTTTCATTAATGTTCTTTTGTGTAAATTTTGTTGCGTGATAAAACTCTCAACAGTGTGTTGATGCGTGGAGTGTTGTGTCGTGCTCTTGTGTCATGCGTTTGTGTTTTGTGATTGGTCAAAGGTCAACCAAGACTCTAGTAATGGAATAACAACCCGGAGAATTTGCTCGGAATCATGAACTGAGCATTTATTTAGGTGCCATGAATTGTGCAAGTGTCGTCTTACGGAGTGCTGTAAACGGAGCAGGATTTCTCGAGAGTGCATGAGGAATGCCTGGTTCATGTGTGCATCATCGCGTGTTGCCCATTGTAGTATGTGAGGTTGTGATGTTGGTGTCCATTGTTAATGTTTGATTTAATAGTGAGGGGAATTGGCCGCCTAATCATCATTATTATGTAACTAGACGACCTCCCTTTATTTTAAATAAAAAAGCAGGCGAAATGAAAGAAAGGCCGTAAGAAATACAAAAAATCAACCTCTCGAGAGTTGATGAGGCCGAGTGTACACGGCCCGTCAAAAATGCATAATAATGTTCGACAAATCGCATGACACACGTTCCTATTTCCTAAGAATTCACGTAATATTCATTCCAACTCAAATCTGATGGATTAACACACTGGAAATTGTGGAGTTGATGAAGCTTATATCACAGATACGCTCATCACACGCTGCAGGCTGGCTTCGGACAGACAAACGGACGCGGCTCTTATTATGGTGTAGATTAGTGAGGATATTGATTCAAGGCAGTTGTTTATGTGTCGACTATCAATCAATGTTGTATCAACCTTTGGGTATGTTTTGAATTGTACGTTGAGGTCACGTTATTAGTATTAGGTCTTGTTTAGAATACAATTGAGTGAGGATTAACTGCATATCATGAGCCTGACTAGCTGGGCGACGGAGTTCGCACACGAAGAAAGCGAATTTATAATCGCGAGAGCAAGTTTGGTAGACCAACTCGGTGAGTGTCGAAATAATTTTACGTCCATGTAATTAGTAATGCATTAATATAATTTCTGTATATTCTTCCNTCAAGGCAGTTGTTTATGTGTCGACTATCAATCAATGTTGTATCAACCTTTGGGTATGTTTTGAATTTTACGTTGAGGTCACGTTATTAGTATTAGGTCTTGTTTAGAATACAATTGCGTGAGGATTAACTGCATATCATGAGCCTGACTAGCTGGGCGACGGAGTTCGCACACGAAGAAAGCGAATTTATAATCGCGAGCGCAAGTTTGGTAGACCAACTCGGTGAGTGTCGAAATAATTTTACGTCCATGTAATTAGTAATGCATTAATATAATTTTTGTATATTCTTCCATTTTGGAGCTTGTATCCTCATATGTATTTCATGAAGTGGAGGTTATGCCATTCCTCAACTCCGAACTTTAGATTCCCTCGTTGATGCAAATTAAGAGGGAGCCAACGTCTCGTGACACTGATATTAGAGCGAATCTGCATAAAGGGGGATAAATGACCATGTTAGAGGAAATCTGCTCAATGGATGACAAGAATCCACGTTAGAGAAATTCTGCATAAAGGGCGACAAAGGTCCATATTAAAAGAAGTCTGCATAAAAACTAACAAAGATCCTCACGAGTGGAAGTCGTGCGCTATCAGAAATAACAGATCACCTGGGCAATGAACATGAGGGTTCTTCCTAGAGCTGTTGTGACGCTCTTGTTGTACGTTATTTCGGCCAACACACACGCGATTTGGATCGTATTCATGTAGACCAGAATCATGTGCATCTGCGGAAAGAACAATGAGTGAGCAAGCGTTCCATGAATTCAAAGAATGTTCCTGTACAATTGAGTTATCACATCACGTAACTTACTTTGTGCTGAATTATGTTTACGTTTACCACGAAACGTACTTTGCGAGAGCATTTCTCAACAAACGCTCCAATAAAAGATATATTTCGTAATTTCACCAACTGAATTTATGCGCCGAAATTAATGGGCCGTTTGCTCACTGTAGTTTCGTACTCAATGATTAAAGCATTGCTGAGGTTAGTTTTAATAACTTTTTGATAACTGTGAAATACTTTCTGTCGTGCCCTTTTGTTTACACAATAATAAGTCTGCTTGCTTTCTTTGAACTACGAGAAAATAAATTTCACTGCCACTCTATTTTTCTGATTGGAATGAAGAACCATTTCAGTTTCAAGTCGTGATGTTCTAACTCGTCATCGATGTAGTATTGAATCCCAAGCGAAGTCCCTCTTGAATTTGGTGGGTAGTATTTCCCGAGAAGACGAAAGCAATACTGTCATGCTCCGATGTCGGCAAATTACTGCATCATTCACTGAGACGGAGTGCCATCACTGTGACTCAAAAAGGAAGTACGAGCTCGATACACACGATAGAATTTCGTTGCCAAATTAAACTCACTTATACTTTGCAATTTCCGTACCCCCACAAGTATGATTTTAGAGTTGACGGATCGAGTTGACGGATCGGAAGGAAGGGAATAATTTTAGTTATTTGCCCCTTGGCTTGAGTGAAAAGTAAAATTTACAAATTCCCGGGGATGATAAATTTCATCACTGTTTTAGATATTATTTAACTAATAATTTACGTTGCTTTTTCTTTCGAAGAACGCTTTTCTGTTAGTAGTATAGAAAATATTTTCTTAACTGTCGATTTTACGACAGTACTGTATTTTTACATATGCGTACTTTTCATCTATATACTCTATAACGAATACCACTTTGACCACCTTGATGTGAGAATGATTTTCATTATCTGATGGAAATTACTTACAGGGCTTGAAGGTTTTGCAACCTAAATATCACAACAGATTATTTCAAGTTTCCAATAACAGGATGTTGAAAGCACGTCATTAGAAATTTTAACAGTTTTGGTTGCTGTGCTATTTTCCAAGTAATATTTTTTCAAATTTGAATGTTTTATTAAATTTTGTTCAACTTATTTCACGGCGCTCCATGTTTCATTTTTTAAATAAAAATTACTGTCCTTCAGCAAATACCGTACACGCAGTCTATTTCAGCGAAAAATCTTTACCGTGAAGGTGTTTGCTTTAAATCGGCAGTCTTGCTTTTGAATTCCTGCTGCCATGTGTTGTCCGCCGTGGTCAGTCTTATCATCGATTAACTGCCATGGGCGATTCGAAAGAGTGCAAATATTTGAATTGTAAAAAAACACAAAAATGAGACGATATATTAAGTTCATGGTTTCAAATAGAAGTCAGGGTCTTCTGTTGCCGTACGAAAATTTCTACTTAATTTGCAGAGCAAATTTTGAAATTTTACTTGGTTTCAAAATTCGTACAGGGCTTCTTGATTCTCCGTTCATAAATTGACTAGTCCACTGATCATCTGAATAATACAAATACAACCACGTCGGGAATTATATACAAGAAATATTCATTATAGCTATCATTTCATTACATCCTATTTTCTGCCAGAAGTTGAAGTATGGGAGATTATTTCGAGGAAATATTCCAATGTTAAATGTCACAATATTACTTGTATATCGACGATTCCTCTCCCCATGAGATGGTTCGACAAGAGGAAGGCTGTGGCAGCGTTGGCGAAGATGAACATCACGTACTCTGATGAGGGCGGAACCGTGAATCTGTAAATCGCATGAGATTTATTGTCCGAGTCAGTCGTGACATCTTTAACACACGTGCAGTGACTGACACTCGTGCAAGAAAGCTCGAACATTGAGCGTTGTAAAGCGTATAACTGGAGAAATTAGTTAAGGATTCTTGGATATCATCATGTGGCGAAAGATGTTTATTTTTTAATCAAATTTGACAATTTAAACAACTTTACTTCACAAGCGATAGTGAAGTAAATTGTTTTTTGAGTCTAGTGCAATGGCCAAATTTGAGTAAAGCTACCCATGGGCCCGAATAAGTTCAGTGACTTCAAGGGCATCCTATCATCAACACTATTCTAAGGAGTTCAATGACGTTTAAGGGGCCCAACATCCTTCGTACTTTTTCTTTATTTGTGAACCAATGCTTATCAACTTTGTATTTTCTCGACTCTCTATATTAAAAATTGTAGGAGTAGCATTTCGCGTGAGGAAAGTTTTAGGTTTCCACAGAAGAGAAAAACAAAATGACATTTTTACAAACAAAACACTTTGTTTGTAAATATTTGTAATGTTGTTTTGTGTTTATGATTGAAAAAGTTTTAAAGGATTTGTTATTCAACAGGTAAAAAGTTTTGTTAAAACAAAATTTTCACCACAAAAACAGCTCCTCCTCACCCCGTCACAACCAGTCCACCCCCCATAGTGAGCGTTCTATTGCGGTCACGCCCGTAAAATTTATTGTAGATGTTCAGCACATGTATAACTTCAATTTAAAGCAAATCAATTTTTTTTAACATATGGCCAAAAAAATGTGTATGATGTCCTTAATCTAATTCACTTAACCTAGTTACGCACTAGACGGATCAGGAAATTAGTTCATTCGCAATTCAATGCTTAATTTTACAAAGTAGTTTATACGGGCTAGATGTTAAAAGTATATTCTAGAAGCGACTTTAGATCAGACTGAAGATCATTGACATTAACCATGGAAAATTATCAAATCAGGAGAGTCATTTAGGCGAAAAGATTTTATGGGAACCGTAAATGATTAAAATTCCGATAGGAAAAGGGATTCAAGATTCGTTTTGAAAGTTTTGTAAGAATTTCTTCCACAGATCTCCGCAGGGATTGAGTTCAAAGTCTTAGTTCCAAAGAAGAGGATACTGTGTTGTGACCGAGCTTTTGAATAACAAGGAAGCATGAAGTTACTTTTATTTCGGGTTAAATGGTCATGATGACCTGTTTATGCCAGTTAATAATTGTTTGAGGTCTTTGTTTTTATTGGTTAAGGTTTTGTGCGTGAAATTACATCTGGAGAGTTTGCAGAGATTAAGATGTTTAAGTGTTTTTAAGCTTTTGAATGAATCACCTGAGTAAGCATTACAACCTAGTTTCTTTACCGCTTAAATGATTCTTTTTTGTAGAGTGAAGAGTTTATTGGTTATTTTTTTAAATTCCGTGTCATGCTTTTATTCCGTATTGTAGGTATGGTGAAATGAGCGTTCGTTAAAGCATTTGCAAGGCTTTTTCAGGGAAGAACATTTTCATTTTATGGAGGATTCCAACGGATTTTAATAATTCAGTACTAATATGAGCGATGTGCTCTTTGAAGGTCAGATATTTATCGTTTATAATGCCGAGAAAGTAATATGAGTCGGTTTCATCGAATTCGCCTTCGCTAATTTTGATGCGTAGAAGAGATACATTTATCTTGAATGAGAATATAGTAAATTTTAATTTATTGATGTTAAGGCTTATTTTATCAGCTTTAAGTCACAGTGAAACCTTTTGAAACTTATTGATACTCTTCGCAATTAAAGCGGGATTTTGATTAGGATGGACCGTAGAAAGCGTGCTGTCATCGGCAAAGAGTATGAATTTGAAAAATGATGTTGATTTAAAGATGTCGTTAATAATGATTAAAAAAAGGAGAGGCCCAAAGACAGATCCTTGTGGCACTCCATGGCTAATTGTCAATAGTTCGAATTGCGCATCGTCAATGACAGCCGATTGCTGCCGATTTGTTAGGTTTGACCTGAATCCATCATGAGCAACTCCTCTCGAGAGTAATACGTAATTGTCGACACAATCAAATGCGCTTCGAGTGTCAAGAAATATGGAGAAAACAAGCTTTCCTTTTTCTATATTGGAACAAAGGTATTGTAAATTATTCAACACAGCCTGTGTTGTTGATTTTTTAGAGCGACAACCAAATTGTTTATCATTGACAAATAAGTTTTGTTCAAAAAAAGAATGCACTTTTTATGTACAATTTCCTCGAATATTTTCCTAATAATTGGTAGCACAGAGATCGTTCCATAATTGTTTACGCAAGTTTTTTCACCACTTTTAAAAATAGAGGTTACTCTAGCAACTCTGAGAGAGTTCGGGAAAGGGCCTAGGAAGAGAGACTGGTTAGAATATTTATTGGAAATTTCTGAATTTACGGAGTTTGTTCATTCATGACCATCGAAACCATGGCCTGTATTTTATTTATGCTCAGAAACTGGATGCTGTTTAAGAATCTTAAGGTTAAAAAGTCACTGGCACAGTCAGCACTAGAACAATGGTTTTCAATTCGAGAGTCATTATCCGGTTGCATATAAAAGTGAACAAAAATTCAAGATCGTTGTTTATTGAATGGTCGAGTGTTTTCAAAAATAATGGTCCTTAATAGGTAAACGACCTGTTTTCCTTTGAAGACAATGAATGAGAGCTACTCTCCCTAAATGCCGGCGCTAAATATTTTTGCTAACCCTAAAAGCTGCACAGAGAGTATTGACGATACTTGGTAAATAATGGTTATGCTTTTTTAAGAATTTAACTTAAAAGAATCACTGAAATCAAATATTTTATGATTGATTTTTTAGAGCGACAACCAAATTGTTTATCATAGACAAATAAGTTTTGTTCAAAAAAAGAATAAACTGGTAAACTGGTGAACAGTTTACTTGCTAATAATTTTCTAACACACCTGCATGATGTGTAGTGTAGTACACATGCTCATAAATTTGTAAACTTTTTCCTGCTTCATCCTTACTTGTAATGTTGCATTACTTTGACGGCACCCATGACGCCGAAAAAAAAGTACATCAGCAAGTGGTGCAAAACTTTATTCGGAGGATGCCCGGTAAAAAGCGATGCCGTTTCCACTGTAGGATGAGAAATACATTAATCCCAATCATAGAAATACTATGTACGTCGTTTTTTCTCTGTCATACGACTGAAGTGATTCTCTAAACGTCGTATCCAAGTTCAGAAGTCAAGACGTTCCATTTTCCATGCTCACGAGATAAATGTCACGAAATCAAGGACCCAACACATTAATTCATAAAAAACAGAAAAATCAAGGAAAATTGCAAATGTGAGATAAAATTTATTTTGATGTAACTTAAGGATCAGTTAAGCGATATTCGCTGAAGTATTTTTATTATAATCACGTGCTTTCTTTGCTAATCAATTCAGAAAATAGTCATTCATTGGATTGAGCGTCGTGTGGTGAAACGGCACGAGCTAGCAACAGTAACAAATCAAGATATTACAAGCATCGGAGAGAAAATTTACACATACAGTCAATATACGGCTAGCATAATACATACAAGGGAGCAGTTTGACAATTGAAAAAGAGGGCGAATTGGTTGGGGTTGAACAAAGGACTCTTCGCATCGTTCAGCTGTTCAGAACATCCATACGGGATACCATTTCTCTCAGATTCAGCATAAGTTCAATGCCTTCCCAAGATTCAAAGTATCATGGACTTTTCCGTAGATTTGTTCAAATGAAAAAATCCTCGTGCACAAAGACGTAATGAAGCACCCACACTTCTGGAGTTGATAGCTCAGGATTCTTCAGAGTGATCACAAAAATGGATGCTTAGAATTTTAGAATAATAATAAACTGCTTCTATTGACGCTGCTGGTTCTACAGATGAATTCAATGACTATTATTCAATTACTATACTATAATTACTGTAACTTTGATTACTATGAAAGCATACAATTAGGAACCCTTCAGTGCTTGACGCATCGCATACCCTTGGAAGGTATACCCCATCGAATAAAAAATGCTACTGAAGTTTGAGAAGAAATTACGATTTAATTAAAGTCAACTACAAAAAATTATGCGAATCTGATCATGCAGGATCTGAAACCAAAATAATCTGTGTGAATGTTCATAAAAGCGTTCAGAGCTACGTAGAGACCTTTTTTAATACCAATATTTCAACATATGAAACGCATTTTGAGGACTCAGCTGCTGCGTTTTTGAACGTTGTCTCACTAAATTGTAAAGAGGAGTCTTGGCTTTACGTTTGATAACTTCGCGAAATGAAATGGACGAAATTATTTTCATTGTCCGAGGCCTAAATATGGACCTGTTAAGTTCAAATACCCGTCTATGAAATGGTCGACATCACCTTAAAAGTTAATATAATCCTTAATCCCACAACATATCCCACAAAAAATTTCGCAAATTGAGGGAACATTTATATTTTGTAATATCTTCAACATAGAAACGGGAACATGTAGTTCAAATAACGCTAATCATCTGAATTCAAGATAGAAAAACAAGAAAGAGAATAGAAGAAATAAATCAGTGTAAAAAAGGATTCTTAAATTTTAACTGAACGGAAAACTCAATGTGTGATTGTGCAAAAAAAAAAGACAACTCACTGATAAGCATCACGCAAACGACAGAAACTATAACCAGAGCTTCGGCAGGTACCGCCAGCGCCCAGCCTGAGTGGTAAATCGAAAAGAGCGAATTTTCGAAGTTGAGTTTTCTGTCATCGTTTCCTTTGAGATGCGCCTGCCGCCGGGCCACTTGGTACCTAAATAAAGCGTTGTATGTCCACAGGCAGCCCACGAATATGAAAACACATCCTGGCCCGAAATGCCCACGGAAAGTTCCAGTCTCCATGCCATGGTGGTGAACGAGTTCGTGCTCTTCCGACTCCATTGTGTTGCTTCTACAATGATCTGGGATATCAAAAACGGAAGAAGATCTTGATAGAAATTATCAGGAAGAAAAATTTTTACATGTTCCCAGTCACTCAGAAACTTACCATGTCCTGTCCAATGTTTCATTCACATTCGGAACTAATTTCAACTTATATAGTAATAAAAAATGAACTTACAAAAAATTTAGCAAAATTTATGATATAATTAGGTTTATCGATTTTTCTTTTGCATTCAGGCCCACTTATTGATAAATGATGATCAATAATAAACTCCTGAAAGAAATTGGATTAATGAAATCATCGTTTTATTTTTTCTGGAATACTAAATAGAAATTAGAAGTCATAGTTCCCATTTATCGATTACCTTGTGCGTGAAAAACTTGAAGTAAATTAGTTGCAAAAACATCAAATAAAGATTGTAAAGTCTATAAATAAAAAATTTTCTAATAAAGAAGATTTCAAGGCAAAAATAACAGATTCTATCAACTAAACGTGTGTTTTTTTTTTGTGTGCTGGTACGTAAAATTTGAATAAAATTTAAAATATCTGTGTGGCCTGTTATTTTTTCTAACCAAAATTACTAAAAATTTTAACGGGCGAGTTGTATTTAGGAACATGTTCAACCAATGAAAGCCAGAATAATAATAGAAGTGAAAAGAATCCGATGTGCGCGTGAAACACAGCAAACATTGATGGGTCACTAAACTTTAGCACCGTCTTCATGTTTCGGTAGGAAGGTGCAGCATTTTATACCGATTTCAAAATTGTTCTGGCTCAATTCTACGCGCCTTTTTCAGGATTGGAAGATGTTACTGGTTGAGACGATGGGTAATCATATTGATTGCACAACTAAAAAGCAAGTAGTAAGAAAATGCTAATGGTAGCAGTAAATAGACAACACTGGATCAATAACATTCTAAAATCGAACCCTCAAATTAACTACCTCTCTCTCATACCGCAAAAGAAGACGATGAAAAAGTTTTGTGTGAGCACTGTTCTTGTTACTGTTTTGAATTCTAAATTATCAGAGTATGTCAATAATGAGAAAACATTCAGATAAAATCTGTACAAATGCAAGCACAAGATAACCCCTGAGTAAGTGTAATCCGTGTTCTAAACCTCCTTAAAATGAATTCAAAAATGACCATCTCTACCATTGAATGAAAACGGGAAAGAACACACCTGTATCAAAAAATTAAAATTCAGTAATGGTCAAGTCAGTATATCGGGGGCGTGCAAGATTTCTCGACTAGGACAATTTTGAACCAAGTGTTTCTTCCACCATGTCCGATAGAACACTGAGCGCACCCAAGTCACCCGACGTGTTATACGTCCACAAAAACAGCCCTCTACATTTACTTGGAAAGCAACCCCGACCACGCGAACCAAGACCGTGCTTCCATTTGTACATATTGACCTGAATGGTTCCATAATGAGTGACTCCGTACCCGGAAATTTGTATTTTCTCGCTGAGGAAACACTTTGAAAATGTGTGGGCGCAGTTCAATGGCACTTAGCTCAGCCAAGTTGAATGAAAAACTCAAATGACAGTGAAGTGAAAGCTGACTGTTTAGTAGAAGGGATGGTATAAACACTTTGTATCTGTTGCTGAATTGCAGACGCTTGGACCTACATAAACCGTCCTATAAGGAGCAAACCCCGATACTTGTCAGATCCATCGTGCAACGCAGCGTATCAATCACATGTCTACGAAATCTCACTCGTATGATTAACAGGAAAACCGATGAAAAAATGAAAACTTGAATAGTCTGCGCTTCGGGAAGTAAAATTTCATCTTCAGTGATGGAATAGAGAAACAGCAAGAGTAAAAGATGAATATGGTAGTCACAAAAAAAATCAGCGCGTTTCTATAAGTCTGAACATAACAATTTCCTTACATTCTGGAAAAAATTATTATAGATGCATGGTCCCAATTACTCGTACACATCCACATGCTGAAGTATCTGACGTTTTTCTCATGACATTCAACAAAAAATAGCGATACTAATAACAGCTTTACTATTAATACCACTATGCTATGATTTCAATTACTATTACGACTATTAGAAGAAAATCAAGGTGATAATCCTATACGACCATGTAGCAGTTCATTATTTCATGAAATATTTATAGTCAGAAAAGATTGCATGTCATACAGATATTTTTCATCTTATTGAAATCTCACTTATCAGCACACAATAGCATCGATTTCCTTCTCAACAATTATGGCTGTTAAATGCGTCATTTTTGTCTTTAACTAATCATTATTTACAATATTCAGAGTCCTGTTACTTGACCTAAACGCGTCCATAGTCATTCCATATATTATACCTTCACCATCATTTTGAAATGAGCGTTAACTTATTGAAGTTAAAAAAAACAACTTTAACTGACTTTTTATCTCTATTATAACCTATCCTAACTTAACCATTATCTGCCATACTTTTTACAGATCAAAATTATGCAAATTGATCTAGCTGAAAATCTGTTTTTCCTACCTTAAACGAGCCAACCCTCTAATTTCAGCATTGCTTTTCTTTTGACTCACCTAGATATGAACGGTATTCTTGAATGCGATTCTTTTTGCATAATAGATATTCAAAACGGTAGGTAATGAAAATGGCGCTTGAAACAGAAAAACCTGATATAATATTGAAAAGAGTGTAACAATAACAACTTTTAAAATGAGAAATATTTCACCAGCGTGAGCGTAAAGCTGTACCACGTCGGCATGAACAAAAAGACCAATATTCTCGAACTCGCAAGAAAACCACACTGTATAGTATGTAAGGTTACTGTTGTTTATATGAACCACATGGCTAAACTGCTCTTCTTTACAGTAGGGATTTGCATTCAACTTTCAGTTGTCCTTTCTCAATCTAAGTTTAGGAAATGCTTCCGATACTCTCGAACTCTTAAGAAAACTATACTGCATAGTTATTGCTTGTTTTTATTTGCACCTCGTGACAAGACAGCTCTTCTGTCTGGGGGTGATTTGCATTCAACTTTCAGAGGTGTACAAGTAATTTGTGAAATATAAATGAAATTAAAGATATCTGTGTAGCCTGTAATTTTTTCTGACCAAAATTACTAAAAATTGTTACGAGCGAGTTGTATTTAGGAATATGATCAACCAATGAAAGCTAGAATTAGAATAAACATGTTTCCGGAAAGCATTCACAACCACATGATTTCCTCATTGATGAAAGGTTGGCAGCATAAATATTACTTTATTAAAAAATCTCTGAAAAATCTCTTGTATCCGTGAATGGAAAAAGAAGAATTTCGAGCAAGCGTTTAACATAATCACTAAAACTTATGATGGAAATGTTTTCATAAACTGTCTGAAGGAATGAAAGCATGAAAACTTTTTTGAAATAATGAAAGTGGGTTATTTCATGGTTTCCTTGTCAACGTTTTTTGCTCGCTAAATTTCGTTATTCCAATTAATGTTTGCTATTTTCAGAATGGCTTGCGGTAATCAACTTTACAAATTAGTTGAATATTGAACTTCAGTTTAGTCCATCGTAGTCAATGTGTTAGTATAAGGGGTAAATGATCGCTTTTGCTGAATTTACCCAAGCATACCACCTTGACAACGAAATTCATTTCATTTTGAAACAATCTTCGGAGATATTGAAGTATGGTTCCCTGTTCTAGGTTGAAATAGTAATAATATAATTTTATCGTCGAGCATTCTTTTTATTTGATGAAAAAATGTTAAAGTTCCGTTAATCCTTTTGCAAGTTTTTTCAACGTGATTACGCGATCACAATGAGGATTGAATAGCTAATACATATAATTTTTGTCGAGCATGCTTTAAGCCAGATAAAAAAATTAAAGTTCAGTTAATTTTGTTTTAAGTTTTCTTCAAGTGAGATTTGGAGGATAGATTTATTTGTCCTAAACAAATGCCTAAATTTTTCTCTTAGGCTAATAAAAAATTTATCACCTTTAAATTGATGATTTATCACCGCACCTTTAAATTAATGATTGATCACCTTTAAAGTCAGGTTAGGAAATTTAATAATTGGTTCTTTAGATCTACAAATAATGCATTGTGATTTGTTCGTCTTTAATTTCAGACAATTTTGATCATACCAGGATTCCAGGTTACTTACACGATCGTCACGTATTGGGCCACATGCGCCCCAATCGGCAAATCTCCAATTCACGTTCTGATATAAATGAATGACATATCATCTGTTTCACGACCTTTTTAACGAATAACTGTTATCATACGAGGTGAAATGTTATCGTGCAATTGTATTTTCAATATTTCTTTGGAAGGATAAAAATATATTCGATCAGTAAAGTCGATTTCCCTGTTCTGCTACTTAAAACTTGACCAAACCAACTGTTAACAGCCTTGGATACGCGATGAATGTTTAAGAGGCTTTCAGCTTATATATACGTGTGCAGTCACACTGTCACAGAAACGGAGCAGTGACATCACATCTAGTCAAGAACGTCTTTCATCCCCTAGTGTCGCTTCACAAATATATAACATTTAGCTTAGTTAGTGCGAACATCATTTCACATGACATCTAGCATATATTGCGAGCATTTCGACAGATATTTGCATAGAAGCTGTTGTCCTTCCAATTGCTTCGTACTTACAAAATATAAAAAATAATTCCAAAATCATTTAATGTGTAGCTTGATTTTGTCGATTCTTGGTGTATAATCCAGTTTCCCAGCTATTTTTTCAGATCTCTTTTCACTGTCTAAATAACAAAAAATGGATCTCAGCTCGTTCTGACAGCGATAAAACTATGCAATTTGGGCGAATTGTACAATTTTACATTAAATTTGTTACATTGTCACAAACTTCTTGTCGTCTTAACATATCTAGTTCAAGCGGTACAGGTGAGACGTGTGCTTCGATATTACACTGAAGTTCGAGCTATGGGCCGACACTAATTCTTCCCTCTCAAATAATTGTCGAAATTCGATTTGAAATTCATCCTACCAAAGTTTCCTGCTTTGTGTTTTTTGTAGTCACATTTCCAGCAGCCCTCAGTATAGCAGGCTTCCTCAATTTTACGTTTCTGTCTGTTGTATTGAACTGAATTCAAAGCTTGTGTAGAAGTTCTTGGAAATATCTGCCTTTTAATAAATGTGTTTATCGCCAACATTAAAAAAGCAGAGAAAAAATTCTAATGAGCGTTCGGAAAATAAGAAAACTCTCACAAAAAATTTAGCTATGAAAATGAGCAGGGATTTTTCTTGAAAGAATAATACCAAGGTGTTTTATGTATCTCGTTTTTTTGATGTAATGAACATATGTTGGTGCTTTCATTTTTTCCTCAGCCAAGTAGAACTGAGTTACGACTGTCTTAAGAAATTATCTCTATAAATTGGTCATTTTCAGACCAGTAGTGATAAGATTTTGCGTACCTCAGACTGGTTCTTTCCGCATGGAGCAAGACTTTTATCTAAGACGTTTCGAGGTAAAGAGAAACCCGCCAACAAAAACAAGTAGCACGCTGCACGCACTTTAGAAAACTAGTATGAGCCAAACCTCAATGTCAAAGTGTAAAAAGCTCCAGACCCTAGGCTTTACTCTCAATAACTCGTTAACTAGCCCAGTTTTAAGTGTTCAAGCAGAAAGAGTGAGGCACTCCGCCCCTTTCACGCAAAATTAAAAATTAGTCAAAGCGAAATTACGGTGGATCGAACATTCGGTTTCTCCCGCCAGAATATCGGTAGCATCACTACAAGGTGTGTGAGTAAAGCGGTACCGATATAGCGTGAGGTCTGACGCCATACATAGCCTACCCAGGTGCAGTTTGAGATGTACAAATCAAGTGTTTATCGCTAAATTAAATGCATGGAAATTAGTAATACCTATTAGTAACCTAACATCACGCTATAGTACTAGCCAGAGGTTTATCTCACGCTATAGTACTAGCTAGAGGTAGACCTCACGCTATAGTATTAGCTAAAGGTAGACCTCACGCTATAGTACTAGCTAGAGGTAGACCTCACGCTATAGTACTAGCTAGAGGTAAACCTCACGCTATAGTATTAGCTAAAGGTAGACCTCACGCTATAGTACTAGCTAGAGGTAGACCTCACGCTATAGTACTAGCTAGAGGTAAACCTCACGCTATAGTACTAGCTAGAGGGAGACCTCACGCTATAGTGTGGTAGCGCGCCAACATCCCCACACCACACCGGCTGACCTAAACAGTGGACGGCTCAAGGCTGGGTCATTCCTGTGCGAGTCTGCGCACTTACGCTCTGTTGGGTGACGGTACGACAGCCGCTGCTAATCCGTTGTTTAACGTGATGCTTCCTGCCGGCAGTGCTTCTCCTGTTGGCTGTGCTTCTTCTGTCAGCAGTGCTTCTCCTGTCGGCAGAGCTTCTCCTGTTGGCTGTGCTTCTTCTGTTGGCTGTGCTTCTCCTGTTGGCTGTGCTTCTCTTGTCGGCAGTGCTTCTCCTGTCAGCAGTGCTTCTCCTGTAAACTGAGTTGTTCACCCTTCTCAACTACGTTACTTCTTTCAACTATGTTTCTTCGATGTTATATTGTGAAATAGTATCAATTTTGCTGGGAATTGATTTGTAAATTATCGGCCATACGTAATTAGTTCTGTCAGATATATTGTCATATATCACTGCAACTAATTTTTAGTTGCAGTGTTTTTTAAGTCGGTGCTCTTGAATAGGAGCTTTGACTTCAATCAGTTACCCTATTTGTAGGAGTTTAGTCTCCGACTTCTTAGGAGTCGACTTCATTTCTCTTACGACAGGTAGAACGAAGAGCTCGTTGCAATAGCGTGAACTGCACTGCAACCTTCAGCTGGAACTTCAATAAGACACATAGAGTTGGGAAACTATCCTCGATCCATACGCACCAGTCGTGAATGAACCCTGCTCTGGAGATTACCTAACGCACCTAGTTATTTTCACCTAACATGATAATTACCAAACGTACCTACATGGTCCTCTAATTATCTATGCTTCTTAGTCACTGATCGATGCTTCTTCCTACAGCGCTACCGCTCTTCAGCTCTATCACTACCACAGAAAGTTGCGGTGCGATATTCCAGATTTCTTTAAAAATCATGGCTTTAATTGCCTAACTCTAACTTAGTGCGCAATCGCTCCCATGAACGAAGCTTTTGCTTAAAAGTGCAGCTGTCGAGTCGACATTTTTATTATCAGGTGCAGTGACCATGGGAATTGAGCAAGTTTTTAGTTTCAAAGTTTGCCTTTGCTCCAAGGCGTTTTGGTTGTTCAATTTTCATTTTTGTGTTCGGTAACTCAGTTTCCGTTATCAAGTAAAAAGAAGCCAACTTTTTTTTGCTCACCGAGAGGATACGAGGGCTTCCTAGTGAAGACTTCATAGGCGGGTAGCGCTTGGAGAAGTTATTAATACTTGTAACTCTAGATCTGAACCCAGACTTCGTGAATAGATTTGAAGACGGAATAATTCGCACGTGTGGCGTTACTGGACTACCGCATTACAAAAAAGCATTGAACGATATTAGCGTCTTTTTAAGCGGTCCAGGCAAAGAACAAACCAGCTGAATCTAACAAAGTTTCATGACTCTGACCCCAATTTTATTTCAATTGTTAAAATCTACCACCGATTTCGAAATGTTCCTTCATACACTAACCAACTTTAACTATGTTATTTGTAAATTTCTGCATCAATAGCTGAAACTCGCTGACACTTTCTGTGGAGATATCTGAGCCACCACAGCGGGCCAAGGCGTTTTTTCTAGACTTGGTATTCCTGCGCAGTGAGTTTTTGTAGCGACGAGTGCGTGGCTACTTTTTTTGGGATGGATTTTGAGCTGATAGAATGCAAAAAATTTTCAGGGGGAAAACCAATCAAGTAAAAAACATTGATTGTGATTTACAATCACGGTAGGAATTAACGCTCCCGAGGCGAAGATGTAAGGTCCGAAGCTGAAAGATATGAATGCCTTCTCTATGTCTGAATAGAACTGACTTTTTGTTTTGCTACGGTTTTTTTTCGGTTTAATGCAGTCCTTTTCTGCAGACTTATTTCTTTCTTCTCCAACTCTTATATTTGTTTCGTAAATTTCTTTCAATCTAATTTTTTCTACGTGTGAGATGCTTCTGTACACCGTAAGTTGTGCATAGGTTCCCAGTTCTCTTAATTCCATACTGACTGGTGCCTTGTAATTTCCTCTGTCGGAATTTATTTTTTCTCGTGGCTTGGGAGGCCTTATCTAGTTTATAACCTACGTTTATCTAACTTTAAATTAGAAAACAAAATAAAAGAACATACACTATGCAATTTTTGTGATTCTTCTCATATATTAAAAGTTTCTGTACCCGACAATGAAAAGCCTGAAATTTGCATCAGCCAGAATACTTTTGATTTCGTCTCCACATTTCTATGAGGTTATTTTAGCAAAAACACAAAAGGTTTGAAAATAACTAATTAGAAGTTTTGTACTGACATTCATGGTAAGCCCGGCATTCTTACTTGCGATCACTTATGTAAAAACTTATGGAAAATATTTAATTCTCTCCGAGCTCATCATTCGGCATACTAGTGGATGCGTTAGAATGGAAAATTGTTCCAAGTCCCGAATGTCGACCTCGTAGTCTCAGACGCAGAATTCTAATTTAGATAGGGGAGATTTTGGGTTGCAAGTTTTTAAAATAATTCGAAGTTATGAACTAAAAAACAGTGATGAAGAAGCCTAAAAAAGCGAGCGGGGGGAGGGGATGTGAAATACAGGATAATTGATTAAAGTTTACTGAGATGACCCAAATATTTGACACGGTCGGTAGAAAAAATAGATGGTCTGAAGAAAATGAATCAGGTGGTAAAGAACGAGGGCTTCGTCCAAGAGAAAGTTACGTCGGAGAGACTCGGCCCGAAGTATCGGGGCCGCTGTCGTGACTCCAGGCTATCCAGGTGACTCCAGGCTATATTTGTGAAGCCCTGCGCCTTCTGTTAATGCACCTAGAGAAACAATTGGCAAAATTAAAGGTAAGCTGCACATGAGAAGTATAGTGATCTGAATTGCTTGGTAAATAATTAGTTGAACACACCCAAAACTAACCACGATCTGATATACCAACAAACACCGAAACTAACTAAACACCTACGGATCTGATCTACACCTAAACCCCGAAATTAACACACCCGATCTACTCCAAACTAGTCAACATATAAATTGATTACCCTAGGTGCTATTATTTAACAGGAGGGAACGGAACACTTCAATGAGCTTCAGCCGAACAATCTTGAATGCTTACGCAAGGCACACGACGGCACCACGACTTCCTACTCTGATAGCGAAGCGAAGTATCTTCTAGCGGTGGTGGGGGGATGCTGTCGGGTGCGCACTCGGCCCACAGGGTGTTTAGTACCCTCTCCTCATGTCGGCCGTGGTGCTTCAGCGGATCCAAAATCGACGGATAGTGGAAATAGGATGAAGAGGCGAAGCGTCCGATACTGATGTGCTAGAAGTGAAGGGTGAAGTTGGTCACCTGATTTTGGGCGCAAGAGGTCTGACGTTGAATCTGACGAGAGTAGCTTGAAGAAAAAGTCAGTGGGCGAGGAATGAAAAGTCGACAATGAAAGTCGCTATGCCGGTTGCAAGATATCATGATTGTCAGCTTTACTATTGAAGTGTTTGTAATTAAATTTTGCCCCTAAATTCCTAAGGTAATAAAAATGGCACATTTTCGACAAAACATCCTTTAATTTTTCCTATTTGTTTCATCCTCTTTTTCGTTTAGTAGTTGCATATTTATCTTCATGAAGATGAATATCACAAAATTTTCCAAAAAAAACAATGGCAAGTTTCCTCTAGAGATATCCATGGCTCCATAGAAAGAAAAGAGGCTCAACTGGTGCACGGGAGGGAATACAAGGTTTTTAGCTGTTCAATAAGTACAACGATACTAGTCCATCAAAGAAGATGGCGTCCACGAATATATTCCGCCTCTTGCTGTTCTTTCCCCAAGGCCTGAGCCTTGCTCTTTTAAGATCTGCATGTCCTATAAGCAGCTTATTTCTTCGGACTGGGTGATAGCTATGGTGACGTCACCTTTCTAGTCCATGGTGCTGCATTTTTTGCTGCTGCAGCTGCTGCTATAATTTCATGCAACTGCCGCCTAACCCCGTCCTCGACCCTACAGCACATGCTTTCTGAAACCTCGGCCGTGGGTGCTGCTACGATTTCCTAACCTGATAAGGCCAAACTTAGCGCAGAAGGCCATACACACTTGCATCTGAACGCAAGCCTCCTGTTAACATACAAAGACACCTATGCGGCCCCGCTTGAGTGAAATCCGACGTTCGTCTGCCACGTTCAATCCTTTTCTTTGGATCTCGTAATTTCAGCAACAAAAATGCTTCTGTGCGAAACAATCGGATTTTAGGGCAGAAAGATGAAAGGTGCAGAATCTATATTTTGGCGAGTCATATAACGTTTTGGAGTAGGATTGAATTGAAATATGCTTAAGTTTTATGTCTGTTTTGGAATCAAAGAGTAAATTTTTAAATGTTTAGTCATTTTTATCATTTATTTTCTGTGTAAACGAACTTAAGTTAGCAGAAGTGCATGCTTTGTAACGGAATTTAACGAGTCTTCTGATGATTTTTAAGCCATAAGCGAGATACAACTATTGTATCTACGGGAATTAGTGCTCTCAGGCAGAAGATTTGAGTTCTCGAGTCGAAAGTTTGGCACGCGCTCCTGTTGTTGAATTGAAATAGTTTGCTTCTTGTGACGAACTATCTTTTTTCGGTTCACTGCAGTCGTTTCCTCTAGCTTCTTCTACTTTCTTCCACTTTTAACGTGTTAAGAATTTCTTTCAATCAGGCGATTTCTATGAGGAGGCTGTGGGGAACACCTTGCGCATTGATTCCCGATTCCCTTAAGGGCGGACAAACCCCTGGACGGCCTAGAAAGAAACCCGTCTTTGAGCCTCTCTAAATCAGCAAACTGAACCTGGATCATGCTGAAACCATGTGCGATGGGGGAAATCAGTCAGTTGTAACTAAATATATCAAATTTATTCATATCAAATCAATCATATACATTTAATTAGTATGCTTATGAGGCAAAAAATCATTTGACCTTTTTGGGGAATCCTCACATCATTATTTGGAAGAGTTCCGGCATTGATGAGTATTTTCTCAAAACAACATAAATCAAGGTCCATTTTATTCTAGAATCAATGGTATACAACAAGATACAAGATGCCTCGGCGTACTGGAATTTGACACCACAAAAAAAAATCATGCTACAGGAACGACTAAAAAGCTGCTGACTAGAGGTTAGCGACAGAAAAACGGCTAGTCTAAAAAAATGTATATGTACATACACTATACAGTTTGTGAAGATAGCCATAAGCATTGTGAAGAAATTGTGACACAGATAGCGATCGACTTACGAAAAATTAAGATGGTAGATAAACGAATATTAAAGTTTCAAAGTTAATTTTCAAGAAAAACACAACTTCCCATCCGATAAAACCAACTGTGAAATATCTTTCAAGCATTGCTGAAACATTTTCAGAAAATTTCAGCATAATATGTCAATTATTCATTTTTCTGATTTTTACTAAATAACGATCAAGACGACGGTTATTGGCTACTGATTTTTGACTAGGACGAGATACTGATCGTACTCTGGTGGAATCAATGACCATCAAACCTCGATATCTCTTCAAATGAATACTTCGACTCAAATTCAATGAATCAAACAAAGTAATTCTACCCAACTCTCCTTCATTGTGAACAATTGCTGCTTCATAAACAAAAAGTTCTAAACGAATGCGACCAACGAAAATGTTTCTCGACAACGCTCGCAAATCAAATGATGAAAAGACTTATTGAAATTTCGGGCACCTCCGTGAGAACATCTAGACAATAGTTAGGCACCGGGGATCAGTTCAAAGACTGGCTTGATAGCCTAACAGACAAAAACAGGCAAGACATTTTCTGTATCACCTGCTCCAACCCCCACAGGGCACCAATTACCACAGGCAGAGTGAACTTTGGTGATATTTTGTATCCCTAAAAGGCTTTATTTGGTGAAAACAATTGTACAACTTTAAAGATTAGAGGTTCAAGTGTCCAATTCAGTCAATTCGAAATTTTCGAGAAATTGAGTTTGGTTCGCCTTTCACAAGCTGATTGGAGCCATCTTCCTATTTTTCTTCGGACCATTTTTGGTTTCGATTCCAGAGGCTGAAACTAACTTATCTAATAATGATGCAGTGGTAGTTTTCAACTTTTAAATTTAAAGTTAATTCGTTAACGTCAACGTTTAATTCAACAATGACCATAAAATTTTACCCTATATGCTAAGATACTTTTCCAAGAAGATAATGATATGATCTGAATGCTCTGCATTTATGCCGGTACGTAAATGAGTGATATATATAGTGGTGCACATATGGACCTCTACGTGGTCAACGTATCAACTCGTTGAATGCTTATTGGCGCCTACATATGCTGTATTTATGTGCCAATTAAACACACATACATATACTGTATGTGTGTACCAATACTGTATGTACCACTAGGTGAACTGCTCATTAGCGTTCAGCATCAATGCATACATTTCAATTATTTCACCACCTTTATTTAAATTTGACTCTGACATGCTAGTTGAAAAGTTATCACGCAATTGCACTTTTCCCCCTTCTCTAAAAGAATAAAAATGTAATCGAGCGTTAAAGATGGTTTTTCAATATTACTACTTCCAACCTAACATAGCCGACTGTAGCAGCCGCGCAAAAGCAGTTAACGTGTTCTCTTGTGCCTGCACCAGCCAAGGGCATCAAACACTTTGGCCTCAATTGGTTTAACTGAAGTTCATATTCAACTCAAATTCAAATTCAGCTGCAGTAAGCAATTTTTAAATATCAAAAATTAACTGAATCTTGTTTTCGATCATTTTGCTTTCATTGAGTATTTATGAAAATTGAGGTTGTGAATTCTGGTCAGTCAGCAGCTTAACGATAATCCCCTCCATGGCGACCGATGGCTCAGGTTGTGGTCAAAGCATTAAAAAAACACACAATAAAAACACACAATCTGCAGTGGCTCTTCGTACTATAAAAAAATAGGTTAATTGCTGCCTATGTTCAAAACTCGCGTTTTGGTTCAGTGGCAGGTTTGCAGGAAGGAGCTACCCTTATATGTAAGAATCTCTGAGAAGATCAATTGAGTCTAGATTTGCACAAAATTTGAGTCGTTGAAGCTCTCCAGCCAGTGACGTAAGTTCAAAGTGCACTTGTCTACGCAACGGGCTCATTTTTTTCCTAAAAATCTACAAGTTATGCTGGGGAAAAACTACAACTTAAAAATTAGTGAGTATTATAAGAAAATGTGGCAACGTTTTCACTTTGACACGTTTACCCTATTACTCTGTTTGTACGACACAATATCTTTTGATGTGTTTCTAAAGTATTTAATCTACCCTTCATCAGGGAAAGAGGAAGGTCTTTTGTGAGAATTAATTACAATGTCAATCATTCATATTATGGGTTTTCCATGGCTATTCGAATACCACACTTTCTGCCAATTAAACAACGAGTTTAGGTTCAACGATTTCCCATAATTAAAACCTTTGCCACAACGTGCGCCACAGGTGGCTAAGGAGGGGATTTTCATAATGTTGCGGACCACCAGTAGTCACACACTTAATTTTAGTGAATATTTAATTTAGGCTAAATGATGGCACAATTTAGCTAATGTTTGCTATTTTCAAAAATATGCACTACAATTTAATTTAAATTTGAGTTGAATATTGAACTTCAGTTAAACCAATTGTGGTCAAAGTGCAAATCAGAAAAAATCTTCTGAAAACAAACCAACCTAGAGTGAAAACTATAACATAAGCCTAAAGGCATGATAAATTTGTCTACCTAAACCCGAAGGAATGGTAAATTTGTCTACCTAAATCCGAAGAAATGGTAAATTTGTCTACCTAAATCCGAAGAAATGGTAAATACTGTATTTTGACCGAAACCTAAATGTATGGTAAATATGTCTACCTAAACCTTAAGGAATGGCATTTATATCTTCCTGAACCTAAAGGTATGGTGAGTGCGTCAACCTAAACCTAAAGGCATGGTAAATTTTTGTCTACCCTTCTCTCAACCATATCCCATTTTTAAATTTTTCCACTGTGAGAGATGACATGAATTCAACGAGCATTAATACAGAATGAATAAATGCACAAAACTATCCTAAATTTCAGATGGCTTACATACATGCAGGCTTACGTGGATTAAAATCCAAGTGTTTTTCTTCAAATCAAAAAACATTTTTAGAAGTAATCCAAACAAAATTTTCATTGCACATACAAAAAAAAATTCGATGCAGTCGTGTGGATATCGAATAATCAATTATGCAGAGCTCATTTGAAACAGCTTTTGAGATAATGGACGGAATATTTTACGTAGGAAAATAAAGAAATCTGAGCCAAGGACCATTGGCTCAATCCGTGCAAAATTCTAATGGGTACTTTAGCGAGTGTGTCTACGTATTATCCACTTTACTGGCTGGCTGCTGAAGCCAGCCGGAGACTACGTCCGGGGTTCCCGAGACAGGAGGGGCTGTTATAGATCCCAGCCCCCATACCGCATTAACCGGTCTCTGCTGCTGCTTATCCAACTTCTTATTTTGAGCGTCAGTATACTAGCTTGAGCCTGTGGGGCACTTGGAGGTCTGCTTTTGGATTCATCTCCGGAGTCCAGAGTTCTGATTAGGTGAGGTTGTCTGCCAGTCTTCTTCTGATCTCGCCCCTTGCCATCTTGCTTAAAGTGGATAATCCCATAGAACTGGACCGCAATCTTTTTGTTTCGACCAGGGTTTGTGCTGTAATTATTATACTTATTTTGCATTTGTTATGCTAAGTTCTAAGTTGTTGTTCCTTGTCGTCGCAGGTGCAATGATGTGAGCCTGGTGTGGATGTGTAGTGTTGTAACTTTGAATTAATTAAGATTAAAAATTCGAAGAGGAAAAAATTTTCTACGGCAAATACAAATTTCATTATTTTCCACCCTTCAATTCTTTACACGTCATTGTGAGGCATAGAAACCGCTTATTGGAAATTAAAACTTGCTGCGCCTTGGATGAGTTCGATAAATTTCCTTCCCTATTTGTTTACAATCCATCATGTTTCAATGCAATGCTTGCATAAATGCTGGAGAAACCATAGGACTGTCAAAAAAAAAATACTTCGCATTGGAAATTAAACGAATGGAATGCTTTACTTTTATTGCTAGCATAAATAATAATCGATAACTTATCGTTCAGTCCTTTCTCCGACAAATAGTTTAGTTTAATCGTTTGCTTTAGCCTCCCTACCCGCAGCAACAAATGCGATCCAAAGAGAGGAAGGAGGAAGGCACCATTTTGTATGGGGTTAAGGAAACGCGGAATCTACGCAGAAAGGGCATAGAAACAGGAAGTTGTGAAAGAAGATTTTGAAACAAGACAAATGTTGAAGAAGAAAGTAGTAGGAGCTGAAAAACAGGACAGCAGTGAACCGAAAAAAGATGGTTCTCAACATAATAAAAGCATTTTATTTCAACAAAATGAAGGCCGACCTAACTCTCGGCTCGGGCCCTCACATTTTTTCTCCGACAAAGAAGCAATATTCCTGACACCTAAAATGAGAGCAAAGGGAAGCTACAAGTTGTGTTCTATTGCATTCACAATAACTTGCTTCGAACAATCTACGCTAAATTTTAGCTTCATGCAAAAAGTACACTTATTATCAATGTTAGTCACACATCACATTCGTGATGAATTTTGCTGTGAATTTTGGCAAGCATTAAACAAACTTTGAACTCACCAAACATTTCCGAAAATAATTGCTAAATATTAGTACAACGTGAATGACGGCACTAAAAAAAATTAACACCCATGAATCTTTACAGCATCTTACTAATTTTCGGCAAGTCTTGTGAAATTAAGGACTTGTTCTCCCAAGAAGCATACATAATAAATTAAATGAAGTTATTCATGACGGTCCGATGCGCAGTGTCACTTCGCTTGATTATATGGGTCAAATTCAATGCAGTGAATCAGCGTGTCAATTGGTTTTTTAACTGGCATGCTGAATTTTGCTTCTACCAGGATACATAAATTTTCTTTCTTCATTAGAGTAACACACCAACTGATCAAATTAATAAGAAAACTTCACCGATCATTCCCCGAATTTTTATGTCCATTAATGAGTTTCTTCTGCCGTAAATTCCATTACCGAGTTTGTTTTCTAATATCATTTGCTCAAAAATACCTCTTAACCAAACACCTGAGATATGACATGGGAGTGTAAAAACAGAATAACGACTATGACTCAACTATAGCTTTAGAGGGTAGAAAGACGATCGATTAAGAAGATATTTCTTAGTTTTTGAAATCGGCATAGGCACTTAAGGCACCACAGATGATTTGGGAGCTAGGTATGTAACTGGTCTCAACGTCTCAGAAAGGGAACATTCATCATAAAAAATCGAACGAAACTCATGCCGAATGCGAACAATTTCATGAATAATTTCCACACCAATTCACAGTTGGAGTCTCTGAATTACACATCCAAGATGTTGAAATCCACATTCAGCAATCTGACGTCACTACTCAGTCTCTATAGCGCTCTTGAACTCATAAGTTAGATGGACTAAGAAAAATAAAGCCTTACCGAGCACTGCCAGATTCGTTTGAAAACCTTCGAGTCATTTCCACCAACTGTGTGCTCAAACGTATAATATAATTTCAACAAAAAATTCAATGTAAGACATCGATTAACAGTTAATTCGAAGAGGAAAATAGCTTATATAATAGCTTATATTATGAATTTGGCTGTGTTTGGCACTACGGTTTAGTCCGACACAGCTAAAGTTCATTTCGACGTCCGAGATGAAATGAATGAGACAAACAGTTCAGCTGTTGTGAAGTAGAGTCATTTGAAGGATTTAATGATAGACTTAGATGAGCTTTTAGCGATCCTATTTGTCGAAAAACATCAGTGGAAATAAGAGAATTTCGCTCCTTAGCTAATGTAATGTAGTACTAAGGAACTGTTAAAGCCTCGGCAAGGTGAGAGGAACAACATTCGGTTTCTGTGAAGATTATATTCATAATTAAAGCATGCCACGTTATTTTATCGCGGCATAGAGAAAACGTTCTCCTATGAGACATCGTATGCTATGAGAAAACTCGAGAAATGAGAGATCGATTCCACGGCTTCCCTTTCAAAAACGTGAATATTTTTTCAATATCAGAGTCGACCGCATTGTTTTTTTCACGCAGTTAAAATGCAATGAAATAACATACAGTGCATTTCGTTGCCCCTATTTTTTCTCATGCGCAAGCTTCCTCCTTTTCCATTCATTGGCAATATGTAAATAAACAACAATGACGTATATTTTGGCCCTTAATTTAACAGTAACACGTTCATTTTTTATTCATTTTCTATAAGTGCGGAAAACTAACGATAAAAAGAACGATCAATAGCTTATAAATTGATGTACTCTAAATATGCAATGGAAGGGAAAAACAAGTCATGGTTACTAGAAATTCAAAAGAAAATATTCATTGGACATTTAGAGCAAGCACGCTAATATTCACACACATTTTTAATAACAAAACATTGGGATTTAGATTGGAATGCTAAATCTACGAATCTACGTTTGGCATTTTCAATAGATATTTCCAAACATGGGAATGAGTTCAAAAATAGAAAAAAAAATTAGGCTTTAAGCATGAATTGACATCAAATTCTTCGTGAGTGCTGCTAAATGTTCAACCAAACAAACATGCATGATTTTTACCACTTCTTTTGAGACTAAGAAAAGAGGTGAGAAGAAAAGGTGGTGAGAGGTAAGGAAAAGAGGGATAGTGATAATCGTCTGGCTCACCAACAACTAACTGTTCCTTTAGTTCAGAAAATATCGTGTTGCGCATTTACACCTCTTCCTCAGATTCCGAGATAATCGCCCGGCTTAGTTCACCATTACTACTCGCATTCTTCATGACTATCCCGCCGTAATTACTGAGGCTGTTCGCGATCCTCTGGACTGTGGTCTTGTTCATGAGCCGCACTCTGAAGTTGATGAGAGATCCCAGGAGTAGCAGGAACACCAAGCTGGCGGCGAGATGGACGGTGAATAAGGTGGTCACCACGGTCATCTGTGGGTGGCTTTCCAGGTCCCATGTTGACATTCCAGGCAGGGGGTACAAAATGAAGCCCACGTGGCAGAACCAAGTGCCCTTGGAACAAAATACAGGTAGATCAAAAATTGAACATTTGGCATTTGGTCAATTGAACGCACATTTGCAAAATGGCTGAGTTTTTACGAGTTACGAGTTTTTTTATAAATGAATGAATTACTATGAACAAAATTTTGTTCACTCTAAGTTTTAGCGAGTCTAAGTGAATGTAGAGTGACGGTGCAAAACAATTTGCCAATAGCAATTAAGTGTCACGAGCTATTGAACTACTTTAATGTTGATTGTGTCAACACCTCACATTATTATTATTATTGAACTACAGTTTTTACTTTGGTAAGGTCAATTCGTGTGCGGATTTTAAATTGCTAAAATTATCAAACTATGAAATTGGCGTGCATCTATAGCACAGATGCAAACCCAAGTTTTATCATCATGTGTAAAAGCTTATGCCTATCGAATTTGGCCTCGCAATCGAATTGATTTATCTTTTAGTCAGGAAATTGAATAGTGAAGGCCATGACGAAGGGTTGGTATATTTGGCTGTCAACTAATAATTTCATAGCTTAATTTTTACCACTTTATTTCACTTTCCTCTTTCACCTAAAAATCTGGGCTCAGGGAGAACATAAATCAAGTTGTTATCTTGACAATTTGTTTCATTTGATCTGAGTTTCTAACACTCCAGACGTGCAACTCAAGCGTTCTCCAAAAACAAAAAATCTAGTTTGCAGCAGCATAGATTTTAGTTTTTTACAATTTTTTCAGATAAGCTGGTGGATCGTGCTGCAGATTTGTGTACATCATCCATTACTCGATTTTTTTCCGTCTCTCAACTGTCATCCGTCCGGGATGTCGGCTGAACATGTTCGGACCTCATGAGATCGGTAATGGTGGTAGTGGTTGAACTTATTCACAAGTTCGTTTGGCTGTGCTTTCATGTCCTGGACTAAACGCACGAACACTATTGATCTTTTACTGAGTGGCCTTTGGGTTGGCTGAGAAAATGAAGTCAATTTCGTATCGTTTGAGAGTGGGGCCATAAAGACAAGCTACTTGTTCTCTGCGTAGCACGATGCTGATGGTAACAAAACGCTCAGCCTTGAGGACCTGTTGCAAAATTAGGCCAGCCCTTGTGCTCATGGAGATCGCTTGTAGAATTCTGCGACGATAAAAAGCCTCCGTAGAAGAGGCCTCTACCACTTTGCTCGCAACAGGCAATTATCGCAAGAAAAGTGAGATTTTACCTCTCTCCCTTCATACCTTACATGGGTGCTCATTCTAGGTTGGCCGGCATGGCTCCTGTCAACGATCTCATGCAAGGAACTCCTCAAACTAACTTCGATTCAAAACATTTTTATCAGTTGCTCTTTCTTCGGATCGAAAACCGAGATTATAAAATTGTCGAGGTATCGTCTATAGTCCAGTATCTCTTCTCAAAAATTTTGATTTCGGCGATAGATCTTCGATACCTCCCGCTGCAACAATAAATTTATTATGAGAAGTTACAACCATAAAACTTTTTGGTTTCCGGTGATTCGTCATCATGAAAATATTTTCCGTTAGTGTAGACTGTAAAGTAATAAGAAAATCTTGTTAAATAACAAAATAATGTGCAATGTGAGATCTCTGAACTGGGTTTAGCTCAGTGGATGAGTATAACACCGTTCAAAACTTAAATTACGCTGAATGTATTTGGCATCGATAAATGACGCATAACTTAGGACCTCTAAGCGAAGAATCAAAACAATACCTTAACAACTATTACCTGGTTATTGTGCCTATGCGAGTAAATGTGCACGTCCCATTTTGTAGTAGCCGATGAACATAGTTTTAATTAATTTTGAAATTGTGCCGATAAAATGCATTGAGTTATAATCATCCAAGAAAACAAATGGAAGGAACTGAACAAGCAAGAGCTCTGAACACAAAGAAGTCTTAGATGAACTTACCAGTGATTTTCCACGGAAGAAAATTTGAAGGTGATAATTTAGAAATTTTTTGCCCCGCTGTGCGACTGGGATTCCCAGGTGCAATGAATTGGGTATTAGTCCGACTGGCCGCAGGTGAGCCGCAAAAAAATATTATTCTTAGAATCTTCTGTCTCTTAGAATCTTCTGTATCTTAGAATCTTCTGTAATTTTGTAACTTCTGTACATCGCAAGCCAAGGCTCCTGCAATAAGACACTAACGTTTTTAGCTTCTCTTCTAACACTTTCAAGGTAATGGCATCAAAACTCCTCAAACAGGGAATGCAACATAAGTTCATCTCTCAATGATATCCACGCAGAATTTACTTATCAACGTGATTTCTTTAGCAACAATGATTTTCTTCTTGGAATCACAAAATTCCAAATTAAAGTTTTTGTCAGGGCAATATTGCGAGTTAAATGTGAAAATTATGTGTATTGCACTTTACCCTGCTTCGGTTCTCCACCTGAAAAACTAGCCCATGAACTAATGTCTTTATTCTGTAAACATTTTCTTGGAGAAATTTTTTGCGTCATGATGGTTGGCAGAACAATAATCGTTTTTTTTTGGCGAAATGACTCTTTTCCTGGCTTCTGCGTTCTTCAATTGTCTATAAGTAAAGTTGTGCTCACTGCTCATCGGCGTACGTCGGAATGATTTCGCGCAGTATTTACCATCGGGTGGAAGAAAGAGCATCACTGAAGGGGTTTTCGTACCGGTAACCTAATGACATCTTCATTCAGCAGCACGCAGCAATGTGCAGTGCAATGATTTGTGATAAAGAAATTAGAGTGATGGACAATTCCATGATTGTGACCTAAGGATATTAGATCCGTTGTACATTTTAAGGGAAAAAACAGTTTTGAAAAAGATGCTAAGCTCATATCCCCTTCAGATTGTTAATGCACAGATGCCTTTTTTTCTGTTGTTTTTCACTTTGATGTACTGAAATTCTGGAATTTCTACCCGATCGTAATTTTATTCTCACGTAGCATTGATCATACTTTGCAAAACAGACCTGATGATGGAGCTGGTCATCGAAACGTTACAAATTTTTTGTGATTTGAATGAAGTGATTTATTTTAAAAGCATATTCACCGCTTTGAAACATTCATTTTGGCATGTGGTAGCGGCAGTGGTTTCTGACAAGAAACGGGTTTCAAACTAAGTAAAAATACGCCCAAGTAAAATTTATCGTAAATTATCGGTGACTGGCCAATGACGTCCGGAAATTTTTTGCGCTGTAAGCGAGTCTTCCGACTTTTTTCTTTTTTACGATTTTACCTGCAAAAGAGAGGGCTAAATGCCTGTTTGAGTTTGGACGTATGCGTTTCATTATATCTGAATTATGATCCCGCAGCTGTAATCCCTACTAGTGATAAGTCAAATTTCATGAGGAAAAAATCTGACGGAACATCCTTCCACAATTTTTTTTAGCAAACTACTGAATAAAAAATGAACGACGGGTCTCCACGTGTGTACAACTCGTGCCTGCGAGACAGTACACACAAAAACAATGTAACCTCGACAGCGCAGAGAATCTCGAGGCCATCGCATGGAAGCAAAAAACACATTAGTTCAAAAGGAATCAAGCCCTGAGTTACCCACGTTTGAACAACTTAACCCGAATAGGACTTAATATCTAAGCATAATGTGCATGTTATAATGCTCTGCGCATGCCGTGTGTATGTGATATGGGGTGAACGATTCAGGTGCTTCAAATTTACCTGGACAATAGTGAAGTAGCTTCGGCCAATCGCAGGGAGAACCTCTCGGCGATACTTTATCTCCAACGCCCCGGATATAAGGGTACCGTAAATGAGATACAGCAGCAGCGTGTGCACCTGAGGAGATTGCAAAGCAATATACAGGGTGGCGCATAAGTAACGCACCCTTTTGAAGGTGAATTTTTAAGATTTATTACCGCAATATACACTGGGTATCTGTAGACAGGATACGACATTTAGATAAACTTTAAGAATTCTTCTATCGTTTGCAATTAACAGTATCGTTATACCTTTCATAGTTTATTTATTATTAATTTGTTAAAAGGGTGCGTTACTTATGCGCCACCCTGTACAATTCAAATTTCTCACCGTGCTCGAGGGCTCCGATTTCATCAAAGGATAAGAGACACACAGAAGGGTGGCTTTCTCTAGGTCGCACGTGATCTTGTTGCTACTCAAAATTAGAAAAAGGGGTATGTTATTTTTTCAGGTGTTTACGATGTTAAAATAGAATGCATGTATTAGTTCGATCAACGTTTCCATAGCAAAGATGCTTTTTGAAGTAATTTAACATGGACTGTGGAAAAGGAGGACTTCGTGCACTCAGGGCGGTCCCAGACAGGATACACTGCTGCGTAGAAACATCAAGTCAGGAAGGAAAACGAAGAAAAGACAAAGAAGAAATAGCGAAGAAGTCGTGGACGCTGAAGGAAGCAAAACGAGCATGGAAGATAGTGCGCAAAGTGGCCATGGAAATATCATTTAAAACGTGAATGCTAAAATCATGCATGATGAAAATTTGTTTTGGCCTAAGTTTTCTTAGAAATATGGCAATTCATGAGCTGGGAATGAAACCATTATATTGGGAAATGTTGTGAAAAACATCGTTCACTTTAACACAATTTTTGAAGCACTACTTAAATTTCGAAATCCTTTTCAATATTGAATGTCTAGACATTTGATGACGATTTCGTATTCATATTTAATTATTTATTTCCCTTCAACATTGTCTCATGATTGAATAACAAAAAAATAAACTTTTTATCTTTAAAAGGAAGCCATCACAAGGCCTTAAATCTGAACACCTAAATGGCCATTCATGAGTCTACATACATGAAAACTTTTTTTCTATTATGAGCATCAACATTACGAATATCGAACAACTATTACAAGGAATCGAAGCTTCATCACACGATTTTTTGAAATTCTTTTCGGATTAGAGAATGGAGGCTTGAAAAATCTCAACTGATGGAATTAACTCGATCTTGAATGAATTGAACTTTCGATTGGGGTATACATATTCTGAGGTACCTGGTGTGTTGAAAATGAAACAAAAAATCCTATGAAATCGTAATTTGAAACTTCAACTAAATTGACGTTCTTTTTATCTTTACTAAACATGCTTACTTATTTTTACTCATCCTGAAGCAGTTTTATGAATATTTATTTTGTGTATTTTACTCATCTAGTTTACTTGAGGACAATCAAAAGATCCATGTAATTGAATAGTACACAGGGAATGATTTAATAATTTAATACTGTTCGCAGTTAAAACCCTGGTATTCAAAATATTCTCGCATATCTATGTTTAACTTATTTTCTGACATTATTACAATTAATTGATTATATGTATGTTGTGCAGTGAGATAAACCGAGCGTTAATAATTCACGACAATGGTATATTATAAATCCAATTCTTTCTATTTGTATTGTTACATATTGATCATTTCCCTTCAACTTTCCAAATATCGTCAGTGGGAGGCGTTATGAATGCACGCATAAATCCCATACAAGGAAATATACTTCTATGTTGGTTGGGACTGATCCAGATTCTTTCAGGATTTATGCAAATTAATCGAATATACTCGCAACTGCAACATTTGCCGCTGCAGCGCGGCAATACACTCGCAACTGCAACATTTGCCGCTGCAGCGCGGCAATACACTCGCAACTGCAACATTTGCCGCTGCAGCGCGACAATATACTCGCAACTGCAACATTTGCCACTGCAGCGCGACAATACACTCGCAACTGCAACATTTGCCGCTGCAGCGCGACAATACACTCGCAACTGCAACATTTGCCGCTGCAGCAGGACAACAAATAGTAAAAATTGTCAAAATTTCGCCTTGGGAATACGAGATGAAAAAAATTCGTACAATAACGTTCGGGAATTCCAATCGCACAGTGCATTGCAAAAAAAACAGGCCTTGTAGGGGTCGCGTCATAAGACCATTAGGTGATGTTGCAGCTTTTCTGCATCTGAATAGTACACATGTTGCCTCGTCATCCAGGGGCAACTCTGCTGTACAGAAATGGTGTCTCCAAGCGAACAAAAATGGTCAGAGATAAGTTCATGGTAGTACAGAACCTTAAAATACAGGGATGGTAAAAAATAAAGTCCTTTTCTAGAAATAAGGATACAAAGACCTTACATTAGCCCTATTTGATAAGCTATGAAACCCTAAAATCTTATCCAACTTTAGTGTACACTTGTGAAACCCTTAAAATAGGATCCAACTGCTGTGCGTACTAATGAAACCCATAAAAACAGGGTTCAACCCTTGAAAAACAACACACCTCTTTGGGCAGAGGGGACGGGATTTTCATTTCAGAAGGAGATGGATAGCTAAGAGCCTTGTGATTAGTTGGACGTTCAATTAAGATTTAGAAGCGAACAATGCCAGTAAGGTGGTGTAGTGCAGATTGTATCCTAATTTTGTTCTGAATACAATAACGAATAATTATAAACAACAATAATTTTAACTTCACTTTTCTTTTTGTGTCGGCCAAGAGCAGAAATAATTAATCAAAACAAATCCTTGGGATTTAATTGGATTATAGTGAGTTCAAGCTTCCCTAATTACAACAAAGGTATTCTCAAGAGAGGAAGGAGGAAAAAGGAGGTACTATTTAGTGTGGAAAATGCGAACGGGAATCTACGCACAAGTCATGTTCCCACATTTTGCGCTTAGGAACAACAAGATTGAAAAGAGTTTATGAAATAGGAGAGAAGTTGAAAGAGAAAGTAATAGGTTCTAGAAAAATGAACAGCAGCGAATCAAAAAGATAGTCCGTAACAAAAAAATAATAATTCTATTCCAATAAAAGGTAGGCCTACCTAGCCTTCAGCTCGTGACCTCAAATCTTGCCCCGAGGATACTTATTCACTGGGGTTCAATACTTGTTTCCCTCAATTGGGAGAAAAACGTCTAAGCCGAATGAATTCTGATTAACTCCCAATAAATTGAGTCTGCGTGAGCGATTTTCAAAGTACCACAAATTCTCATTCCTGTCAATAGAAAGGAATTTTGCTTTGACATGTGAACAAATTGTAATATATAGTGAAAAAAAACACAAATTAAAAAAAATGTGAAATTTATCTTATGTTGAATTGACGTTTTTCCTTCTTTGAAATGGCTAAAAGACGGCTGAGCTAAAACAAAGCTCAATGAACGCGAAATATTTGTGTACAATATTTAACATACGATTTAAAACTGCAAGTGCTTTCTGCTACTTCCAACTGACCTATGGCAGAGTAGCTTTTACGATCGATGAGCCCTTTTTTGTGAAAAACTTTCTGCTTCACTAATAAATATAGGAAACATTGAAATACTGCATCATCAAATAGAGGTGTGTAAATCTTCTAACACCGATAAATTCAATACCAAACCATGTGCGTTTTATTTTAGCACTGTAAAATGCGACCAATGATCCGTTTTATGCACATTTTCCGTGAACTAAGCACTGTATTTACGGTGCGTTAGCTTACAATGGTAAGGTCCGGCCATCATTTATCAGCACTTCAGTGTTCATGTGAAACTTTCAATTTTTACCTTTCCTTTTACTTTAACTTTCGAGCTAAATTTTTACTGCAGATTAGATTAGATTATTAGTTAGTTTAAGCCTCCCTATCCGCAACAAAGGCGATCCAATGAGAGGAAGGAAGAAGGTACTATTTATTATGGAGTTAAGGAAACGCAGAATCTATGCAGAAAGGACATAGAAACAGTAAGAAGAGAAAGAAGTACATGAAACATGATCTAAGTTGAAGAAGAAAGCTGAAAAAACAGGACAACAGTGAACCGAAAAAATATGGTTCGTAACATAGCAAAAGCATTTTATTTCAACAAAAAGAAGGCCTACCTAACTCTCAACTCGGGCCCTCACATTGTCCCCCTGAGAGTGATTTTTACTGCATCGACTACTCGGGTTATATTCGTCAAAATAATGAGGCGGCTATCAAATTTTCCCCGACACATTCTGCCTTTTGGTTCTATAACAGCGGCAGTACATTGGCTTACGAAAAGAAAAATTACTCACCAGAACATCCAGCGATGGGCGTCCGTGCAAATGATTCGCGAAGAGCAAACCTTCGTTCACCAGCGCCAGAATAGCTACTGCATAGTCAGTCCCCGGCGGAATTGAGAATCTGCATTAAAAATACATTCGTGAACCTCCAGTCTCACAATAACTACCACTGCACATTTCAGTTTTCTTAGTCCTGTCTGCATCGCGGTTGTCTGTACCCTATACTGCAGGTAGGGGTTAATTTCTAAGGGAGTAAACATGATAAACTTATTTCAGGTCACTATTAAAAAAGAAAATGATCAATAAATACCTGCATTGCGAATAAGAGCAGCAATCGCGACTTGGTCTTAAGAAATTTTAACCGCAAGTCGAAAGCACATCCGGTTTTTTATGCAGAATTTCTCCATAGAACGATCTTTGATATTGTTGTAAAAAATGGACAGTGATTTTTGTTTAAGAATTTATTTCATACAACGATTTTGAATGTTGTAATAAAAAATGGCTAGTGAATGCAAGAATGTGCTGGTACTCACTTATAGTGCAAGAGAATATTTACGAAAGCCATTAGTCCGTAGAAAAAGTACATGCTCATATGTTGAGAGTTGCCGACGTTAGCGAATTCTCCTCCTTTGAACCCAGTCACCAGTTCACCTGAAATCAAAAGCCACAGTAATGAAAAAGTTCATCATATTTAAGTCAGAATTTTTAAAACCGTTAAGTTATTTTTAGCATTTATTAAAAAATCACTCGAACATTTACTACGTTCTTTGCATTGTTCTACCGGTGTGACAGAAATGTGAGTTTTTGTTGGAAAATGTTGGGAAGTAATTTTGATTACTTGTTCAGGCACCTGTCGAAGCCTCCGTGTACGCCGGCGGCTCTCATCGAGACTAACGAGTTAGGATATAACGGGAAATTTTTCTCCCATTTTCTAGGAACATCTTAAATGCACACTTTAATTTCTCCACTCGTTCCAAAATTACCTTTTGATCCAGTAAACATTAACATTTTGTAGAAATGAATTCAGATGTTCAGAGACACTAATATTAGAATAACAGTACAGGTAAAAAAAATATTTGCTCAATATTAACTTTATTCATTTTAAGTTTCAAATGCTACTTTTTGGTAAAATTTTGAAAACCTTCACGGCTGAGAACAATTATTATTAAAATTTCACTGCCGAGAATCATTCATTCGCTGTCCTGCACAGTGAAAGACTATTTAACTCTTTCGGTACTGACGGCTACTCCAGTGCCAAGATGGCTAGTTCTTCCAGTTTAGGGAATCTAACCTAATTTTAAAGTAAGTTAACTAGTTGAATAGTTTGGAGTAAATAACAAAATTAAGGAAATTCCAAGCATTCAAGAAACTAGTTTTTAGACATCCCAGAAGCCTGCACGCGTACGTTACCATTGGCTACCTCTAAGTTCACGCTACAGGGGCCGTGCAACATATTCAATAAGCTTTCTATTTAACTTGAGCAAATTTTTTCTGAACATCGTTTATTTTTGATAAATTCAGGCAAAAACTTATGAATAACTTCTCCGTAAATTCAATAACTCTATTGTCAACGTCGAAAATTTCTGTCGCCAGGCATAGAGCATTGAAGATTAAAAAAAATCCAATTAAAATAGAGAAGTGGGCACTTGTTCAAGGTAAAAGCACCCACACTAGGACAATTTCACTGACAATTATGGGTAAGGACAAACTTCTCCCCTGGAAATTTTTCCCTAAGCCATTTAAATTGTCGTAACGAAAGGGTTAAAAAATACCTTGATTAACTATTTAAGTGCAAATGAACTTCCGCTCACGGGGATAGCAGTGAGGAAAAACCAAATATTCTGATATGGGAACGCCAAAAATGCCCCGATTTAAACTATTTAATTACTATTCTAATTTCATTCGCTCTGCTTTCTAAAAAAATGAATTAGATAATTAAGAATTATGTAAAAATATTCAGTAAATTAAATAATATTAAAATGAATTAAATAAAACTGCAGAGCAGTCGACTTCAGTGAAATTTTAAAATACATTTTCCACCTTTCAACTTGAAAAAACAGAATCAGATTGAATTTTATAAGAACTATTCTGTGAATTCTAAATACATTTTGACAGCCATCCCAACTTAAGTTCAGTTGCTTACGCTTTAATTATAATACAACAACATTGTAGGCATAGTGGAAACATGAAAAAATTATTACAAGATGAACGAACACCCATAAAAAAGCGTACAAAAACTCACCAATAAATCCAACAGTAGTCGCCACCACAATGAGGATGGCCTCGACGGGAGCTTGCTTACAGCATCCATTGCACGGAAAAAGAAGAGAACTCTTAAATTTGATGTTTCTTCTTCCCCTGCCGTTGATGACAGCATCCTTACGTGACACATAGTACCGGTAGAAGATGTTGTAACTCCACCACAAACCGAATGCTATGAAGAAGAGGCCAGGGAGAAGATGCCCTGATAACCGACCCATTGTTCACAAGATAATAGATGGTTCCTGTAGTTGACAAAAAACAGTCTGAAAAATTTCCGGAAGGCTGAATATCAAAAAATATAAACCTTTTTAGCACATTAGGTGTTTTAGGTAAATTTACACAAATGATATTGGAAGATAGTTCACTGAGGACCATGTGTAACTAGAATTATTATTTCTGAATGGCGAGTGGGCAAAATTTTATTAAATGAAACCGAGGCTGATGTTCTGAAGCTTTTTGGTTTTGAACTACGGTGCGGAAGCGAAAACAACGTTTCCCTTTGATCAGTCCAAAGAGCTTACTGATTCTTATGTCTCCGTGTAAAAGAGATGGGTTGCGCTGATCGGATATCTCTCGTGTTATCTTATCGATAAACCCACACCAATCGCCGAGCTGTACAAACAAGTGGTGCATAAGTTCACTAGAACCTGTGAAGAGACCTGAGTTTTAATACAGATGATCTATGAACAAAGTGAATTTTTTGCTTTTAAGTTGACGCTTCACACTACTATGTTCTTTCTCTGATTTCTTCAAACGGCACTCCTGACAGACACAGATATTGCAGTCTAATAAATTAATTTCATATTTGGTGAAAATAAACAAATTGATTGAACGAGAAATAAGGGGGAGTCTTCTTCTTTGAATAAACCAACTTTAATTTTTAATAAGCTATTATTAATAAAACTGTATCAATTAAAAGCAATGTCATTCCTATTAAATAAATTTCAGACGCCAGGGCTGCTCGACTTGAAGGGCTGCTTAGACTTAAGCCTACAATGTTAAAGGTACGAAGACGTTGACTTTGAATTTTAGGTTCGCTGAGATGAATATTGACGTGCAATGTTCTTCTTCAATGTTGAAGAATATTAACCTGCAATATTGGCCTGTAATGTTAGAGGTACAGAAGTGTTTGATCATTCCATGTATGTACGAAAAAGAGTAGGTTTATTGCCATTCATGCATGCCGACAGGTAACGTAAAAGAGTATAGGCTTATTTTCATGTGACTAGGGCAGTAGGCTTATTTATTGTCACGTACAACATGTCATTGAGAAGAGTGGCTTATTTACACTTTAACTATACTGCTGGAAGCACCTTTGGTCTCTAAGGGGATTTGCACAACACAGCTAAGCCCCCGGTGATCAAGTACTTCATTTTCATGAGTACTTAATCAGAACTCTATGGAGGCACGGTCCATTTAATGGTGGTCTTTTTAAAGACTGTGCACTGAATCTGATTTTAAGTAGATTTGAATATTGATTTAACCAGCGGCAATGAAAGTGTTAGGCTGAGAACGCATCACGCTTCAGTGATGTCACTCTTGAGGTCTTGATGAAAACCAGTGTTAGAAAATGTTAATTTAGAACATGCACTTTTCACTGTCATTTTTAAATTTGAGTAAAATTATCATGATACATGTTCTATTGAACATGTAATATTGAACATTATTGAACCAATAGTTTTTTCTACTGGGGGTGTTTACATTTGCAAGCATCTAATTAGGTAAGTAAGTAAGTAAGTAATCATTTCACATGTTTTTGGACCACAAGGATGAAAGAATTTTTTTGCTTTTACCAGTCATGTTCACTAATTTGCACGAGAGCCACTTCGGTTAACAAGTTAGCGTATACTAACATAAATTATACATCAATTAATTAATTTACACATTTTTCGCGAGCCGCACAATGAATACCACTGGCTTGTGCAAACGAATCTTGGTCAATATTGATTTTAGGCCTTTCACGGAAATTAAAAATTCCGTTACATAGAATCACTTAAGGAACACATTTAAAAACGTTTTACACGAATGACATTCTGCTCGCTGATGCGTTATTTTTGAGTTATTCAACTTTGAAGTTATAAGAACGTCGTATATAAAAGTGAAGGAACATACACGTAAATATGCTGTAATACGGTATTAACGTAACAATGGGCGAGGTTAAGGTAGGTTATGTTAGGTTAGTTAAATAAACTAACCTAAAAAACCTTAAATCAACCTAAAATGGCTTACCTTGCCTTACCCAAACCGAGGCAGTTAATTTCTCGCCAAGAAGTGGGCGTGTCCCGCCAGAAAAGTGGGCGTCACCTAACAATGCGGCGACTAAGCTACCGACCATATAATGTTATTCCTATCTGAACGTAATTATTGTTTTATCTCGAAAATAACGCATCAGCGAGCAGAATGTCAATCATGTAAAACGTTTTTAAATGTGTTACTTTAGTGATTCTTTAAAACGGAATTTGTAATTTCCGTGAAAGGCCTAAAATCAATATTGACCCGAATCTTTAATAAATAATGCAAAGCTTCCACACTTATCGCTGAACGAGTCACTAATGCAAACGAGGTCGCATAATTAACATGTGTCGCTATGCCACACCAATAAAAATGCTAATCGTTTTAAACAAATTATCCATTCTGAATTACGTCAAATTTTGTCTTACTATTAACCTACTGACTACATTTGCCCTGGAAGATTCTCTGAATTTCGGAAGATTAGGTTAGGTTATTGGTAGTGGAACTGAAAAACTGGATTAACTGCTCGAATACATTTCTACCTTTTCAAAAAGTTTGAGAGATAGAAATACTCGAAAATATTTTATCTTCAACGCTAAAATCTATTTTGCAATAAGTAGTGAAATTAAGTAAAAATGCTGCGGATTTATACCTGTACGTAAATAGGCAATATACCTAGTGGCGTACATGCGTAAAACTACGTAGTCAACGTGTTTATTAAAGGGATTGAAACTCCAGTGCACACGAATGTACAAAATAAAATATTTCTCATATCGACATTTACACAAGTTGCCTCGCGTCATTGCGCTGGAGTGCCCTAAACTAGATTAGATAAGCAAGTGTTCAAAGTAACTCGTTATTTCATTTAAAAATTAAAAAAACTGGAGAATGTCTTCACACCCACCGTAGGTGCGACAGACTGCCACGCCCAGCCTTCTCTGCCTACATTGTGTGTTAAAACTTAGCTTTGCATCAAAGAATTATTAACGCTGAACTGCCGTTTTTTTTTCACTTTTTATTTTTATACCCTTGATATTTTCAGCTCTAATAATTGATCGGGATATTTTCCCTTCGTTTTTTATCATTTCATGTCGTATACATTCCAGCCATTAAACTTTATTGCTGTTCACTTTTTATCTCTCCAAGTCGTAACCTCTGTTTGTTTATCACAAAGAGTTTCCTAGGACGTCTTTTTGTTTTCAAACGGGTTTAAAATGTTGAGCTTGGAAGTTAAAATACTTGCACTCGAATTTTAATGCCATATTGTTCTATTGAGGTGTGACCTTCTATTTGAGGTGTTCTATTGAGGTGGGTTCTGTTGAGCTTGTGAGTTAAAAGTGAATTATCAACTTGACAACAATAAATATTGAGTTTACACACATGGATAGAAAGTAGAAACTCAGTTACGCCACCGGATTTGCCATGGCAAAAACAGCCTCGATGACCATGGACAAAATTCATGACAAAACACCTCTGACGTGTAACTCCTCATTCTTCACAACAGAGACACTTAACTAAACTGCAGACATTTCGTAAAACTCAATTCGAGAACGATCCATCACTAAAGAGCGGAGTAGCATCACGTCTTGGTAAATGCACACCAGTTTAATGTAAATCCACGTGAGCTTGTGTTCTGCGAGGGTTGGGAAAGAGGAGTTAAATTGTAAACTAATGCTTCAATGGCGATGTTCCACGAATACTACACAGCAAGCCCAGCACAATCGACTAGTGTATACTCGCTGATTCCGTCTCTTAGTAACGGCTTGTTTCACGCTGAGCGACGAGGGAGCTCGATCGAGTGACCATGTGCTACGCAGGTTCCAGCTCTACAGAATTAAAATTTTACCGTGAAATACTATTTCACTCGAACATTTTTATACGTCAATTAATTTTTTTATTGTAATGTTTTCTGATCTTTTCCAGATAAGCCCCGCCACTAATGCAACACATAAGTTCACCCACTTGTAACTTTCGAAATAATGCACTTATTGACTTCAAATTACTCTGAAACGGAAGAATGTTTTAATCTTTCATTTGAGAGAAATTCAAAGTCGATAGGTGCATTATTTCAAAAGTTACAAGTGGGTGAACTTATGTGTTGCATTAGTGGTGGGGCTTATCTGGAAAAGATCCATGTTTTCATTTCTAATATAGAATTGCGTCGTTTTGATCCTGTGGAAATTTTGTTTCATATTATTTCAATGAATTATTGATATTTGTAATGTATTATCCGCAACTTTCATCAGGTGTACATATTGCTGATATCTTTAGCCTCGATTCGAGGAGATTGCCAATCTGACATGAAGCTTCTCTGCAAATGTAAGGCTCGTGCTAGGCGTCACGTCCTCATATGGTCCTAACAATAAAGGACCTCTGAGCGAAAAAAACAGTGAAACATCTTATACCTCCGTGTAATATTTTAAATGAAGATATTTTGATGAATTTATGAAATAAATATGTTATAAATAATGATAAATGAATATATTTGAAATGAATTTCATGGACGACCTAGGAAAAATGAAAATACGAGGGATTTGTTCTCAATACACTGGAATTCGAAATGAAAATATAGTGCATTTGTTTTGATTGCTGAAATGCCATAATAAAATACTAAAAGTTTCAAAGCTTACTTTTTGAGAACACGCTATACAAAAGTTTACACCATGTTCACTTCGCAACATAATGTTAGCAACTGAACTTCTTGAGACTAGTTTTCGTGAGTGATTAGCCTCCATCCTTGAGTTGTTAGTCAACCCTCTAATGATACGATGCATCGGTACGTGCACAAGAGAAATCGAGTGTCCTGTGCGTTTGACGCGAGTCACGCAAGGAGATTCAACACCAGCAACAGCTGCTCCAGGACCGGTGACACACGGTCACACTTATCATCTTCAATCGAGGTCAGGCCGAGCTTGTGATAAATTATCAGCCGTTGCAATGAGGCGGCTTGCGTCAGAAGGTTGATTATTTACATGATTCATTTAGATGATTCATATTTGTAATAGCAATTGTAACAAGAAGAAAAAAAAATTTTTATTCTGAAATGCGCCTCCTGTGCGGGATTTTCTCTTTGAGCAAAATAAACGTCCAATAAACGACTTGTAGCGCGTGAATTCGTGTTTTTTTCAGTACATGGATGATGTTATTAATCATAGAACGTGAACTTTGCCAGTCATGTGTATTTAGGAAGTTCATGAAAAGTGAAACATGATTATTCGGTTTGTGAACATATTTTTCATTTTGTGTACGTCAGTGCAAGCCATTTAAATTGCATGAGATAAAACCATGTCTAGCAGTGTGCTAGGCATTGCAAGTAAAAATTAATCAAGTGTGAAAAAACAGTAAAATATTTATTCTCAGTTAAAGTTAAGAAATAACATTATTCAGTGTAGGATATTTGTTATAACTACAAATTTAGAGCAATGCCTAACACATGCGAGGATCTTTACGTGAATCTTTCAGGCGAATGCGCGTGTTGCGAATGAATGTGCTTAAATTGCGCTTGTTTGATCATACAAAAAAAAATTTATGTATGCAGAATAACGATTTGGAAGCGAATTTTCCCTTGAAATATAGCAGATACCTATTGGATGAATTAAATCCAACCGCAAACGTATCGTAAATGATATTTACTATTTCAAAATCACGGTGTGAATAAAAATATAATATAATAGAAGGGGCTGGAATACTTCGCGCCATCTGAGAGAAAGTATTTCAATAGAGACTTTAAGAGGGTGACTGATACAAACGAAAATAACTCCAATTGCAAAGAATTCAGATAGGTCGCATATAACAGGCGGGAAAACTTGCTTTTCAAGATCCCTAATTTGGCTTGCAATGTTTTCATTGAAGGTTATCGGAAGCCACCACCTGCTACCTCATGGATCATGAGAATAATTTGCAATCCGCTATACAAACCAGTATTTTCTTTTTATCTAGCACACTGCAAACCTCCTTCTTTCGATAACCGTTCGTCAGATTTCTTCAATTTCGTCAAAGGTAGATCCTCTTTACTGTATACATAGCAGAAATGCGTCTTTTGTGACGCAGCCAACATACCACATAGCGAGACAATTTTTAAGTTTGTACCTTTGGATCTCCTATCCCAAGAACTTTTTAATGGTCAGAGAAATACCTTCAAAGATTGCGCGAAGAATTTGTGGTTAGAAACTTGCTCTATAAGGCAGGTACGGAGCGCAGGTTGTGGTATTGTCTCTCCGTAGGACAAAGTTCAGCTGTCGTGACGTTTAGTCTACCATTGAGAAATGAAAAGATAAGTCTATCATTGCGATAAGTTTATCATTGTCTACCTTTGAGAAATAAAAACAGTTATTAGATTCTACAATCAAAATAAAAGGCAGACTAAACGGTCCAATAGAGGAAGCAAAATGATTGTGTATATTATTGCATGGATGTACGAGTAAACATATTCTTACATGTGCAAGTAAGGTATATTTCTGTGACTGCGTTTCAAGATCTTGTTACACATTTCAATGGAATGAGCGACTCCGATTAGAATGCTGTAAAACTATGTTTCTCATTACTGATACTTCAATGTACTTACCATTTATTTTCTCTGTGTGACGGTGCTACGAATATTCTCCAAGGGAAGAAGCGTATGATGCGTTTAAATTTTTAACCCCTTTGTATTTTTCCTCTAGTAACGAAATCTATGCAAGCCTCCTTCAGATTAACTGGATTCGTTTATCATTGCTGGTATTAGGTAATGAAACTAGACAGCTGTAGGTTTATTTTTAATTTATTTAGACTGTATTAAAGATTAAAATGGTTCTTGAATATCAAAATTGAAAATAGAGAAATTTGCGAGGAATTTTCAAAGTTACTTCAGTATCCAATGATTTGAAATTCTATTTCTTGTATAATAACGTTACAAAGTCATGTTCCAGAGTATTGCTGCTGACTGCAGCTAGCAGAGGTACCCAGATCAGGTCAAACTGAGCCTCTGTGCTTTGCGTGGGGATGATAGAAGTAGAAGTTTTATATTCTTTCATATTTTAATTGATGTATTAAAATTCTTAAAAATTAAAAAAAATCAAAGAAGAGATGACTTTCAACCCCTCCTGACACAAATCGCAAGACAAAAAAAAAACTGAAATACGCTTAAGTCGTGGCGCACGCCCTGTTTTCAAATCGAGTTCGTACTAAAATTGTGTAACAACATTTAATTAACCCTTGTTTTAGCACTGCAAAGCTTATTTTCGTTCTTCACTGTTTTCTTATATCTCTGCAAACACACCTAATGCTTAATTTCAACACTGGATGCAAAAATTATTTGAAAATACGAAGATTTGATGCTCAAAAATTTTTTCTGCTTCTAGTGTAGATCACCGTTTACATTAGTTAAGCTAAAAATTTTGTTCTCATGTGCGCCTAGAAGCCCTGTCAAACAAAATAGCACAAAACATACCGAGATGTTTTAGAAACATAGTAACAAAAAAACAGCAAAATCAGCTTTGAAACTCTGTATCAAAGTTTCTTGAGTCAGAAGTTTGGCCTCCATGAAAAGGAAATACTTCAATTTCGTGATAGTTTCGAGAGACGCTCATAAATTTTTATTTCACACCATTTGTAAATTGTGAATAATTCTTGATACTATTCGTAAAGTGCAAGGCACTAAGAAAGAGGATGCCTAGTTGGAAAATTCATTGTTAAATGTTACAGCGCCATTGTATAACTCTGAGTAGGACGCACTGCACGCGTATGTTCAATTGCACAGCTCTTTATGACTTACGTGATCGTTTCGGAGATTACCGCCGCAATCTTACATTGAAATCATATTTTTTTAGGCCTCACAGATATGGTTATGACCGTCCTCCCGGAATCATACCAAAATATTTAATGCCCTTAAACTGCAATTTTGATCCCTTGCTTCAGCAAAATAAATCAAAAATTGGCGTACTGCTCATTAATGCATGAAAATTCATATGGCTAAACCGTTTTTTTGTCCAATTCAGCAAACAGAAAACAGTATAGCCCGGCTGTAAGTACCTAATTACGAGTGTGTTGAAGTCAAAATGCCTCTAAGCAACTCCATTTCTAGCGCATATTAATTTGCTCGAACAGCCTACGAAAACCACGACACAATATATATTAATGCAAATCCATGAGTACAACAACTCCAATGAAAAATCATAACTTCCTACATTCATTCTTTGAACTGCTAACGTATAGGATGCTACTTTGGAGTTAAAGAGTTGCGTTGGATGTGTCATAAGGAGCTTCTTTTTCTTCATCACACATCATGGGCATATACTCAACATCGCGGTCTCGTCGACTTCTTCGACAACGCCGAGTCTCAGACATGTCTCGTTCCAGGTAGGACACGACTTGTTCCGGAGTCTTCCTCTTCACCTGGCAGTAGGCAACCGCCGCGATCATACCGACTAAGACGATGTTCAGACCGAAGTGCCAGTTGAAGAGCACTGATGCCAGCATCATTTGCGTGTGGTCGTTCCAGTCCCAAGCGTTACCGGACGGTGGGAACAGAATAAAGGCCATGTGGCACAGCCAAGTGCTCTGTGTTGCGAAAAAATCAATTTGAAAAAATATGAATCGAAACATCAAATACAACGCAGCCTATGCTAGGTTATAATGTGTCTATACAGGTTGCCGTAATATGCCGTTTATTGCGACCATAAATACTAGTCCGTTACTAAAGAAATTTGCTGAACATTTCAGTGTTTGAGACAGAAAAAAAACGAATTTTTAAAAATCTAAGACATTTCCCAAATTACCCCATAGCTTTCCATTTTCTTTGATCTGATATTTTGTTCTAGAAATTTTGAGGCAATACTTTTTATTGAAGCGAACACATAGTGGACTCCAATGCAAATCACATTGAATTAGTTTATTTTGTGATCAAATTTACACAGATTATTAATCAAAGTTTTAGGAGCGATGAATTAATGAGTAACAACGAGAGCGAATAATTGCAAAACTGTATTTACACAAAGATTAATTATTGTGACTGACGTCTTTGAACCAAGCTTACCATGACCCTTCGACCTGCGTTCGAATTGATACTTCACAACCTGAATGCATCAGGACATCGAATAAGTGAACACGCTTTCTAATATCTCAAGTTAACTCAATCCATACCTGAACAGAGAAGAAGTAAGACCTCGAAATTGCGGCCAGGATGCTGTGTTTGTACCACATCTCGCACAGCATGCCCACGCAAGTCAGGTATGCGGTGTACACTATGTACTCATGAACCTGGACCCAAAATACATGCTTTAGCAAGTGTCGTTTGGAAGACATGTTTTAGCTGAGTGGAAGTCAAGTATCGTTTGGATGAGTTTTTAGGTTTGGGAAGAAGGAAAAATGTTTTAGCTGGGTAGAAGTCATAAGTAGTTTGGATGAGTTTTCGTTTTTGGGAAAAAGGAAACTTGTTTTAACTGGAGGGAAGTGAAATAGCATTTGGATGAGATTTCAGTTTCGGGAAGAAGGTAACATGTTTTAGTAGAGTTACAGAGACATCGACTACAGAGACAAGAAAAAATAAAAAATAAATCTCAATATTATCAAAACTATGAGGAGAAAAAAAGCTCAGGGAAACTGGAATGAGCAAAATCTGAATTAATTTATTCAGAAATCGAAGATTTTGAAGAAAATGTTACATTTTTCAAAGCATTCGTTTTCGTTACATTCTTCAATTCCTGTGCTTCATCCATTAATGTGATATATACTTGCGAAAAAGTTCGCGCAAATAATAGTTGCAAGTGCATGACAGGTTTAAGTTTAAGTCAATTTTTCTGCTGGCTGTTGAGCGTCACCACTGAAAAAGAATTTAGCAGAAACTTACATTTCATTTCAATGTGAGTTTTTTGATCTCCAAACAGGACATTTTATAGGAACTGATGCTCACAAAATTGAGCTTCAAAACAGAAAAAAAAAGAAATATAAAGTTAAATTTTACGTAGTATCGAGTAGCAAGTATCGTGCGCATTAAAGTTTTATTTTGCATTAAAAAGTGACATCCCGCATTTAATGCGAGTGATAGTGTCATCCCTAAAGTTACATTCCGTTGTAATACGAGGAATTTTGTGCACATTAAATTTCCATTCCACGTTAGTGTGAAAAATATAGATCACATTAAAGCCACATTCCACGTCAACTGAGTAATATTGCACCTATTAGAGTTAAATTTCACGTTATCGTCACTGATATTGCTCACATTAAAGCCACATCACTCGTCAACTGACTAATATAGCACCCATTAGAGTCAAATTCCACGTTGGCAACATCGCGTTCACCTGCGCGTCGAGAGAAGCCCTGGAATGAGCGTGGTTGTACAGCGTGAAGCCCTCGAGGCCGAACGTGAGGGCGGCGCACGCGTACTCGCAGTCTGGCGGCACCGGCACGCTGGGTACATCAGGCTTCACATTAAATTTAAAAAAAGTAGCGAAAAATCTTCACTAACAAATCATTCACTGAAGACATTAGCTTGTATTATTAAATAGTAGTCATATTAGAGTAATCATTCGTACAAAAGTAAAAATATTCATAATATTGATTAATGAGAAATCTTCCAAGAAACTGATCTGTGGGCGGAGATAGTGGAAGTATTCATGATCGAGATTAAAAATTAATCTTCTAATAATGTGATTCGTGAAGGTAAAAAATGAAAATATTCACAATATGATTTAAAAAGAAATCTTTAAAAAAATCTGATTCGTAGGCAGAATTAATTTAAATTTTCATAACATGTATTGAATATTAATTTTCTTAAAAGCTGATTTGTAAGCAGAATTAGTGAAAATATTTGTAATTTAGATTAAAAAGTAATCTTTGAAAATCTGATTTAGACACAGAATTAGGGGAAATATTCATGACCCATGCTGAAAAGTTTCTAAAAATCTGTTTTGCAAAAAGAATTGAGTGAAATATGCATGATTAACATGAGGAACCGCAAGCAACGGAAATTGGCAAGCATGCAACTTTATATTTTTTACATTGGATTTTTAAGTCATCAAGTGCATGAAGGATTAACTACGTGCACGATTTTTAGTGTCCAAGTAATTAAATAACAGATTTAGTTTTAATAGCGGATAACAATGTTGAAAAAGGTCGATATCTGCTGTGTTCATTATCATGGGAATATTATTACCATTTTGCCTAAGAACATTTCCATTATCGGACATAAATACATATCATAAATATATATGATAAAAAAGGATATGACATGATCAATCGATCCATTAGGAATGCTGCATGATATTCTCTCACGCATAAATGAATGGAAAAAATCAGGCCAATAATGAGCTCATTAACAGTACTTTATCTAAACTGCTATCAATAATGCATAAAAATAAATTTTGAGACTCAGCAAAGGATTCCTGAAAATCACGAATATTAATTCAAATTGAAAAAATATATTAATGGCACTATACCTGTGAAACGATGTTTGTAATGGCCTCCAAAATGATCATTCGCCACTCCCAGTCTAGCTTTTTCGCCGCCTGCATGCATGTTTTTCTCCGCCCAAGTAAGTTAATCGCTTTGGCGGCGGAAAACATGTATGCTCCGGCGAAAAAGTTAGACTGGGCTGAAAACCTTCTTCTACACAAAACAAAGAATGCACGGAGTAAAAGAAGAATTTTTCTAGTCTTGGTTGGTAATATTTACACATGTTTCTCTCCGGACTTTTTCAACAATATTTTCCGTTTATAATGAAAGATGAACTATTTCCAATGATGTTAAAATTCACCGTTCTTTGTATTTTTCTCTTTCGATAATTATTTGATTGTGATTTTGAAACAATTATGCAATGAACTACAATGCTAAGCTAGGTATAGGGATTCACCTTGGAATTCCATGTAAGATGTTTTTTCTGTCACATACTCACGAACTTGTGTGTGTGTGTGTGATGTAAACACTGAATGTATCAAAAGGTTCTAAAGTTGTGTGGTTTCTTCAGAAAAATCCCGGACAATGTCTCGCGACAATCTCAGCTCTGACACTTTTCAATAATTTTCAGTAAAATTATTCATAGATTCTCTTTATAAATTTCTCAGCAGAGAGAGAAAAAGCTGCGAGGTATTTTTGTCCTACAGTAACGCTCTCTAATCAGCTGGTAGTTGTTATGCGGTCATGGAGGGAAATATCGAAGTTCCTTGCTCAAGTCTATATGCACTCATGCATGTGTAACCTTCAGGGATCTGCATAACAATGTAAAAAATGATAGTATTTTAATCTACACGCCAAGTGAAGAGGATCCGTACAACCATGTCAACGTGGCAATCGCTTTATCTACCGAAAATAACCTTCACAAAACAGGCGAAATGATTCTGAAATGTGCTCACGTCATTTGGAGATAAGAGATAACCAGGTGCTGTGCACTGCAATGCTAAGTCAAATTGTGCGACAAGAAATGTGTATAGGGGTGCTAAATACCTGAAGAACATACATAAGATAATGATGATTGTGTTGTAAAAGATAATGATGATTGTGTTACAGATTATATATCTTGGGAGTCTCAATTCCAGTAAAAGAAAAAGTACCCACGAGATATTAACGATCGAAATAAAACTCACGTTTGGTATTAGTGCATATCAATCATCAGTGTTCTGGAATGTAAAATCAGGTGTTAAGAATACTAAAAAGTAAATGCTGCTTTTAAACATCCGAATGTAAAACCATTGGTTTGAAGTTGCAATCCAATACCAAAAAAGGACAAAAACTTCAAATGGCCAACATAAGTGTCAATGCCGAGTCACATTTGCTTTTGATGAACTGTTATTAAAGAGATGAATGGATTCTCAATTGCAGAATTCATGTGTTTTGTTATCTATCTAAGATTTTAGAATTGGCTTTTCTATGAACAATACCTTAAAGGGGTTGTTTGGCTTTTGAAAATTTCTCAATATAAGACATCCTTACAGTCAAACGTACCATACGAGGAGCACTAATAAACAAACTATACGTGGTCTACTAATAGACAAACATACCTTAGAAAACGAGTAGACGAGTATGAGAAAGGGGTTAACAATTTTTGGAAAGAATATTACTGAGCATGTATAAGTGTTTTAAAGGATTTCTCTTCATCGTGATCTTATCTTCGAAGTCTCGTTGGTACTTTTTTCATGAAGATATGAACTACGTTATCATTCAGTTGGCTTACTATAGTAGCTCAAACTTTATCAACTTAATCAGGACTAAAAATGCAAGTTACAGGTTGTCATAGACTTTACCTGTTTTTTATTCAAAAATAATATCCATCAGAATTTTTGAGTCAATTTATTTGAAAAAGACCTTGGATCATCAAGTTAGAGATTAAGCTGCTGATGAAATTTCCCAATTAGAAAATCACTCATAAAAATATTGGTCATTTTATGCCTGTTTATTTTATACTTGTGTTCTAACTGTCGCCAAGATGGTATAATATTCAAATCATTCTACTCCATTGCTTCAAGGAGGAATAAAACTTCGTAGCCAATTTATCCGTGGAAAATCGACATAAGCGCTGCGAAAATGAAAAAATGTGACACACTTTTCGTTCTTTCAGGCACTTCGCACGGCTTATAGTTTGCTAACATTTCATTTTTACCAAGTCTAACTTTTTCGCCAGAACATCCTTGTTTTTCGCCGCCCAAACGGCTATATCGCTTAGGCGGCGAAAAACATGCATGCAGGCGGCGAAAAAGTTAGACTGGGTTGCGACAGTGATGTCGCGAATTAGTCTCGGAAAGGGGATTTTTTTTATTTGTTGAGGGAATCTTGACAATAAATCTCACTATTGCTTCCAGTTTTAAATATTACCCTCAGTAATTGTTCTTCTCAAGTTGTACTTTAAATATAACAACTAAAAGTTTCTTACAATTTCATTTCCACTGAACGTGGATATGGACTAATTATGATGTTCCTAAATAATTTTAATCTTCAAGTTGCCTTTTAAATAGGTTTTAAATAGATAAAATATTTGAACTAGAAGTTTCTTTCACCATCATACTCATTGAACGTGAACGACAATTTGTTGAGCGATAACCTAGGGAGACCGTGAACTGAATAACTTATCACAAAGTGAATGGGCTCCATAAGTACCAAATTAGAAAATAAGTCCTTCACGTACACCTCTCAACGCTATGCAGTGCATGCAGAAAAAACATCTCCAGCTGGTTTAAAAAAAAAATTGGCATGGACCATGCTTACGCACATAACGATTTCGTGTTTCAGGTCTGGCATCAGCAAACATCTAAATCTAAAATAATTTATTTCCACCGACGAAGTGTGCGCATATAACATGACTGTGCTTCAGGTCTTGCATCATCAGATACTTCCTCAATCTTAGGTAATCTATTGGTCCGGACAAGGCGTATAGTCCTGACATTATTATTTTTTGGCTCACCCATAATGCCTCAGCAGCGAGACGCAGGCAGCAATGCCGAAGAACAGGAAGATTGTGATGTGCTGTCCGCCGACGGACACGAAAGGATCCTTGTAGTGGAAGCTCGTCAGCACCTCCACTGAAGAAAAGAATTATTTACGCGGATAGAGAAAAAATTAAAAAAAGAAGAAAATAAAAACCGTCTATTTCCCAAAAATTTGAAGCATGAGATACATGCAAGCATATTGGCTTTTTAAAATTTCTTAATATAAGACCTTCTTAGACAAACGTACCATACGAGAAGTACGAAAAAACATACTAAACGTGGTGTTCTAATAGACAAATACGAGTCACATTTATTCAGAATAACTTTTGAGCTTTGTTTTTGCACCAAGAACAAGCTATGTATTTGTATTACGATCAGTTAATGACTATGTAAACATAAATTATTTCACTTAAATGAATTCATGAAGACAATAGGATATTTATTAAGAAATATTAACAGCATATAAACTTCAAAATAGTTACGGTTAACAATGTATATCACTGCTTTCTCCAAAGCATTTTCTGACGCGTATGCGGAAAAGGTACAAGACATCAAATTCACTTGAATTTGACCGTGAAAGAAATTATAATAAGAAGCTGCATTAGCTATGCCTTTTGCCTATTGTTGTTGTAAGTATTATAACAAAAGAACAATAATATAGTTCAAAAGAAAACAATGCATTCAATATTATAAAATTATTGATTTACATCATAAATTTCTCAACCCAACACAGAAAAAGACAAATCATTAAGCGCTTACTTTTCCTACAATCTTAATTAAATGAAGAGTTGAGCAGGATCTATCTTCTGTTTGTAGGTGGAAACCTAAACCTTGCACTCACATCTCAAAATTACTCTTAAATGGCGACTAGGTGAAGTTTTCATTTGATATTTTCACATCATCATCCTCATGATTGAGTATTTTTATGTTATTTTAAGCGAAACCAAAATTCTTCAAGTTAGGTTAAGTAAGGCAAGGTTAGGTTAGGTTAGGTTAAATTAGGTTAGGTTAAGTTAGGTTAGGTTAGGAAATGCCAGGAAAGGCTTTCGCAATCGCATATAATCCTATTAAAACTTGCCTTCGTTATCGTGACAAGGAGCCATACAATGCAGATGGCTGGCAGTGAAGCGGCTGCGCAACAATGCTCACTTGACATCAAAAGCTACATCTAGCCCAGAGTTTCTCCTTTAGCCCAGAGTTTCTTCTTTAGCCCAGTGTTTCTTCTCCACCACAGTGTTTCTCCTTTAGCCCAGTGTTTCTCCTTTCGCCTAGAGTTTCTTCTTTGGCCCAGTGTTTCTTCTCTAGCCCAGTGTTTCTTCTTTAGCCCAGTGTTTCTTCTCTACCACAGTATTTCTCCTTTAGCCCAGTGTTTCTCCTTTCGCCCAGAGTTTCTTCTTTGGCCCAGTGTTTCTTCTCTAGCCCAGTGTTTCTCCTTTAGCCCAGTGTTTCTCCTTTCGCCCAGAGTTTTTTCTTTAGCCCAGTGTTTCTTCTCTAACACAGTGTTTCTCCTTTAGCCC
>JACJUY010000416.1:383779-394953 GCA_014220935.1 Platorchestia sp. MABIK | reverse complement strand
CTAGCCCAGTGTTTCTTCTCTGGCCCAATGTTTCTTCTCTAGCCCAGTGTTTCTTCTCTAGCCCAGTGTTTCTTTTCTAGCCCAATGTTTCTTCTCTAGCCCAGTGTTTCTTTTCTAGCCCAGTGTTTCTTCTATAGCCCAGTGTTTCTTCTCTACCACAGTGTTTCTTCTCTAGCCCAGTGTTTCTTCTCTGGCACAGTGTTTCTTCTCTAGCCCAGTGTTTCTTCTCTACCACAGTGTTTCTTCTCTAGCCCAGTGTTTCTTCTCTTGCGCAGTCTTTCTTCTAAACCACAGTGTTTCTTTCCTACCACAGTGTTTCTTTTCTCCCACAGCGTTTTTCCTCAGTGTGAAAAAGTGCAGTTTTTCAGCAACCACATGCACGGCAGACTCAGCCACCTGCAGAGGTGCAGCGATCGGCCCTAAAGCGAACGTTGTTGCGGTGAACCGCAGTACACGGGTCTTACAGGGCAAATATGTCCAAATAGCGGCGGCGATTTTTAATTGGGTAGTTATGAAAATCCTTCAAGAAATATGACCGACAAAAAAACTTCTGATCATCTGGCATAAAAACAGAATTATATTGTATGCGATGTCACCTAAAATTCGAGATCATCGGTCCTATATGAGTGTCTTTAATTAATTATCGTGAGCTTCAGCTCGAGAGAGGACATTCAGTTCGTCCCAGATTAGATAGCGCGTTGCCCGAAGTTGAAGATGGTATCTAGATTGACATCCCGTAAGCAAGATTCTTAAAAGTTTACCGTAATGGCTTTACTTCTTTGAGATAAGTTGAAGTGTTTGATAAGGCCTGATGTAACCAATTATTCTAAGGGAAGATTCCACTGAGTTCAGTAAGAGAATTAGAGGTAATGGGATTTAGGTCGAAAGGTATTGGCTGCGCACATCCTTTAAATTAAATGCAACTAATCAGTTTTGCAGCCCGTATCAGCGCTTTAATTCATTTTTTTAAGTAAAGCACGCATATGTACGTAGCTATTCTTTCTTCAAGTCGAGTAATTAGCATTAAAGTTTAATTCACCGTGTTTAATTTCATCCTTTTCCAGTGTTTCACTCCTTGGACGCCAACGAAAAACGATCGTTCACTGAAAAGCAAAATTCGAGACGAAATACTACCGCTTTCAAGACTATCGTTGATCGTGATCCGGTGATTTTTCACATCTCTTAAATTTTAGTAAAAAAAAAATTAGCCTGAACAGATATGAATCTTGTCTGGTAGAACAAACGAATGATTTACGATTTTGAAAATTTTATTCTTCGTCGATAAGAGCCAGGCTATTTTAAAGACTGATAAGCCGCGCACTCGAGCTTGTCAGCTTCTAAGTGAAGTTATGCTCCTTCAGATATAAAGTTGTAAGATTCTTATTTCAAGGTAGCTTTAGGGATTACAAGTGAGGCAGATTCGAAAACTTGTGATGCCTGCCGCCTGCAAAGAGAAAATTAGTGCGGGGAAAGAGATCATTTCAAAACTCTACCAGTCGTCTGCATGGAGTGAAGTTTCAAGTCTTGCGAGGGAACAGAAAAATAAAAACTCAAAAGCAAAAAGCAGTGTAGACCAGCAATGATCATTATGAGATAACATTGCAAAAAGCAGTGTAAACCAGCAATGACCATTATGAGTTCACATTGCAAAAAATAATATCAACCAGCACTGAACATTATGAGCTTTCAGTCACCCCCACATCTGGTCTCTTCAACACAATCGATCACATTCCAAATGCAGAAGTTAAAGGTTTTCGATCACAGTTTTTTCATTAATCTTTCAAGTCATTCACAAGTTATTAACAGCTTTCTTCATCGTTAAGTTATTCTTATACTTAAATAACAAACTTGTCTTCAGCTGCTGTGTGATTTGTGCTCACCTGCGATTCATATACAGTAGTGTACAAACAAGAAATTAACAGCTTAATTTTTGGCTAAGTTATTCTCTTGTTAAATTACAAAGTTGTCTTCAGCTGCTGTGTTATTTGTGCTCACCTACGATTCACGTAATGTACAAACAAGTCATTATGAGCTTTTTTTTCGCCAAGTTATTCTACTGTCTACACTACAAAGTTTTCTTCAGTCGCTGGGTGATTTGTGCTCACCTACTACATCAAATATGGAGCCAATGATGATGACGATTTCTTCGACAGGAACGCTGCTACAGCAGAAAGTTTTGTAGGTGAGGCTGGACCGGTATCTGTAATTCTTCTCTCCATCAGAACATGCACTCATCACACGGCCGGTTTTCTCGCAGTGATAGTACCTCAGGAGAGCGTTGTACAGAGTGCGAATACAGTACAGAAGCCCTATAAGGCCAGGACCGATGTGACCTATGAACGAACCCATGGCTCTATGTGCTTGAATTTGTGTTTCTCTCAACACTTGATTGTTTTCCAACGGTCTTGGAAAATGCGGATCTTAATTCAATTGTCCTGGAAGTAAATATAGTACAGTTAATCAAGCATCAAAATTTTTGCACGGCAAATTTTCTTTTGCGAAAGCAGTATCTTTAATGTGCCACAACATTTTCACACATCGCTATTTGAGCTCATTTCTCATAACTAGTGAAGTGCTAATTCTACTTTGTGTCTGTTATTTAAAATTTAAGGTTAAAGACAATCCATCATTGGGGTCTGCTAAAGTTCTCATCATGTTTTTGTGACTTGTTTCGTAGCAGAATATGACGAAAATGAAAATATAAAACGAATATTTTCCACAACATCATTTAGTTCACGTGAAAATAGTACTAGTTATTACGCAGTAAAATTTATCGAGGAAAGCGCACTCACACAACCACTTCAGTCACAAGCTTCTGATATTCTGCCCAAGCATGCTCATCTGCAAGGGCCTTTATCTCACGCAATGTTGAAATCTTGGCATCACTCTTTCGCCGGAGCTCCTGCATGGTGTTGCAACCTGAATATAATAAAGATACGGCTTACATTACTTTTCGAAGGAATTTTTTACTTGCTATACCTGCAAGTATACGTGCCCGCATACATCACTTGTAATATTATTTTGCACTTCTTACGCAGATGTGTTTTATGGCACACTTACTTCCTCAATTGGAAGAAGGCGGGTGTGTGTAAATCTAACTTGACAGTTTTACCTCGATTCTTGGGACTCACATATTCATTACGATTTCTTCACTCTTTTTCTAATTAATCGCTACTTACAATTTCGTTTGGAAAAACATACATTTTTTTTGTGGTACGTAACACGTATTTGTTTCAACTGTATTTAAATATGAAAAATACAGGTAAAACACAAAAAAAAATATTTCCGAAAATTTCTAGAAACAGGATGGTTCAATTTTGTATTAGGTCAAATACAATTGAAATTCCGATATGGATGGCTTTTCTGTTTTAAATTAGCCCTTCACTCGACATACGGCAACGCCCAAATGCTGGTACCGGTGGGTACATTTCGCCGGTCGGACCGATGCGTTCAGTCGTTGTATCAACGCTCAAAAATAAAACGCTGTCAATTATCTCACGATTGTAGATTTCAGTTGATGAATAACATCAGTTTTCGTGCGTACTTGACACAGGATTTATCTTACACAGATCAGTGAGCGCAAACTTTTTCATAACCTCGAACCTTTAGCACAATAAAGAGTTTTTAAAATAATTTTTAAAATTTCAAAAACTGGTTTCTTGAGCAAAGCTATTCTTGAAATCTTGCATTTGTTAGGTATACGGGTACAAGATCGCGAGAACTTCAAAAGTTACTTCAGTAAATTAATTTCGGGCAACAAAAGACGGTGTCGCGTTTGTAGTATGGAGAGTAGCCATAAAGTAAGCCTTTTTATCTAACTGACCACTGCACGGCCGGTATCTCCCTTAATCTTATCGATAACGTCCTTTCTGTTACGATATTGATCAAAACTGGCTCAAGGCTCGTTGTCTGAAGTTGGGTCACACTGTGCGCTCAGTTCTTGTAATAATAATATCTACTACTACTATTACTACTACTGTTACTACTACTACAACTACTAGTACTACTACTATTACTACCATTTTCCCTCTCTTTCTTGCTTTTCATTTGATAATTTTTGTTTACACGTTTTATTTAATGTAGGGAATATCGGACCATCAATGAGCAGCCCATCAGCAATCGAGGAAAAAAATACTCCCAAGTTGACAGAAATATTTATTTAAGGTAGAGGACCTGTTCGCGTTTTGAAATTTCCGACACTGTAATGTTCGTTTGAGGTCACTGCCTACTCCCATTTCACTTTCATTTATCATAGTTCAAGTACACCGACAAATATACTCTTCTAAAACCACCATGATCAATAACATAACACACGCAATAAATTTGTTAGCCTCACCTAAGTGGTGAAAGGAGTGAATTTTTATCTATCTTTCGAACCGTCAGGTAAGCGTTCTGGTATTTCGTGGAAACGCTTTGGAAAGAAGCGCATCACATTGAAATGCGATTTCAAATTATGTTTAATCACCACACGAACACTCAGTTCTATGTTTATTCGTATAATGACCAGCTTGACGATTAGTTTTACGCAGGTAATTACTTTGTGAAAGCGGTGCATATTTTGCTTCAAGAACAAATCGTTGTGTTGTATTTAAATATATCTCGCTCAAGGAATGTTTTGCTTATAAATTGTATTTATATTGATAATCACAATTTTCCATTTGATCATTTGTTCAGCAGTACGTTAGTGTTTTTCCCCTAAAGGGCGGGTGAAACTATTTATAAAAGGCTCGGTTTTTTAATCACGCATCTTGAAAGAGAAATCAGGATTTTTCGCACACGTTTTAAACATAGTTGTCTACATCCAGGCCAGACGTCCTAAATGAAATGGCTTATTTTTGAGGATGCTTGACACTTTTCTTCTCATACATGAGGTGGAACAATTTATGACGATCTTTATTTGTGATATACATTATTTATACGTATGAAAAGAATATAAAAATACAAAATGATTGCAAAATCACTCTTAATTAAACTGCTTGGTTCAACATCTCGGTTTTTATGGTCATAGAACTTTCAAATAGATTCTACAAGGTATTCTTTCTTCTGCAAGCTGCTCTAGAAATAGATTAAATGAACTATACTGTGAAAACATGCCAATTAAATAAAGAATGGATTACCTTTCTTTTCACAACTTCAGTGGCATCTTTTGCATTGTGTTGCTACGAACAAATTACATAAATTTAGACATGACTTTCAGTCACTTAGATAGATACTTGTTGGGTACATATTTGCTTCTTTTACGTTGTTCCATAGATAACTCAACAGCGTTCAAAACTCATCAAAAATGCAAATTGCTCATGAGCACATCGACCGTGAACAACAGTGTTTCCGACATTTTTTTACCACCTGCCAAATGAACAACCTGCATCAGTGTGCAGTCTCATGCTTTTCTTCGTCTGAAATTAAAACCATGTAATCCGAGGTGTCATGCTTCGTAAACTGCCTCTGGGCTCTAGTGAAGCCGGAATCGTTTTCGAGCCTCTCGATGACATGGTGAGGAGCCAATGTCCTAACCCTGAGGTGCGCCAGACTAGCGAGGACACCGACAATTACGGTTACGCCTGCGAAATGCCAAGCAAATATTATAGTGACGAGCATCATTTGGCCGTGGTCATCTACGTCCCAGTGCTGCCCAAACGGAGGGTAGAGGATGAAGCCGATCTGGTAGAACCAAGACCCCTGCGGAACAATTATTCTGCGTAAGTCATGGTGAAGTAAATGAGCAAGTTTTTTTATTCTGCGCGATTTGAACTGAGAGTAGCAAAATGACATTTAAGCATTTTTCAATTTTCGGCTGGAATTATTCCACGCACGTTGTGGTTGATAAACCGATGACCGATTAATGTTGTTGTGGGAATGAATTGAACATCAACATTCCAGTCAATAATTTTGATTTTAAAGTAGGCTGTATTTTTTAGAGTGAGAAAGCTCCAGAAAAATCTTTGAAGTATTTTCAAAGGTAAATGAAGTGAAACCAGGAAATGCTCCATTTTTTAACTATTTTTTACTCAAGTTTTCAGTTCATTATTCTTTAGATTTGATTCAAATCTTATAAAAAGAAATCAATGTATCCGAAGTCGTAAAGTCAGTAGTTGAGCTCCTAACGTACGCATTTGGTCATTACGAGTAGCTCGTTAAAAAAAGGACGTTAATAAACACCGATAAAAATGCGTACCATTTCAATTATTTCAATTCCTTTTTTAAAACAAATGTTAGCGTACAAGGTAAAAAATCGTCGTGTAATTACTTTATTCACTCTTCTTAGAATGGATCGAAATTTATCCGAACAGTAAAGTTGGGTTTTATAATTCGGCTACTCACACCCTAACATTCCATGCCATACCAATTGCAATAGACCTAAGGTTAAAATGGTAATACGAAAAAAAACGAAGATGCTCGAGAAGTTCGGTTGCACATAATGTCAGCCTTCCTACCCAGTCTAACTTTTTCGCCGTCTGCATGCATGATTTTCGTCTCCCAACTAATTAAATCATAGGGCGGCGAAAAACATGCATGCTCTAGCGAAAAAGTTAGACTGGGTAACGAGCGAGGAAAAACAAGCAAATAAATTCAAGACCCATCTACCTATGAATCTAAGATTACAGATTCCTGTAAAGTTACCGATTTTGTGGTGCTTAACACGTTCACAACGTATTGGTACACATGTGTACCACTTGGTAAATTTCTCATTTATGTACCAGTAACAATGGCTATCATTTCACTGATTTCACCACTTTTATTTAAATTGGACTGGGTTACACAAGTTGAAATGTTATACTATATTTGAAAGGACAAGAATGTAATCAAGCAGAAGATGGCTTCTCCATTCTGCTTCTCCCAAACTAACGAAACCGACCGTAGCAACCGCGGAAACGTAGCGAGCGTGTCGTCAACTTGTTGAGGGGACGAGAAAAAAGACATATACACACCTGCAGTACGGTGAAGTAGGCTCTGGCTATGGCAGCCATCACACTCTGCCTGCTCAGCATCTCGCTCAGCATGGCCGCGGTGTTCAGGAAGATAGTGTACACTAAGAAGAGGTGCACCTGCTCATAAATAGTTTCTTGAGCAAAACAAATTATGCCGAATCATTGCAGTAAGTTAAGATCAGAAAAACGAATTATTCAGCATCATGATAGCAAGATATAATACCAGAAGTTTGGGAATAGGAATTTTTCTCCAATGTTTCATTTTTCAAATTCGATACACAGGAATATTTTTCGTGTTCATGCGTTAATTAAAAAGACTCACGAACGGCCATTAGTGGCTAAAATGTGTCACAAGATCAATATTGTAAGGTATAAATATTAATGTTTTTTTGACAATTCCATTTCGTTCTTTTAAGAACTGAGAGCGAGATCATTCTCCTACAAAACAACTGAACTCTAGTGGGTTGATGTTCATGTGGCAGTTCTAATGATTGCTGAACTTCATCACACCATTGGATTACAAAACTGAACATTTTATCAGAGTTCTTCAGTTATTTGAAGCATCAATATTATCGTATTCAGTAACAGCGTGACGATTCAAATTATCACAAAAGCTTCACTTGCGGTCAAATAATAAACTGCGCAGCATTTTATGGCAGTACTTTAAATACAAAAGGGATAATGTCTTTGATGTCGATGCTTATGCCATCATTCTGATAGACTCATTTAATTTACTTCATCAATATTTTCTATGGGGTACAGTAGCTCGTAGTATTGAATACTAATTTGGAAACTTGTCTTTCCACTTTGTTCACACACTTTGCATTCAGCTTATAATGTTAAAGAAAAACTAAGCCGGGGAGTTTTCTTTTCATTACGACTTCATTATCTTCGGCTGATTGAAATAATGCATTATAACAATATTGCATTATGATGTGAAATTACATATACACCCCTTTAATCATCTAAAGTTAATTCTGACATTTAATGGTTACTCACACAGTTTTTCTGTCATGTAAGGTGTCAGTGAATAACAAACCAGAAGGAAAACGAGAAGTTGAATTTAATTGGTACGCATGCTTTAGGCTGGTCGCACCTGCAAAATCGCTTAAAAAAAATTTGCTGAGTTATATATAAATGATTTAACACGTTAGCTGCGATGGGTTTTACTGAAATTCAGTATTCAATTCAAATTTAAAGACAATTGTGGAAATCAACTTTGAAAATAGCAAATATTAACTGGATCGCGGCTTCATTTAGCTTTCATTAAGTATTAATAAAAAATGAGTTAGTGACTGCATGTGAGTCAGCAGCACTATGAAAATCATCTAAGTGACCACCGGTGGGTCACTTCGCAGGAAATGATTTAATGATATTGGGGGAATGAATAGAAGGACGTGGAACAGCACATGGGACTCGGCAGCAATTTGTACGACGAACATCGACATTTAAATGGAAAATCTACTCACTATCAATGTACTTATAGACTAAATTGATGTTCATTTGAATCGATCTCAGACAAGTTTTTAGAAACATTGCCAACGTTTGTTTCACCTTTAAAAGCATTTTTATTTGAAATCAGGAAAAAGTAAACAATTATTTGGAGTTTGCAATAAATGTTTTTGCCTCAAAAACTAAAAATCAGCGCCGTGGATTTGGCGTCTCAAATCCGTATTCGTTGTTGAAGCTGCCAACTAAAACTTATGGATATGCGATTTGTTACTGAATTTAAATTTCAACATTTTGCAGTAAGCGTACGTGTCAGACATTTTTGGCAGCATTTAAGCTGTTTCTATTGGCTAAGACTTGAAAATAAAGGTTCTGGCACACGTGTAATGTCTTCTAAAGCTATCTATATACCTAAATAAATTTCTTATTAAAATATACATACACTAGGCGTTCTATCACGCTTTTGAACCCTAAATTTGACCTCTGGGGATGCGTTTATTCTTCTCCTTTAACTTGGGGCGCATATTTGACCTGGATATCCATGTGGGGCCGTCCGTGGAGGTGGTTGTAGAACAACAGTCCCTCCATACCGATGGCGAGGCAGGCGCAAGCGTAGTCGCAGTTTGCTGGCACCGGGTACCTGGACATGAAACAAACCCATTATATTTTAAGATTTCATCAGTTATTTTCACCCAAAAGCATCTTGTTTTTATGGATCAAATTTTAGAACGTCATTTCCGCGGTATTTGGCGGGTATCCTGGTAATCATGATTACTTCATATGCATAAATGCTCCAGGTATTCTTAGCTATCACGGGCTTTCCACTGACCTTTATCATGCGGTATACCTAATCAAGTTTTCGCGGTGACACTTTTAGAACTTCAGAATTTTTTTGTACCTCATTTGTACATCACGTACATGAAAAATAAATAAGTTAGAGTCAAGATGACTAATAAGTTGCATCACTCCTTATGTGATACAGTATAACTGATCTGCAAGAACTTTACTACTACGTTATAATTAGCTGTTCGAATGAGGTGAAATGAAACTTCAATGTAGAAAAATTGTTATACTCTCATGAATTTTTTCACGAATTGGCCGTAAGATCTCGCGAGCGCCTATGCACGCATTCAATTCTTTTGATTATATTTTAAACATTCAGTATTACACCATTCACCTGTCGCATGAATTAACTGAATATCGAACAGCAGTAAAATAAGATTGGTTTTTTTATAATTCACCCTGAAAGATGATGCAACTAAAACTGATACCGAACGTAAAAATACAGAGAAATTAATTGCGCAAACTTCATACTTCTAACACTACGACCACTTAAAAAAAACAGTGATTGCGCATCTTTATTCGTGTAAACGCATGCAAGTTATGAACTTTATGAGTTTCTTTACATTTTCAGTCTTCTTCATGGCACATCATTTTTTAGTAACCAAGGTTAGAAATCAAACCTCTTTACGTAGTGCGTGAGAATTTTATGCGAGAGCGTGCCCTCTGGTAGAATCGATAGTCAATTAAATTCATTTTTGCCCCTTAAACTCCGAACAACCGGCACAGGGACTAAAAATTATTAATGAGCATCACAACAAAATTGTTTTCGCACTCTAAGCCCATGCATCCAACACCAGTAGAAAACGAAAATGTGTTTTATATTAATCACAGTTGAGTTTTTGCACCTGAGACACAAGAAGATTAGAGCAATTTAGATAGACTCCGAAGAATTAATGGTGTACAAAATGTTTTCAAGAATACTTCATGATAGTTAATGAAATAAATTCAGCACACAGAACATCAAACCCCGAAAAAGTGCAAATAACCCTCTTTTGTTTTCCCCGTGGATTATACACATAAATGTCGGGCAACAGCCATAAAAAAACCTCAAAGATAACGAACAGAAGTCAATGGTCCTTGGCTAACTAGCACTTGCAAGCTCGTAGAGCGAATGATTGATAATCTGAAGAGAAAAAATGAATCATAGGCAAAATATAAATGGTAATTACGAATCACGTAATACACGCAAAAAAATGATCCTGATAAGCTTAAAAAATGAGAAAATATAAAGTAAATAAGAGATATCGCCAGTTTTAAAGAAGAGAAATCTCGTTTGAAAGTTTAGTTTATTAAAGATATCTCAAAAGGTTCCTAACTTCAATATATTAACTCAAAGTTTGCATCTCATGCCTCTCACAAACTTTCTCTTATAAAAATTCGAGTTTAAAGATTTCTAGTTTGAAATTGCAGGTCAAACAACGCTCCACTCATAAATATATCATTTGTACAATATGTATTAACGGGTGGAACGTTTTTTAACTTTTAGTTAAAGTTACTAACGATGAAGACGAGAGCTCTACCAGCATTCTTGATATTTTTCTTTTTACTTCCAGTGCTGAGAATTTCCGTGTGCACCTCTCAAGTACTTCTCAGTTAGAACTTTAGGCGAGGTATAAAGCTGACCGGGGGCGGAAGAGGAAGCAATGTCGGTGAGATTTTTTAATTGACATTGGAGGATTCTCATTGGTTGCCATCGCGCGACTTGCTTTACTAGACTTGATACTAGTTTTGTGCTACTGCAATGAAGTTCAGTGAAACTTCGAAGTGCTGCACAACGCCTGTGCATTCGCCACCCTTCTCGTAATCTTGGTTGTTTTCTTTGACCGTGCTCCTAATTTGGTTTGNNNATTTGCTAGGCTTTCGAGCCGCCCTTCTATTTGCTAGGCTTTCGAGCCGCCCTACTATTTGCTAGGCTTTCGAGCCGCCCTACTATTTGCTAGGCTTTCGAGCCGC
>JACJUY010000416.1:310139-383175 GCA_014220935.1 Platorchestia sp. MABIK | reverse complement strand
CAAGTTCCCTGCGTGCTCCTGCTGAACTCCTTTACAAACTAGGAGAAGTGAGGGCATCCCTACCTATTTTTAAACGGAAAACTACTCCGTTCTTGCCGCAGTCTTTGTTACACTTCTACGTTTTGTTTTCTGTTTTGTTACAAAATTAAAAACGTTGGAATCCCTTGAAGTGTGTGATTTCCTTACACCAGGTCATTTTTGAAAGATTCATCACTAGGAACTCAATAGCTCTTTCTTTCTCTTTCGATTCATCTGAAGTGTCGCTTAGAATAAGTTGAAAGTGTAAATTTCGGTATCTAATACTGAGTGTATTCATTTTTCGCATATTCGATCCATGTGAGTATTGGGTTAAGGTTTAATTGAATAAGGTCGCTCACTCGCTTTGTGGTAGAGTTTAATATTATTGGCGAATTCAATTGCTCAGATTGATTTTGATGTGAACATCCTTATTTCAATCCCTAATTAAAAATACTGTTGAAAACAATAAAAAACTCTGTTAGAAAACGATGCTCGGGAATCCTTATTTCAATCCCTAACTAAAAATACTGTTGAAAAACAAACAAAAAATCTGAGGGAAAACGTCTCTTGGGAATTCGTTTATTTTTTTGAAGTCTTCCAAGTGGGTTCTCTAATGACTCGATAGCTGCGGCGACCCACCGGCAGTGCTGGAGTAGCAGCACGCAGGCGGCGATGCCAAAAAAGAGGTACATGGTCATGTGGTGCCCGTTGGTGATCACGAAGTGGCCAGAAGAGTCAAACCCAGTGACCAACTCCCCTGGAGGTTTAAAAAATTTTTCTTACGAGTGTACTATACATATTTAATATGTTTAATGTGTGTTTTAATGTACTAATACTTATTTTAATAAGTATTATTTTGTGTATCTAAAATCACATTTTAATATTATTTCAACATATTGAGTTTGGTTGCAACCGAAATTGCTTTTACAACCCCCTGGCCGCCATTGTGGTTTTTACCAAGTAATTTATTTGCCACACTACCCTAATAAGATCTTTGTTGTTGGAAAGGCTACACTCCTGAGGTCATTTTAATGAGTTTTATGTTTAAATGACAAAACAAAGAGGTAAAAAAATGCAGCAGATATCTAGCCCGAAGATAACTATTTAACAAATTTTCAAGAACGCAAGTGCAGAAGAAAGAACGTTCATGAATTTTTTAATACATCTGAAAGTCCTAACAAAATTTTTAACTTACCACGCTCATTAATGAGTAAATTAGGCTGTTGTTTGAGTGAAACCACATTTAAATGGGTAAATTCAAACTCACATTTCCTAACTAAACCGTCCAAGTGTACATTCAGACACCTATCAGTGACAAAGTAATTTTTTGTTTACTCTTCTTAACAACATGTAAGGTGAATGCAACATTACATTCGAGCATTATTCCACCATTAAATACCAGATTTACATGATATTACCTGACGTTCCAAGAAAAGTATTCAACATTATATATGCGTATTATTCCACCATTAAATACCAGATTTACATGATATTACCTGACGTTCCAAGAAAAGTATTCAACATTATATATGCGTATTATTCCACCTTTAAATACCAGATTTACATGATATTACCCAAGGCTCAAAGAAAAGTATTCAACATTACATTTGTGCATTATTCTACCATTAAAAATCACATTTTCATGATATTACCCAAGGCTCCAAGAAGCGCCGAGCAGAGCACGACGATTTCCTCACACGGAAGCGCAGGACAGAACTGGGTTCGGTACGTCAGTGTCGACCGAAATTGATACTTTCCAGCATCTTTGGGACTGGAGGCCACCAGAGACATCTTCCGGCACAGGTAGTAGCGCTCCAGCAACTTGTAGAGCGTCCGGATCCCGAAGACAAGGAAAAATGTGCCCGGCAAAATGTGTCCTTGGAATGAGCCCATTGTCCTTTTCTCTGAAATAATCAAATAAATAAATGCATCATTTCATAATTTGTATATGTATTAGCAATCATTTTTAATTTTACGATGCAATGTTTTGCTGTCAAGCATTGCCTTCATCGCTCAAAAAAATAATTCCTTTGATAACTGAAGACTTACTTTATCTTCCACTTACACAGTACGAACAAAGTTTGATAATTTGCTAATTCAGCGCTGACCAAACTGTGAGGTATAACTTTACTGTCTCTCATTGAATTGGTGGAAGGTTTTTCTATTTTCTTCGCTTGTGCTCTAAGTAACTTGAAGGCACAGAATCGGTGGAATCAATAAATTAAAGAACATCGTGGAAAAAACACACAACAGTACCGTCTCTATGTTATGTCAAGCAACTTGCTGCAATGCTGCAGCACGCATCGAATTCATATTAAATTAATTGAATTCATATTGAATTCATATTAATTAATCAAATGATTGTAAAACCAAGAATAAATTTGGGTTCGGTTAAAATGTATTCATCAATGTGTCAGTACATGCTTTTACTCATTACTAAAATATAACCAAAACCGCTAAAACTTCTTAAATCCCTGGCATTTTTGTGTCTAAGAAGGTTGACTAAATTTGAGTTAGTACATGTTTAAAACTTTCCTGCAAAAACAAACATTATTAAGTTGATACTTTTGATAGACGTACAACGAAAGAAATCCTTTTTCTCAATGCATTTACCATGAGTTCGATGATTTTCTCTTCTCGACCTCTTTTTAAGCTTTAATGCATACGATATGACAGAATTCGCAGTAACACTTGCAGAAACAGGCGTAATACACGCAATGACACTAGTAATAAGAGAATAGGTGACAACTTTCGTGAAAATTGAAATTCAGATGTAACTTCCTCGCACTCTGTGAGTGCGGCTAAGCAGTTGCTGTATATTTCTAATATATGATTCAGTGGAACACGGCAACCAGCATCTGTATTAAATCATTCTGACCAAAACGGTTGTGATGACACCAATTTTTTTCTTTCAGGAGAAATCAAATTGTGCCTTATTTTCGAAAATGTATACTTACAACAGTCCGTCATAGAAGCATATCTCGTAAAATTCGGACGTGGGAACGCATCCGATTTGGCGATCGAGGAAAAGTATGGTCTTTCTTTTTTTTTGTACATTTGACAAACGCCAGTACGGGAACTTTCACGTAAATTTACAACCCGAAAAATACGGGGGACTTTTAACATCGGTGTCCAGATCCTTTGAACTGCAATGGGCTTAAACCAATAAAAAAACATCACCATAATTTCGTGATTTTCTGTCACATCACACATCAGATTCTTGATTATCTGCCATCACAAATCATAAAGATGTACACTGAATTTCGTTGCTATGTACCACGTTTACGCTTTCGCACACATTTCACTGTTCTACGCGCTACTTTACGGTGCACATCAATATTTGAGGCTCGGTCGTTACTGGTGGCGTGAGACCATTTCTGAATGATTTATCATCATAACGAAGTTTGAACGTAGTCTTCGATCGACGCTGATCCATTATTTGGGATCCTGAGCAAGAATATTGACCGAACTGTAGCCTCAATACCGACACACACACACACACACACGGAGTAGTTCGATGGGCATTGTGTAGCGGGGATAATTTGCGAAGCCATTCATGCTAACAACACAAATGTGACGTCCTTCTTGATAATTTCACTGTTAATTTTTAACTCTTTGAAATTAGCAGTCTGGATGTCTACAATGAAGAAAATATAAGTATGCACATTAAACTGAAAAAGAAAAAATAGATTTGCTTTGGAGGATGAAAATCGGTTTCATTAGCGCCAGATAATTTATTTTTCATGAATTTTGCAGCACAGAATTAGAAATCCTTCATTTCTTCTTTGAAAAAAGCGCATGGCATGAAGAAAAGTTTAAAATTACAATTCTTGCAGCTTAGAATGAAATTCTTTACAGTTCCATAGACAGAAAACTTTTTGAAAATTTCATCAGACAAGCAGGAAACCATCTTGAAGAATCCGAGTTATTTCATTGAGCAAACGAAAATGTTTCGCACATGCAATAAAACTTTCTTATGGCGAGCTGGTAGTAAGCAGTGAACAAAATCATCTCAAGTTTTGAACTGATTAGAGGTACATAAAGTAAATGGCTCTATTGCTCGTGAAAAGCATTTATTTTTAGAGATTTCAAAAATCTCAGAACGATTAATACTGTAACAGCGCATGTTTCATTCAGCAAAATTCATGCAATTATAACTCGACCAATGTCCAGGTAGAGTTCATTTACATTTTATTATTTATATTTGTTATTTAGGTATATTCATATTTATTTGTTTATTTATTTATTTATTACATTAATTTATTTATACATTTTCATACATAGATATTCATATATTGTTTGTTGAAATATCTATATATATATTTATTTACTTGTGCTTACTTATTTATTTTTACCTGCTTATGATCGTAAATTTTATTGGAGTTCGAAAGGTGATAAATTTTCAACACTCGTAGAAAAGAGTTTAAGCATGTTCTCCGCAACTGAATATCTGTTCAATGTTAGTCTCAAATCGGATTAAAATTAAATAACCTTCATTAAAAATACCTAACGCTTGAAAGTTTTTCTACTTCTTCTAGAGCGGCTAAAGGTTTTCTTGCTCCGTGAAAAAATAGAGCTCTGCCAGAAAGTAAGTGAATTAATTTCGTGAAACGGAAGCTTCTTAAATCCGCTTTGAGTTCAAACACTCGTTCTTCTTGGAAGACTACTCGTCCCTCGGCTGCTTAACTGCCGTTGAACTTGTGACGCTCAACGACCCAACGTTGCTGACTATCATTTTCTCTGGATGAAGAACTGAAAATTACCTTAAATAAAAAAAATTTAACCGTGAAAACCGCTCAGCATCTGGCTGTTCCTTATTGTCGCCAAATACGGAACGATTATCATTAAGCCAATATTTTAACCTAAAATGCCAAAATGAATTCATCTCAACTCATAAATAATGTCATGAAACATATTCCTTAGCAACTTTTTGTTTATTTATTTCTGCAGTGCTGATTTGCCGTAGACTTTGAAACTCATTTGAAATAATCAAAAAAATATAAGTAGAGTGAAGACTGGGAACTGGGAACAAATCTATAAAGACTAGGACAAATCAACTATAAGACTGGGAACAAATCTAAAAGAAGTTAAATGCTGCGAATGAACATTCAGAAAGTCTGGCAGGACGAGAAGTCTTGCGTGAGGTCTTATAGATCTGTAGTGCACCTATGATTTATTAACGATTGGCCTTTCCTTTGTAAAGTTCAGAAGTCTTTCCGTTGTGGGAGCAGGTCTGGAGACCATGGCGGTGTATTCTAAAGCTTTCAAATCTCAGGTTAGAAGCATTCCTAAAAAGAATCCCGAACTAAATCGATGTTTACTCAAGTATTTACTCGCCTTTTATACTTGGACTTTTGAAATGCGCTTTCTGCAAATACGTCCGTACAGAATAGCAGTAACTCTTTTTAATTTGCACATGCGAAACGCATTGTTATTTCATGTTGACTTGCTATTTTTGGTGTGCTCGAGACAATAACCGAATACGAACTTAAAATTCAGTACCACTGTTATAACACGATATATATATATATCACGATGCTATAAACATCAACCATGAAAGAAAGAGAAGGGAATTTGCAGTGCAAACTTCAGGATTCCTGCAGTTTGCTTCTCATAAAAACCTATATCGCCTTGATTGCAGCTTTGAGAAAGCGACAAAGGCCTCGCACAAACTTCACCTGATTCGTTTGCGTTCGATCGCATGGCTTGAAAAATAGATGTTCTGAACTGCACACTCTCAAGAACCCAACTTTACATGTCAGATGAGAAAAAAAAAAATCGCACGTGTGTGAAATTTGCCGCATGGTTGTGATGTGGAACTGCATGGGCTAAAATGACGGCTGAAGCTCGAACATTCTGAGTCTCATTTAATGGTCTGAGACGGAAATCGTCGATTTAGGTTTGTTTATTAACATCAAGATTATTTACCCTCTCATTATTTGAACTTCAAAGAGCTCAGTGAAATGAATTTTTCAACAGTGTAAACTGAACATTATCAAACTGGACATCCGGGATAAGGCCTGCGATAAGAGAAAAATTCGCAGAATGTATTGGGCCGTGGACAGAACATTGTCTCAAAATTTGTAAAATGTACTGGGATTCTGGAAAAATTTATTAATTTTTTTGCAAATGAAATCTGTGTATATGCTCAGTATTTAGTATCAATTCGAATATCAGATCCACAAGTGTTTTCACACAATGATTCTCACAATACTCGGCAGAGTATTCCTCACAACGCTCAAAAGAGCGTTTCCTCAGCAAACTCAGCAAACAGTTCCTCACAATAATCAAAAGATATTATGAGGAGCAGACGACGAAATTCAAGTTCTAATTCACATCCCGTCAATTCCTGAACTAACGAGGGCGTCACTGAAAAATAAACGCCATGAACTGTAACGATTTCCTATACCCCGCCAGCCATTGTGTGGGACCACAATTCTGCCGCATGGTGCCACACGGGCGAGCCTCGTCCGGGTGGCATCAACAGATATGGCAACTCCAAATCTCGTGAGTGTGTTTGCTATCTAATAAAAATATTTCCCGTGAGTGCATTTGCTCTCTAACAAAAAAAAATTCTCAGTCTATTCACAAAAGCTTTGAACAGTCACTTGCCAAGAATTTTTTTCAATCAATTGGCAAAATTGGTTCCTTATTACTGGAAAATGGCAGTTCACTTAACATGAAACCAATAATGACTCGGGATTTCTCGTAGCAAACATTACGTGTCGAATGTATTGAATCCTAGCACTCAATTTTCAACAGTTAAATTGAAGATATTGAACTGGGCAGAGTATATTTAACATTTTTAGCAGCTTGCTCATTAATTATATTGCAGAACTTGGGACGACTAGAAGAAATGCTAAATGTGCGCCAGGATCATTTATTCAAGATCTAAGTGAAATATTAACGAAGCAAACCAGTAAGCTAACATAGCGATTACTTCGATGCTGAGGAGTTTTGAGCAACAGCATTGGCGCCTCTTCCTGTTTACTTGAGTCTTTACGTGCGTTCTTTAGGGATATTTATTATGGCGAGCTAGCGGCAATAATGAACACTTGGACCCCTGCTGGCTAGAGCTATTGTTCTGAGGATGTCATAAACAGAAATGCGACTGCTCCACTCAGGTCACATGGCACCATCAGATCTTTAAGCACCATTTCTTAGGCTGTCTTTTTGTATCATGTTACTGTTATCTGTGTTTGAAAGATTGTATTATTCGTTTTCTCTAGAGAGTGTCGGCCAATTAAAAATGTTAATATTTTGCCGACCATCGACAATCAAGTGTAATTTTGTAGATATGGATAGCTAGTATAACTGCTTTCTTCTTTTGAACTCTAAGGTTTTCCATTCGAAATAATAATGACTTCAGGACTAGACCAGACGTTAAGGGAACGCCGCGGAAGAGATCCTAGAATTTTACGCTAAAATTTTTACATGATGGGAATATGTACACAGAAGTAAGTCATTAGCTCTTATCATTGTTCTATTGTTAATATGAGTGAATTGCGTATTGTTAAGCAGAATCCCAGCTGCGTGTAACACTCTAGAGCCGTCAAGCACAGCTTATTGCGAATTTAATGTTGTGAATGGCAGGCATGCGATGATTCCCAGTAAAATTCTGCGTCATTGATGCGTGTTCTCACGATACATGGCGACCGTTTTCCTGCTATTCTCTAAGAAATAAGCACTAAAAATATTGCAGTTTAGAAGCGCATTCCTCGCGGGTAATGGGATTGACATATTACATTCCAAATAAGCAACTAAATTTTGACGAGAAACCACATATTAATTCAAACTTGATCATCAGGGCTTCTTTGTTTCTACGTAGAGAAACAATTATTTTGTGTACAAGAGCGTTTCATCGAAGTTTTAATCCCTTTGTATTCATTTACTCATTCTATCATCGACACCCAATGAGCTATCGTATCAGGTTCTCATAATCATTGGCTGAGGAGCCCGTGCATATATATTGTGATGTTTAAATGTGTGTACTGTAATGTTGTAATGTTTGCATTATAATGTTGTAATGTACTCGTATGTATTGTTATAATGTAATGGACATATTGCTATGTTGTAATGTATTTATTGCAGTGTTGTAATGTATTTATTGTAATGTTGTATTGTATGTACTGTGATGCCTGTTCGGAAATAATCTCTGCGAGCACTTGGGCACAAGTGCATATCCAGAGCATGGTTTTTTCGTATTGCTTGATATGCTTTTTTCCTAGAATGTGTATAAGCTTTTGATCACCAACGTCACACTAGTACAAGGAAACAATTACTTATTAACAGTTGCTCATTTTTACATTTTCAGAAGGAAAAAATTTGACCTCCTAGATAACCTCCAGCTATTGTTTTTCTATTCATATTTTTTCATGCAAGCTATAATTGTATAAACACTGGGCTTGAATAAGAATTCCTGTACTTCAGGCTAGTTAATTAGGACAACTATAGTTGCCCATAGATACAAAATATAACGTATTTCCCAGAGCAATTGAAATACGAGTTTATTTGGAGACATATGGAGCCATCAGTCAAACGTTTGGATTGCATCGAGTTTATTAAAAGCTCAAATTATTGTTCCTGCGCAGGGACAAGAACAACGCACATAAGTATTTTTCACAGAGAAACGTTCAAAGAACTAAAACGGCATTAAAATCATAGACTCTGTAAGTTACAACAAATAGTATCACACGGTTTTGGAATCATTTCACAGATATTGCTCTAAATGAACTGTACAAGTTAAGGCAGAAACTGCGAGAAAGGAGGTCGGCTCATGACAGGCCTGAGAAGCCGACATTGCTAAAAACTGCAGACAATTTGACTTACCAAGAAAAATATGTACACTTAGCTGCGGACAGACCAAGACTGGAGCGCACCAATGCCAAGAAGGTAAAAAAGCTTGAACAACAATAGAGTCAATGAGATTTATTATTACGCGATTCAATCCCGTGCCAATAATCGCCTATTCAAATAATAAATTTATTTTACACAAAATGTTCGCCTCACTTTCTTTGGTCATTGAAATGGAATGCGACACAAGTTGCTACAACATCCATGCAACGCTGGAGCATTCCGTCATTTAACGTTCTTTATTACCAGGCAGCAAGCTTATTAGAGACGGGACAAAGAAAGCAGGCTTCTCGTTAACAATGACAGAGAAATAGATAGCCTTTTGGTCAGGCGTGCATGCTATTGTCTGACGGCCTTATTGGACCTACAAACAAAAGCGCTCTATCATTTCAATAATCAGCTCAAGCCCGATTTATTCCCGACCGTATCGGTCAGCTCGCCACACGGCCAATACTGGACGACATGCCATGTCACCTTGTCTGAGGCAAATTTGTTCGAACATCTTGTCAATATGAGTTGGCATCGCTGCATGGGCTAACACAGGAAAGTCATATTAACATTATAGTTCTCAATAATAATGATTTCTTTGCAAATGTAAGGATTTACTGGTACAAACTTCCATCGAATTTCCATTCAGTTTTTCATCCTCTAAACTGCACTCGGTTGTAACTTCTAAATAAATTAGTGTTAAAATTCTTAAGACACCGACGACTCAGATAGTTCCTATAGTACTTCCAGAAATTATATCACGACATTACACCGATTACCAACATGGTTGTTGGCAGGTAGGTAAGCTTGCTTTTCTGATGAAAAGTAAACGGATAATTGATCCAGTTTTGTTCCAAAAATCAAAGTTAAAATGAAAAAAAATCACCCACTGATTTTGCTAGTAATTGTTGAAGGAGAGATACTCGCACTGTATATACAACTTTGCTGGCACATTCTGAGCACTCTTTCCCTAAGCACTTTCTAATGAACATCATGCTTCAATGGCCAAATTTGTGCAGTTAAGCTCTCATCTTGATATGCGTTGCCACGGCGATTAGTGCACCTGCTTTCAAGTTAGTCTAGGACAATTTATTCAGCAGAATGATCCAAATCGCGCCACAAAGCAGACACGGTCTGGCCAGAAATAGAAACTGAGATAAAGACCACAGAGTCGTTTGCAGCAGTGCTTTCTTTCAGACATACGTTTGCTCTTGTGTAATAAATGAGATAAAGCGCTAAACCCTTCCGAGTGTCGTACAAAAAAGATATTGAGGATTCCTGCAATCACGAATAAGTATTGTGATTAGTCTTCAGAAATTGTTCGCTACGTATAGCATTAGAATTTATTGAACGAAGAGTATGTAAGTGATCATTTCATCTAAATGTGAGTTTTGTTTTCAATCTCCGATACAAAGCCAACATACTAAAATGTTTTGATAAATGTGAAGTCAGATTATTCGCAAAAACTTATTGTACTACAGAGTTATTCACCCAAGTACATATTTTATTAAATTATCAACCTAAAATATATTTTTTTCGTGACAAAAATCTAATGCAGTCTAGTAGAATATTAGCCAATTCTTGTAGGTATAAGAATATCGAATATTGAATGCAGAGCCCCATGTTTGATTGGGTAGTACTGCCTCATCCCACTCAAATAGTTATAACATTTTATCCGAACAGGCAATGGCGTGTAGAATATTTCTCTAGTATTTTGGTACGCCTGGAAACCTTCATCCTCAACTTCACTGGCAGCCCCACTCTGGTTCCTGAGATGGGTGAATTTTTTTTAAAAAGCGTGGGTCTTTTTTGGTTGATGTACATTCATTGAAATGGTTGATTAAGAAATTCTGTACTCGATGTCGAAAGCATGCCAGTTCAAGGCTGTGCCTAGTAGAGCGACCAAAAGTGAAGTTTGATTTCACGCAATAAAATTTTACAGTGTTTGTAAGAAATCTACATATACATTGAAAGATAAAAGATTTAAATTTCAAGCCTTGTACAACTATTTCAAAGTGGTCAAAATCATCAATTTTTTCATTTATGCAAAATACCTTTGTAACAAAATAGTTTTAAAACTATACATATTTTTTTTTTAGATATTAACAGGAGAAAAAACGGCAAAATTCTCCCACAGCCTTAAATCTGACGCTGCAGGTTGAGTTCAAATTATCCCTACACCTTCCTCGGATGCTGTGTTGAACAAATTAAACTCAAAGAACCATTAACTAACTACTCAACTTTAAAGGATATCACAACCTGCCTACTCACTATACCCTTCATATAGTTCTCATTTAGCTATATTGCCTACTAGAGTAAAATAACAAACAAATGCAATTGCATTTGTTAGGAAAGCGTGCTCATTTTTTCATTCATTTTAGAGATCAATTCAAAGTATTACTTACTTTTCACTGAACGTTACTCTCCGCGTCAACGAACGAAATTTATTTAGAAAACTTCCAGTCTGAGGTGTGCGAAAATCATCCTGCAGAAATTCTGGAGTGTTACTCTGGCTCCTGGAATCACTTCGGCTTGATGAAGTGCTGTCATGGATGAACTATTTATTAAACGACACTTCCGTTGTACTGCAGACCTATGTCCATCTAAATCGACGCAGTCAAATATCAGAGAATGGTAAAATCGCCAACTGTTTGCGGACTCGCTAACCGAAAATCAGAAGCGCGGTATGCGGACTCGCTAACCGTAACTTGAGTCAAAGAAATTATGCACGAAGAAAGCAACGGCGGAGTCCTTCGTCCGAAACGCGGATGACCGTCGCACTGCCTTCGCTTGGTCCGGGTTTGGCATTTATGCCTCAGTGCCCGACAGAGCGCCTCGTCATGTGCCTGTGGTAATCAATACGAGAGAACTCTTGTGCAATCTTTCTGCAGCTCCTCATTTATGTGTGCTCCTGAGCTAAAGTTTCTATTTATGCCGTGGAATACCTTCGTTTGTGGATTTAAAATTCATTGTCCATTAAGGTCCTTGCACGTAGAAATTCAAGGTTTAATTTGTGGCATAACAATGGAAGAATTGGTAATGTTAAGCTCGCCCTGCGTAAGATGGTAGATCAACTTTACCTTCATTGTTATGAAATTCCCTCCGTTTCATTTCTAAACATTCAGGCATTTTTTCAAATGTATCATTCAAATCAGATGCACTCAAACTGTTTAAGCTAAAACACTTCTCGGGCAACTGTTGTTTGCTTGCTTATTACACCGACGCAAGCAACAGTTGTCGAGCTATGTTGCTTAATTTCTTCTCTTTCTACAGTGACTTCTCCTTTATCTCTGATAGGATATTTCTTGTTAAGATGAAAAAAATTGCTTTCTGGATCATCTCAATCGACATTTAATCCGGAAATTTGCTCATGTTTTCTGGAGTGATTCGGAAAGGTTTTTCTCAAACGCTATAAAATTTAAACCTTTTGTCGCTTAAATAAACCTCAACAGCTGTGACTTAAATAATTTAAAACTACTAGCTAATCAAACACGCTTTGCTGATGCTAGCACACACACAAATACTGCAGCTTCAATCGCTAGTAATGTCCCAACCCGGTTTCTTACCCTCTGTTATTATCGACTTAAGTTCTCAAGAACTGAAGCGGAAATCATTAAATAGAGCGCCTCACAGCAAACAAACCTTCCATAATTGAACAATGGCTTTCAGGTTTCACTAATGGCTACGCCTTAGTCGTTTAAATAACCATTCGACCCAGTTCAAAATTTTCCGCTTGTATCTGCACATATTAGCGCAGTAGCGCTCGCACAGCGCAATAACATTTGTTTAAAGACGCAATATTTCAAATAGCAGCGGAGACTCCTGTGTGGCTGTGATAAAGAACCCTATTTCAAGCAGGGTATTTACTCTACTGGCAGCTACTGCGGTCAAGAGGACATTTCTGCGCTGCCGCTCGGCAGCGCCAAAACTACCCGCCACGTGGGGACGACCCAAATTCTGTCGATCAGACAAAAAAGCGCCATGTCCATTTACAAGATTTTTCAGGAGAGCTCTTTTTATGGAGTTTTTCATGGAGTTTTAACGAGTTGGAGTTTTTTTAACACGTGAATATCACCTCCTACCCCCACAACAGAACAGCAACTGAAAGTATGAAGGATGTCTTGCATTTCAGAGAACTCGAAAAGAAAAAAAAATTCGAGAGTGGAGGTTTATTTTTTGCCTGATTGACAGAATCGTCGGCGGCCTGCCTTGAAAAAGGGTAAAATTTCTGACTGATATTTTATCCTCGATTGGTAGGATCAAATCTCTTACGTAAGTAAAAACCTGAAAAAAAAATTTGGATTGAGTACAAAACACGCCAATCTTATATTTGAAGTCAGTTTCAGAAATGGTTGAAAGCAACCATCTTTCACATTAGCTAAATTATTGCAATGAAATTCTTTGTTTTCGTCTCCTTCAATTAGAAAATATTACGCACATTACGTTCTTGACTTACTTCAGGACAATTTTCAGTTCTTGTTTGATGTGGATTTGCTTTCAAAGAATTTTACGTATTGAATTTTTTCCACAGAATCTCCTAAGAACCTTAGCCTCACCATGGACATGTTAAAAAAAAATATCGTTACAATCACTGCTTTATTTACTTCGCTCATCTGGCTTTCATCAAAATTAAATTTTCACCGAAAAAACATCTAGTGCTCAATTGGTCAAGAATTATTATGAATGCGATGTGCCTCTTCAGATAGAGTTGCCACGCAATCCAAGACCACGTGAGGCATTCGCCCATGACGCTGAGTTCCTCTGTTGGCACGACTTTAACTACGAAAGTACGAATCTGCATGGGCTCCAGTGTCACGCTCAAGTCAGCACGTGGTGATGCTGCCTTCTCAGAACTTTGGTGCATGAAAACCCTCTCGGAGAAGCTGCTGTAGAGCTCTGCCATCATTTCCGTTGGAGAGAAAACGCTATTTTCAGCCGACGCTTCATCTATTTCTTGGACTTGCGCCTGGACAGACTCTTGTCCTTCCACGAGCCACTCCAGACGGCTGCTCTCACTCAACCACTGGTTGGCGGACAGAACCGTTTCTTTGGCATCCGTGATGGTGAAATCCACGAACAAATTCTGAAAAAATGGAAAGCATTATCGAAAGATTCATCTAGTGAGCTGCTTAAACGGTGGCCAAGGTTTTAGTGTCAAAAAGTAAACCTGTTAAGGTTATAATTTTGAAGCGGAATCAAGACATACAGGGTGGCGCATGAGTAGCGCACCCTTTTGAAGGTAAATTTAAAAGAATTATTACCGCAATATACACTGGGTATCTGTAGACAAGACACGACATGTAAATAAACTTTAAGAGTTCCTCTATCGTTTGCAATTAACCCTATCGTTATACCTTTCATAGTTTATTTATTATTAATTTTTTCAAAGGGTGCGTTACTTATGCGCCACCCTGTGTTATGAATCCAGGTGCATTTATGTTTTTTTGATTTCATCACGAACCTGAGTCACTCTGATTTTTCTGTCAAAGAGAACGCACGTCAATGTACCCAATGTCCCTTGCTAAAGGATTCTAAAGAAATGAAAGTTGAACTATTTGTATTCCATCCGCGTGGATCGATCTAGTACGTCACTTGCATGCCTGACTCTGTAGTATTAAGGATTCGTACTGTTCAGGATTGGCATTCCAGGTTACACGATTTAAACCATATACATTTCGACTTGATCCCGTTATTTCAAATAATGATTATTTCAATTTCAAGATTATTTCAATATCAAGATTATTTCAATTTCAAGATTATTTCAATATCAAGATAATTTCAAAATTAAGATAATTTCAATATCAAGATTATTTCAATATCAAGATACGCACCTCCAGGTTCACGGTAACAGGGACGCTGAAATCTTGGCTCTCGCCCACTTCGAACATGTGCTCCAGGCGCAGCAGGAGTTCTCAGCTGGAATACCAAGGTTCCAGGGTCATCAGGTGCACCTGGTCAGGTAGTGGGCTGCTCAAGTAGGAGACCTGGAAGCAAACAGGAATACTTAGAACAACAATCAAAATTTGTTATATATACTCCAAGTTTGCTGAAATAGAGAACAGTACTATCGAAACAACTTGGCGCTCTCTTTGAAGCCCAAAAATGAGGATAAAGTTGTACTCCGACAACAAAAATTTAAAACGATCCACTAGAAGACATTGTGGCGTCTAAGTTTGTGTGTTTCAAAATTTAAAAAGAAAAAAACAGAGCTGGAAGATATCCTTGTAATTAAAAACACTGATCATTTTGGTGTCATAACCATGCCAGATCATTTTTAACGGATTAGCACTTTTTACGGTTGGTGGGACAGTGAGATAAAATATCAGAATTTGTGTGAGTGGTGCTTTTCATAACGTATGTTTTTATACAGATTTGTAATCGAAGAGTCAAGAGCCAATGTTGCTTCTCCTAATATTTATAAATTATTTCTAGGTAAACTATTACTGTACGCTGTAAAGCATTTATTGCTCAGTTGCAAAATATGCTCAACTAAACAGCACAAGTACGATAACATTTGTCCAAGGCGTTCGCAAATCTTGAACCGGGACTTATTAACGAATTGTCGATTTTTTGAAAGCTCAAAGAAGTATTAAGAATTTTAGGACTCACGGGTGCTGGAACGGGATCGCTGCCGTTCTGGAACATGAGGAGCGGCCTCATGAACAGCTCTTCTCCCAGTCGCCGGTGCAGGCACACAAAGTCGCAGTCCGCGGTGGCAGCGTCACTGATAACAAGAAAGTATCATTAATTTTCCACGCAGTCTGTGGTTGCTGCATCACTGTTAGGTAAAAAGATATTCATTTCGCAAGAAAATTTTAAATTTGCGATTTTTCAGAGCAAAGCAGGAGCTCATCATTAAATAAATGAGACACTGACATGAAACAGAGCTTCTTTCTCTTTGCCCATACCTTGGATCACAGGTGCCGAGCGTCCCTGTTAGGTAAAAGAATATTCATTAGACAAGACAGTGTTAAATTTAATATTGTTTAAAGCAAAGCGGAGCTCAAATTTAAAGAAATAAAACACTCGTATGAACACAGTGTTTCCATCTCATGCATATCTTGTATGCCGGAAAGGAAACGGGATTTTGAATTATTTGAAGGGAAGTGTTTTGTGGTAAATTAACTTGCACTTATTTAGCGTCAAGCAGTTCAAATGTTGAATGGTGATTATTGGATTACACAGTTAGTTTATTTGTATTTTAAGATTTATCGGTTAGTTTACCATAATCTAAATAATTTTACTAAGCTTGAGGTTGTCGGAGAAATTCATTCTGGAGAAAAGATATTAAATTAAAAGCATGCGACAAGCGCGAACGCGACGCTTAAGTCATGAATAACATTAGCACTCGAAAATAGTACAAAATATTCTTAGTGTTGAATGATTTAGTGCAAGCTAATGGGTTGAAAATATGTTGCTCAAATATCCAACGTTAATACATTTTAAACTTTGAAAAAATAATTGAGTGTAAATGTGCTCATGATGAATTTTTCTAGTTGAATAGAATTCATGCGACAGAACAATTTTGGGAAGTAGAAGTTGTACATTCTAAAAAAATACATGAAATCACTTATATGAAAACATGTTTACTGATTGTGTGTGATCGCATACGAAATTAAGTCACGAAAATGTTCACGGATTGGAACCTTCTGGACGAAAATACTGCTATTTCTTTTTTTAACTTATATTTCAATTTTGCATATATAGCTTCAGCTCACACTAAGATGCATCTTCCAAACTAAGTTTGACTAGTCAAATCAAAAGAACATCGAAGATTAAATGGTCAACTTTTAGGATTTCGTGTCAAGAAAATCTTTCAGGGATGAAAAGGCCTTCAAGTTCTTTCGCTCAGTCTCATTTTCAAGAACTAGAAATATAGAGCTACGATTTTCTTGCAATGAATTTCAGGAAATTTCAAAGATTATTGGAATATACATTCGCTTGCGATCATTTGTCATCATGAACTGTCCTCATGATTTTGACGTCATTTCTGGTAAAAACATTGTTACATTTCAAAGAACACCGAAAAAGCTTATCTATAAAATAAAGAATAACAGTGAACTTAGGAGTGATCTTTATGAAACATTGAATCGCCCGTGAAAGATGATAATATGGTTTCTGAACAGACTGTTGGAGAGCAATTTGACACGGAGCTCTCAAATAGAAATGTTATTACCTGTGCAGAAGCCAGTGTTTTCCACGAGCAATCAGTCCTATTCCGTAAGCCACTTCGTTCAGCTCTTCTCCCACGCCGAAATCGTCGTCGTTCAACAGCCTTCGATGCACCATGAGCTCCACCTGGCCTTCTGATAAAGACGTTCCTCCCTGGAGTCACCGCAGTAAAATAGAAGTCAATACCAAAGTCATGCCGCAGTGCACAGATTTTGAGTCTGAATGCAGAAATTAAAGGTTGAGCGTGAATTTACCGCGCCCACCAACTTTTTTAAGATTCTTGAAATAAATTTAAATCCGTCGAAAAAAAAAAAATTTCGGGCATTTTAAGCTGTAAAATATGTAGTCCATTTGTCGTCATAAATTGCTCAGAACATTTCACACGAATACAACAAGTAACCAAACAAATTTACTGGAAATTGTATTACAAATTTAAACAACCGTGTGAAATTTTCACGTACAGAAAATAAAACAGAATCATCGATCATCTCTTTTATAAATATAACCTAGACAAAAGTCTAAGTGTTGAAAATAATTTTCTGCCCATATTGATCAGACCATTTTTTTAAATTTTCAACTGTATGTGGGCCATCCATTTGACTTTCGCATCAAGCATTTGATGTTAATTTCACAAATGCATAGAAAGAGTACAAAAAAAAAGAAATAAATGCTATTCGATAAAAAATGCACGCTTAAGTTTTTTAGACACACCAATTTTACAGCCGGACAACAAAAAATCAAATATAAATACCTAATGCATGTTTTAATTCTACGATCAATGTTTCCAACAAAGACCGGGTAACAAAAATCTGAAATAACGCATGCTTTGATTTTACGATTATTGTTTGCAAAATTTACAAGAACACGAACTCGGTTGGTACCTGCGCCCTGTCATTGAGCACCACAAAGCTGCCCACGTCGTTGCTGGACTCGAGCAAGATGCGAGCTGTGACCGGGTAGTAGTTCCAGGACACTGGCTCTGTGATGTCTTGTTCCCATGTTTTCCGGTAGTCTGTTATTCCTATCATGAGCAGTTTATTTCAGCTATGAGAATCAATCCCGCTTTTACAAATCAGCCAATCACTATTTGAGTTAATAAACTGTTTAGGGCATTAGATATTTAAATGACTGTAGAATTGTGGAGAGAAGATATAGTGACGTAAACGATTTTTGGATTTGGAGTATTCTTAAGAAGTTATTTTGGTGAAGTCGAAGATTGGTAGGGAAAAGGCTTGATACATTCTTTTCATCATCTTCTCTTGTTCCTCTATGAAGCTCTTCGTGAGTTATCTCACCAGCAAGCAGATTTCCAATGGTTGAAGACGCGTAAACCGAGATGTGGCTATTTCAGAGAGAGCAGTATTACTACGCTCTTAAGATTTTTGCACACGATTTTAGAGACATCGGATTTGGCTCCTTGATGTCATAACGAGTTCATTTTCTGCATCTTGGTCGTCATGCGTGAGAAAAAGCAATAAATCTTCATTCGTTGTGATTTCAGGCAACTTCCGTTTTTTTTCAGATCACGTATTTTAGAGACAGTATCCATATATGTCTACTCTGAGGCAAGGAGTAAGGATCTTTGAACCGTTGGTCCCAAATAGCTCTCCTAAGTATTAAGGGAAATCTTAGGATAGCTTTCTTCAATTTCTCGTACTTATGTTCATTGTGCCAAATTGTTTGCGAGATGTGAAGGTCTTTAGTCGGGACATCTTCATTTCCTCTTAGAACAGAATTAGGATAAATGCAAACTTACAGTCCTCAGAATTGTCTTCCAATTAGCAAAATTGCTGCTCCTTGCTCTGGTGTCTTGGTTATTTCTGTTCGCTCGATTGTTCGAAGAACTTCCATTGATGCCACAACAAATGCTGAGATTGAAACAACAGATTCACTGGCACAAGCAATTGCTGTGGAATAAGTACCACAGATTTTTGCATTTGTAGAGAGCACGGTTTCTTGTGATTCAGTTCCTATTCGTGTTGGTCATTTAAGTGAGATGGCTTTTTTGTGATATGGCTTCTTTCTATATTCCGTGAAGTTGAGAGTGGCATAAGTTCCATCCATTTTCAGAGGAAGTTCAAGATTATCTGACAATTTTTGGAGACGTTCCAACAACAGATGTCTGAGCAGATAAGAGTCTTGGTTTTGTCTCAACCTTGCAAACAAAAACTGAGTATCTCCAGCACCCATGAGATCAATTGCAGAGTCAATATCTGAGGTGTGGGACAAAGATTCCACATATAACGTGATCAGTGTCCAGAGTTTTTGGTTCATTCCTTCACCCAAAGAGTTCAGTCCAAAGATGCATCGTTGGCCAGATATTGGAAGTCTTTGTTCATTTTATGCGAAGGGTCAAAGTAGTCCTGAAATAGGCAGCAAGATTTTCTGCTACTTTTTGTGCTGATTCAAAGAATCCAGGTGTAGCAAAGATCGTTTCTATTTCAGAGGCAATAGGACATGTGAGACTGTGATCCTGAGTGAGACTGTGATCCTGATGCAAACGCCTTTTACTAAAATCAAGATTCACTCGCAAAGCAGAAGTTCTTGATGCATTACGAATAAAACGCATAAGTTACTCTCCAGAGAATGTCATTGATTGATTGATAACGGATATATTTGAGAATTGCTTTCATGTTCGATTCAAAATTTGTTTGATAAAATCTCATGTCGAATGTGAGTTTAGTTGAATATCTCGCTGTTTCTTCCCCAAGTTCTTTCTCTTTGACACACATCGAGAAACAATTGTTGACTTCATCTAATGTCTAGGAATTCTTATGATAGATTCTTGAACACTCACTTTATCTCTACTCAAGTGTTTTAAGATCACTCGCCTGTGCTTTCGTTTGGATATCTTCCATACTTTACATGGTGACATCTTGAATCGTACTCTTGCATCCATGAGTCTAGTCCTGTGCATAAAGATTTGGCATTTAATTAATCTGTGCTATCGACATGATGGTCAAATTTCTCACATTCGAGGATTTGTTCATTTTCCGCAAAACTAAACAAAAGTTCATAAGCTAAAAACTTACATGCGAGGACCAAGAAGTCGGCCGTCTTCGTTAACAAACCCAACCAGTAAAATAATTGTGATGCCTGACAATTTGCAACAGGAAAACGTGTTAGTAAACATGCATTTTATTTAGATAAAGTTATCTTTCAGTGGGATATGTGAAAAGGAATTTTTTTTGTGTAATTAATGAGCGTAAGGGTGTTGAAGAGGTGCTGAAGAATAGAACTCGGGTGTACAAAATATCTTGTCTATTTTCTCAGCAATAGGTGAAGTCAAGCTGTGGTCCTGGTTCAAGCACCACTTGCTGAAGTCTAGGTTGACTTTTAATGATGAGGTTCTAGATGCATCAAGTACAAACTTCATAAGTTTTTGACCAGACAAAGTCATGGATTGGTATGGAACATACTTGAGTATTTCTTTCATGTTGGACTCCAGGCTTGTTTGATATAACCTTAGGTCAAATATCAGTTTTGTGAAATATCTTGCTACAAGCTCTCCCAATTTTTTCTCCTTAACACACATGGAGAAGCAATTGTTAGTCTCATCGATGTTTCTTATAATCTTGAGAATGGATTCTTTAACACTAACTTTCTTTCTTGAGAGATGCTCAAGAATCACTCTTCTGTGTTTCCTCTTGCTCTTCTGAGGAAACTTTCCATATTTGACATGATGATATCTGGAGTCGTATTCCTGCATCCAGGAATCCAGTCCTGTGCATAATGATGTGTCTCTAAGGAGATCAGTGCTATCAATGTGATAATCAAATTTCTCACACTCCTGAATTTCAACAAATCGGAACATTCTATAGCTATCAAATCTAGCTGAGATCCATTTGTTGTCTTTGATGGCAGTTTGAAGTTCTAATGAGCGTAAAACATGTGAAGTGCCCATTAGACTTCGAATAGGCAGAGGGAAACCTTTTCATCCCCTCCGAAGTTCCAGTTGAGATGAGAAACCTAAATAATCTGGTGAGCAGCGTTTCTCTTCATCTACAGCGGTGAAAAAACATGCCAGACTTGAGTTATTCTTATGATACGTATATTTTATTTCAGATATTCTCATTTGGCAAGTATTGTATTTTTTACATAGCCACTCACTCTTTTGCATCTCACGGCCGTTGGCGTCGGTGTAGAACGTGCTGTCCGTGGCCATGCTCTCCACAGTGTACCTCGTGATCACCTCCGTGCCAAAGTTGTCTCTGCACGTTTTATCTCAGATTAAATGTTAGGGGACAATTGTGCGTTTTATCTCGGATATCATTTCATGAGGGAATTTTGCCGCTGCTGAGAATTGTTTGGTCAAGCTGTGGAAAGCATGTCGCTCTCGGTTTAAATTACAATGGTTCCAAAAAATTCAGGTAAAGATTAAGTTGGCTCATTCAGTCGTAAACCTTTTGCTCCCTCAATGGGGATGGGTCCGACGAGCCACTCACACCCGACTTGGCTGAAGCCGTTGTAGGTCCTGATAGCTTCAGACGCCCAGGACCAGTACTCGACGTGAATCTCGCTCACGACTTCGCCTGGTCAGAAAAAAGTTCATAAATGCACTCATAAACAGTCGAAAACTACAAACAAGTTTGAACAATCGCGGCCGATAAAAGACTATGGTACTTTCAAGTGACAACATTAAAATTTCTGAGGTCGTGGAGGGAAAACCGCTCGCTGCTGAAAAGTTGGTACCTGAAATTTAAATGAGCACATCATAGTCTTGAAATTTATTCAACATACTTGCAAGCACAGACCACACATTCAATAATAGGTAACACTGTATCACCGTAAAAGGTTGAATAACTGAGTACAACATTTATTCTCGAAGTTAGTTCACTCGTAAGTAAAAAAATTCTCACACACATGTGGCGTAAGGCTAAAAACTTCAAGACGTTGAAAAGTATATCCTTAAAAGACATGGCTTTCACTCTCATTAAAAGAACTTCACGACTGCACAGTAATAAGCAATTGCGTGCTACAACGATTGGAAAATGAATGAAAAGGCTTGTAATTAATGACATTGCACACATTGGTTTGAGAACATTGTTTTATAGCCATGTTTCCCCGAAAGTGAACACACTTCTAAGTAATTCAGAATCAATTTAACGTATCTCTCACTGTAATTTTTCTGACATTCAATTTTCCTACCGTCCTGCTGCACGGTGCTGGTGACTGTCAGGGGCTCAGCCTCAGTTCCGTTCGGCCGGAAGATGTACGCCCGGAGGCCTGCCTCGGTGATATGATGTTACTTCCGTCCACCCCATAGTAAAAGAGCTTTTCACCGGTGATCTGGTTCGTAGAGGACCATTTAATTTTGCATATTTTGGTTCATTTTATCATGTCACTCAAAGCAATAAATTGATACTCGTGAACGTTAATTTTAGAGTTTGGTGCATTTTGATATCATTTCACACCAAAACAATAAAGTTATACTCATGAACACACAATTGTGACGCATCGCATGGTTATATAGTTTCTGGGGGTATGCTCTCACGAAAAGTGAGTTGGTAGCGAGGTTTATCAAATTGTAACGGATTTCTTTGAGAGAAGTTTCACAATTATACACAGCAATTATGTGGATTCTTTTATTCGAGTTTGAATTGATCAATTCAACTGCAAATAGATTGAAGATTGGAATAATATACCGTTTGCTCCTTGATGCCGTCTTGGGTGTCATAGATGATGCCACTCAGGCGTGAAGTGCCGTCCGCGTCTCACCGACACTCTCTGGGAATGAATGCGCAAAAAGACGTACAATCCATGCACAGGAAATCATTTTAACGGCTTGACGATGGTTAAGACGAAAATTGCATTAATTTTTGTTAAAAATTAGATCCTCACCACTGACACAATAATAAAACATTTAAAGCTACAAATGGGAGGCTATCCTACCGTGAAATGTCTAAGTATTAATGACGAAAGATCCATACGCTATGAATACAAACAACAAGGGGAAAATGCTAACGATAACCAAGCGTACTCCGAAGTTATTTTGATAAACTCATCTGACAAGCTTGAGAGCTACAAAACTTTTCAAAAGCCAATTGAAATTTTACATTTTCTGAAATCTTGATTCACTCATTTCGTGACCACTGCGTCAGTTCCAGGTGGGATTTTCCTCCTCAAAGACCTCTGAGCCTGCCGAGCGCCGCGTGCTGTGGAGCGGGTGATCTGGTACGTGGAGGACCCCAGAGCGGACACGGCCTGTGCAATGAACACCAGTTCCTGGGTGGCAAGCGAACTTCGGTACGGTATCGCCAGGATCGCGTCAGGTACCGGCACCAGCTGGGAAGTGACGCTGTTACCTGGTGTGAAGATAGAAATTTGGTTTATGGAAGAAAATGTGCAAGAATTGCCTGTAATCCACCGAGTGATGCTACTTTATAATCATTCGGTGCTACTATTGCGTAAGGTCTACCGCCATATATCGCCTACCCAGGTGCAGTTTGAGATGTACAAATTACATTTTTATCGTTAAATTTAATTTGTGGAAATTATTAATCTACATTAGTAACCTAACCTACGTTCACGCTATAGTAATAGCTAGAGGTAGATCTCATTCTGAAGTGTGGTAGAACTCACGCTATAGCAGCACCAATCATTCTTTGGACGCTGAAAAAGTTTCCGTGATGTTAGATTAACAACACCCATCGTATTGCTCAAGAGTTTACGTGTGAAATAAGTACCTTTCAGTTGTATTATGCAGCAAAATAAGCATAACTCTTTTATTTTAGTACAGGAAAACATTGCACAATGATGCTCCTTTAAGATGGAGTAGAGAGGAAATAAGCTTGCTTTAGGCCCCCTTCTACTATTCTCTACCTAAGAAATCCTGGAGGTCTGACTCAGTGAAAGAAAAACGGAATTAAAGGAGCTCTTAGATATTTTTGTGAAGAACAAGCACTCTCAATTTTCATTTCCGGTTAAACATTCGCCTGCTATAAAGTTATGGTTTTCATGATATTTTGGATAGCCCTTCAATGCATTAACTGGGAGTATTAACCCTAGAAGTGTTATTAACATTGCCCTCACCACAGTTTAGAACTACATTCGAGAACACTCAGTTAAGTGAGAGAAGTGCGAAGTTGTGCACATTCTTTTTAAGAAATTTCGTTTATTTCTAAATGATAATTAAAATAAAACTGAATTTTAAAATCTAAAATTAAATTTTATAAAATTTCTCGAAAAATGATTGAGCATCGAGCGCGATTGGGAGCATTTTTAAACTCCAAGTACAGTTCAACTCCAAGTTGAAATTTAATACCTGTGTAGATGGCGTGCATTGCTCACCTTGATAATCAGTCACCTCGTAAGAAAAGTCGGGCACATGGATGCGGACAGGCGTGTCGATGGGCCTGGCAATGCTGTTCTACACAACCCCCTGGAAGGTACCGTTCTTCTTAACAAATTTCTCCGGAGGTAGCTCCTATATGGAACTCACACAAAAACACGTTGTAAATTAAGTTTTAAACTATCTGACATCTATTATAAAAATTAAAAAATATCAGAAATCCTGTTAAAATTGTGACATTGTAGAGAAGTGAGTGAATACTTCGAGCGGCACTACGCAGAAAAACCACCTGTAACTTCTTTCGGTCAGCGTGCTGAGCTTCAGAGCAACAATCAGCAACCCTGAATGCGTTGAGCTGGACGGGATCGTCTCCGAAGTTCCAATAAACTTAAAACCACAACGACAACCACCTGGAAGCTGGTCGACGCTTCAGTCAGCTCGCAGTAAGAGATGTTGCGCTCAGGGCAGAATGAAACTGATTCAGTTGTCGCCGTAGATCCCGCCAAGGATCTGAAATAAATTGATGGAAAATAATGCTCATATATAGCAATTGTCGCTTTGGATTTTTTCTTTTGCGCTAGTGTTCATGATGTCATTTTGAATATGAATTAATGTCATTTTTGTTTAAACTATTGTAAATGTAACTCCCAGATTGATTTTTGAACATGATCTGGCACATTCACAACCGCTACGAGGTTTAATGGAACAGAGTTAAGGACAACCCTCGAAAGGGGAGAGGAACCTTTTCAGCAGTCATAACAGTCCCCGTTTTTGAGCTTCCGGTCATTTTTTTACGAAAGTTTTTTCGCTTAAAAGAAGGTTTGTTGACTACTTGCACATATTCATTATGATACGAAGTTTGTTCGATTACTGCGATGATTTTAAGTATAAAGTTCATATGATTATGAAATTAAAAAATACACCTTAGCAAAAATGAGCACTTGGACTTTTGCGACATATGTGTGTACTTTACATAACTGAAGCTGGCTTACAAATATTCAAATGAGACGCAGTAAAGCATTCGTGTGATTCCTAGCTGACCAATGCTACGAACACCTCGAAAGAGAGAGATACATTTCAAAAAAATAATATATCATAGATACTAACTTATCCAAATTGAGATGAATTATTTGACGCATGTTTATAACCCACATCAAAACTGACGAAAACCCTATTCAGCAAAACCGCCCGAGGCTCTCACCGCATCAACAGTGATGACAGAAGCTAGTCCTGAATACTGAATGGGTCAGAAAACGAAATAGTCTGCATGTAATATTCGAGAAATTTCATCGCTCCTGGTCTAATGACTAAGTTGCTCCCATCTGAAAATGACGTCTCTTCTTCACGTACAGTGAGACACTAGCAAGGGCCCATACCTGAAGATGGGTGAAAATAATGTTCAATTATCAAAAGAGTGTTTTTTTTAATTAGGGTTGAACTGCAAAACTACCAATGATAAATGCTCGGTAACGTCAACTCTGTTCAGAAGCACAGTGAGATAAAAAAAAATTACACATAAGCGGTTCTGTACAGTCCGATGGAATGATAGTTAGTTTTGCAGTTTTTAGCAGCTACAAGTCCACGTAGTATTCATTGAAATTCAGGTTTTTACCCATCTGAGATACCACTTGCATAATTACAAATCAGATTAAATTACACTTACTTCAACCCCTGTGGATATCCTTCTTGATCACGAATAGTGAAGAAAGAGCTTTGGGTGCTGCTATAGTGTGAGATCTACCTCTAGCTAGTACTGTATCGTGAGGTTAGGTTAGGTTACTCATGGATATTACATAATTCAATTTAACGATGATCACTTAATTTGTACACCTCAAACTGCTCCTGGGTAGGCGATATATGGCGTTAGACCTGACGCGATAGTAGTACCGAGCGTTTTTTACAAGTGTCTAAAATTCTTGGCAATACAAACCTCAACAAGGGAACCAATTCTTTTTCGCTGCTCTGCTGGGCATCACCCAGCTGTTTGTAGTAGTTGTCGGTGACGTGTTGCCTGGACGTGCCCGTCACCGCGTCGAGGTGTTGCGTCACTCCCAGCGCCTCCGCCATCGACTGTTGCGCCGAGGTGCGGTCGCTTCCGCTCAGGGCTAGGATCTGTTTCTGGGCCTGACGAAAATAAAGGAAACATGCTCTAATTTTCTGACTCAAAGACCCTTTAAACTTTAATTCGCCTGCAAGCTTTGATTCGACTGCAAACTTTAATTCGCCAGTAAACTTTAATTCGACTGCATTCTTTGATTCAACTACAAGCTTTGATTCGACTACAAACTTTCGTTTGACAGCAAAATTAATTTAACTGGAAACATTAATTCGAATACAAACTTGAGTTTGACTTCAAACTTTATTCGACTGAAACTCCATTTCCTCATATTGCAGTTTGTAGTCGAATTAAAGTTTCTAAGACAATGGTACGTTTTCGTAGATCTTTCTGACAATCTTACAACGTGCACACACTTAAATATTTTTTCCGGATTGCTGGCATGGTTGAAATGAGTATTAAAGAACAATTTTACCAGAGCACTTGGATTTGTAGGTTTGAAACTAACATGAAAACCTACGAGTACTCTGAACTTTTGAACTCTCACCCAAGTTAGTCTCAAATTTCACCATCTATGTGTTGTAGAAGGCTCAAGAATTTGATTTTTAGTACACAAGAGTCATTGAAATCATTTTAAAAAAACAGGGATCGAGGCAAACAAATGAAAAATTCCTCAACACATTAAATTTCTGTCTATGAATTCATATTATTCATATTTGCAGTAACACTTTCTTAGCATCCTGTGAATAGATTAAACGAAGATCATGCAGAAAATTTAAGCTTTTTCATTCAATTTGCTTCGGTAAAACTTTTCGTGTAATCAATCCAACTCGATAAATAAAAGTTAATAACTTGGGAGAAATGCTTCAGAAAAATAACATCGAAGTAACATTCTATAACGTATCCACTATGCCATAAACCTGAAATCTTCTCTTGATGTTAATTAAAGAGAGCACTGGTCACTCAAAGGAAGCTACTCTCGATTTCTGACCTCGACTAATCCTACACGCTTATCAAAGTCGTTTTAACACGTTGCTTGCATAAGACCGATCAATGGGTCGTGCATAGGTTATTGATGTTGCAAAACGACCCATCGATGGGTCGTTTGAAAAATTGTTACAATATTTTAAAATTAATGGGATTCAATGGACCCAGTTAATGTTTGATATTTCTAAAATTACTAATAACGTTTGCCTTTATACATATTTGAGTTGAATATTGAACCTCAGTTTAATCCATCGCAGTCAACGTGTTAATGAAGTCATTGGGAAGTAGTCTTTTCTATTTGCTGCGGAATCGGAAAATAAAAACGTCTTACTCTGTCCAAGAAACAATTTAGTAGGATTCCAAGCGAAATTTTAGAAACGAAGAAACGCTACTATCATGTACTGACCGTCACCAGTCAAGGTATCATACGACGTCATTTGATACACAACCCGTAACACACAAACCTGATGGAAGCCGTTGGCCTGCCTGATGAGTCCCTTGAAGGTAGGCCTGGAAGTGAAGTAGCCACTCCAGTAGGTGTGGTCGTCAGACGCGTAAGGGAAGAAGTCGTCCTGCTTGGTGGGCCACGCCGTCCCGGTGGAGTGCAGTGCGTCCACAAAGCAAGGTGTCGAGTACACCACAGTTTTGTTGTTTGAGTCTTCATTCACGTACCTACGGAAATGGAAAATGGTCTGAGACTTGGCTTAGATCACAAAACAGTTTCTGACATCTAAAATGAAGTCCCATTGCCAAGAATGTAGAATTTGAATTACTAAAATTCAATTCGAGATGACAAAATTTCCTGACACTTCTCCTTATATCAAGAGTTTTCTCCGAGACTTCAAAAAAATGTGCTAAGGAAGAAGAGGAATTTCAGTTACCTCGGTGCCGATGTCTTTTAGTTTAAGTGCTTTAGAAATAACAAGTCTTTGTATCAGGCACTATTGATGCATTTTTGACGTAACTAAGAGCAATAGAGTCCCGTATTACTCAAATGAGGTAATGAAACAAATCTCCGTTAGAACCTGGAGGCAAAAAAATTTTTACATTTTTTAGTAACAATAGAGCGGTATTTTGGATCATAATATGAATTTAAATACTGATTTCAGTGTTATTCCTATTTGATTTATGTGGTTCTGTTACAGAATGGTTTACGCAACATAATGTTTAGATTTCCATCGGGATTTTCACGTTTTGAGTGATAGCACAGACTTAGGTTAGAAATGTCGCAAACGTTTATTTTTTTCAAACTGACAGTGTAAAAATGTTGAGCTTCTCCGAAAGAATAAGAACAAAAAAATCAGGTGACAACTATTTATATGCTTTCTAGAATATTATGAATCAAATTTTTCTTCCTTAAACGGGGCATCACAATATTCTCGTTTTAATACATTTCTACGAACGAGTGGAAAGCGTGTGAAGAACAGCTGGTTACTTTCCAAAAGAATCAACGTTAATTCAACCCAGCCAAAATTTTTATATATGACTTTATTTTGACTCACTTCATGAGCTTGTCGAGATCTCTATACCAAGTCCTTGCATTTTGGTAATGGAAGTCACTGCCCATCGTCATGATGAGCTGATTGGTGCGGAAGGAAAGGGCCTGAGAGTTCACAGTCAGCTGGAACAGTCTGAGCTGGAAGAGTAGAAATGAGAATCTTGAGCCACGTGTACAGCTTTAATCAAAAAAAAAATCTTGAGCGTGGATGCTTTGCATCAAACTAAGAGCCTCTCAGTTATATTGTAGAGAACTCTAAAGTAAGAATATCAAATACGTACATAAAATTAAGAGAAAGGTGTAAATTGAAATTCAAGCAAATTAAAATGCCCTTAATTTTTCACGCAATGGCTTGAATTAATCTAATGAAAAAATTTAACAAAGACACTTCAATTCTTTTAAAAATTTTACATAAAATAAATTATTTTTAGCCACTGAAAAAACCAAGTAGGTGGCACGTGAGCTTGGAAGCGTATTTTTATTCCCGATAACTCATTAAGTACTTCCACTAATTTTCCTTTCAATTCTCAGACGTTCGTAGACGTTGTCAGTACATTTAGTGTACTCAGTGACCCGTCTGATAAAGTGAATTATTTATGTGGAATAAAAATTGATTTACGTTTATGTGTATCATGGTAAGCCCATGACACACAAAAGTGTCTCGGTTTGGGGACAAAATTTTTCTCAGTGCACGCTTACTTTGAGCAGTTAAACTATGGAATCGTTTTGCACGGAGATTCTTGAAGCTATTTTGTGGATCTTCAAATACCAAAACCCCAAAAATTAGGAAACCCAAATCCCAAAATCTCAATGGAAAAAATACCCAAACTTTGGGATTCAACAACAAAATGTTATTAATTATTTCGTTTCGTGTGGTTTTCATCCTTGAAAAAGTGTATCAGTGATACATCGATCGCTAATTTACATGTATCCATTATTGGAAGTAAGAGCGAATTGGTAAACGATGAGTACGGATTTTTAACACTAGAGTTCAATGTTTCTAGGCCTGCCCTGTATAAGGGTGAGGAACAGTGTTGCAGTGTTAACTTTTTTTGATTTAACCACCCCATGACAGAGTTGATCTATTTGCATGACACGTATGGCTTGTCTATTAGTACGCCTCGTTTGGTTTATCTATTTGTACACCTCGGATAGATTGTTTATTTTTACATCTCGTATAATTTGTCTATTAGTACACCTAGTATGGTTTGTTTATTAGTAGACCACGAATAGTTTGTCCATTAGTACTGCTCGTATGGTACGTTTGTCTAAGGGCGTCTTATATTGAGAAACGTTTGAAAGCCAATATGCTGGCATGTACAGGGGGGCGCATAAGTAATGCACCCTTTTGAAGGTAAATTTTGAAGAATTATTACCGCAATATACACTGGGTATCTGTAGACAAGATACGACATGTAAAAAAACTTTAAGAGTTCCTCTATCGTTTGCAATTAACCTATCGTTATAGCTTTCATGCTTTATTTATTGTTCATTTTTTAAAAGGGTGCGTTACTTGTGCGCCACCCTGTATCTCATGGGCCAACTTTTTTTGGATATCAACGGGTTTTTTTTTGCCCCTAATGCGACAAGGCATGAACGAGGCGAGCGAGGCGAGAGCCCAAATTTGTCTTTAGCTCGCAAAGACTTGACCTGCAAAGCAAAGTTTAGCCTTTTCGTTAATTTATTTTGTAAAATCAGGGTTGCATCAAATAACTATTCTAATTTAATCTAAATCGTGTATCATCCAAGGCTTTTATGAGAGAAAGAAATTTTCATTTTTATTACAGTTGTTGTAGAGATACGCAAGAAGAAATTATGTTAGGTAAACATCTGCAGCATTTTCATCATAACTCCATACTGCTCAAACGCGAAACTCGTTATTATCTCCAACATACACTCCAAAGTATTTGCATGTGCCCCAAATTTTTCTGATGCAAAATTTCCTGCTTGAAAAGTTGAAGTTACTTCATTTTTTGCTGAAATGGGATTTCACATTTTTCTCCCTCACATGACATTTGAGAGAAAGTAGGTTAAAAATAAAATCAATAAGCTTTTAAAATCTATTCAAACAGTGCAACTTCATTTCGGGATAATTCCACTTCGGCCTCCAGCTTTCTCATCTTCAGGAAGATTGAGCGTGTCACCAGCACAAGATGTCAACTGAAACTCTGTAAAAAAATCGACAGTCCATTTAAAAATACTCGCCTTCAAAATCATGAGTAGAAATCTCTATCTTGTTCTGTGCATTAAGCGTATAAAAATTTTACCCGAATGCTGTTTACTGCGATTTTGTGTTACTGATTCACCAATAATAATTGTTGAACATATTTTCAAATTTTTAAGTAACATTTTTGCTCACATAAACAAAGTAATATGAAAATTTGATGGCGTAGTTCTTCGCATTGATTTCTTATTTTTGAAACATTCTGAATATGAACCAAATCTGAAATCATGAAAGGGAAAACTAATTTGCTTGAGATTATTCTTGTGCTCATTTCTAATTAATTGGGACTGCTTTTTAGCATGAACATGAGGCGATAAATTATGTCTCAGAGGCTACACATTACAGTGTGTCAATTGATAAGCATGGGCCTCAATAGATCTGAACTAGTCCAATATGTCACACAGCGAACAAAGAGACGAAATTCTTCTCGACCTGGCTAACATCTTATTTGGACTAATAATATAAATGAATGAAATTATCATGATGTGTATCAATAACATGTAAAGAATAAGCGTCTTTTCAATTTAGTTCCTCTGATAGTATGACTTAAAACAATAAAGTGGTGGAACAATTTTCAAGTTAAACTTAGATGGATACTTAATTAAATGCGATTTCAAATTTACTGATGAGACTAATTTCATAAGTTAAATAATTAAAACTTGATTAATAGGGACAAGATGAACTGACCTCATGCTTCATTCTAATGATGTAGATAAAAGAAAATTTACCTGAAAAAGTCGAAATGGAAACAATCTTACTGAACGAGCTCACATTTCACGCCCTCTCCCTCAAGTTCAACGATCTTTAAACCTAAACTGGAAGCACACGCAACTGTCAAATGAAGAGACCAATGAAGTTTGTTTAGTTGCTGCTGTGTTACCTGAACTTTAGACATTAAGCAGCCGGCTCGACGGTGACGACGAAGGTGCGGATCTGCATTGGCTGAAGAGTTACGCTCAGGTCTGCACGCGGAGCTGCAGCTTTTTCGAAACTCTTGTGGCTGAATCTAGTCTCGTGATTGTGGTTGAAAAGTTGTGCCATTATTTTGAACGGGGTGAAAATGCTGTTCTCATGCCATGCCTCGACGTCCCTTTCTGTCCGCTCATGGACAGACTCCTGTCCTTCCACGGGCCACTCGAGGCGGTTACTGTCCGCTAACCACTGGTTGGCGGACAGAACGGTTTCTTGGGCGCTCGTAATGACGAAGTTCGTGAACAAATTCTGGAAATTAAAAAAGCGTCCTGTTGTAATGATTCCTGTATTCCCATTCCCAGGATAAAACATTCAAGGGCCTAAATTTGATTAGCAAAATGTTTATTTTTTAAATTAGCCGGGAAACTTGACTTTAGAGATACTGCAGGTAAAAATGATTAAGTGAGAGCAAAGAACATCATGTTGAATATTATTAAAAGCATAAGTAGATCCCATTCAGTTTGAAACAACAGAAGTTATACAATAACATCTATTTTTGCTAATAGCGCATTTTTATGATAGTAAAATGAAGGAGTAATACAGAATTTAAAATGGTATTAATTGAACTTACTGTCTCCACAATAGCGCAAAAAAAAATTTAAGAAACCATTGCATTAAGCATGACTGATTCCCTGATTCTATTATTTTCCCTTGAATATCGATGCATAGCCGTGATACGCACCTCCAAGTTCACGGTCACAGGGACGCTGAAATCTTGGCTCTCGCCCACTTCGAACATGTGTTCCAGGCGCAGCAGGAATTCCCCGCTGGAATACCAAGGTTCCAGGGTCATCAGGTGCACCTGGTCAGGTAGTGGGCTGCTCAGGTAGGAGACCTGGAGAAAGAAATGAATCTTAAAGCGGCTACGGGTGAAATTTCAACGTTAATAGTTAATTGTAGCTAAAAAAAAGAAAATCATAATTAATAGTTGTGTTACAAGATATAGAATGAATTAATCTTCAAAAGCCTGAATTGAATCGCCACTTCATTTATAGATAGAGGAATCGATGGCTTATTTCTTTAGAGGAGAGTTTTTATTGATGATAGATAAGGTACATAAACGAAACTCTCGAATCTCTGACGTTTCAGAATTAGAAGGACAAATAAAATGGCAGCTTTATGAAAGGTTCAGAACTATTATAAGTTAGATTCAGCAAATAGATGAATTGATTCATAAGATTAAATCTCCTATAAACAGTCATTCTGATGTTTAGATGCAAAGTAACATTGAAGGCGACGAATGAGCTATTTTAACAGGTACAGCAGAAGCATCTGGACGAGAGCTCAATAGTATTCTTGGGACATGTTCATCAATATTGGATGAAATTGAACTATTAGTCTGATTTTGCTCAAACTTGTTGTCACTTTTTCAATGTTTTCGATACCTTAAAATCCAACAATGGATCATAAAGCATAATGTTTTTTTTTTCATTTGTACTATTTCAATCCTGTGAACTCCACATCATCTCGAAGGTATTGGATACATGGTAGACGTGATTGGAAAGCAGTCTTCGATGTGCGAGAAGGTAATGATCACACAAACGAGTAGCACTGGAAATCTCTCACCGAGATTAAAGTTCATTCATTGGTAACTCTGTTTCCAGTGTCGAACTGAAAACAGCTGAAGAGTGTGAGCAGCAGTGTTTGCCGACGATCTTTGAGTTCATGTTCTCTTTTTCATAATGCAAATTCCTTCATTAATTTGTCAGACTTGAAATACTGATAGCATCTCAACTAGGAACCCAATACACAGCTTTTTTAATGGTTCACTACAGCTGAAGAGGATCAGCAGATCATGAAAACAGATCTCCTATTGTCTGAGTTAATATTAGCCTGACAGATTTATTTCAAACTGTCTTGTGGTCAGTTGTAGCACGTGCATATTCTCAGAGTGGTTGAGGGGATGAAATACTAAAATATCATTCACAGATTTTGGCTTCAAATTTGTCAGTGCTAACAAAAAACATAGGTATAAATCTTATTTTCGATTCTAAACTTTAAGGTTTTTTTGATGGTATACAGCTTTGGAACGACCCGACGTATTTGAGCACTCATTTTTGTGACGTCCACTTCCAGTTCTATGGAACACATCTTTTCTATTTGATCACAAACTTATTGGCTTTTTACTCCTGGAACTTTCAGGTAAATTAAGTGAACAGCGATAAACTTGCTGTTTGAAACAAGTATAGCGTGAAAACTCAAATTCCAGAACTCACGGGGGCTGGAACGGGAGCGCTGCTGTTCTGGAACATGATTATTGGCCTCATGAACAGCTCTTCTCCCAGTCGCCGGTGCAGGCACGCAAAGTCGCAGTCTGCGGTGGCTGCGTCACTGATAACAAGAAAAATATTATTAACATTCATGGCAGTCTGCGGTTGCTGCATCATTAAAAACAAGAAAAATATCATTAATATTCCTGAAATTTATAATAAGCTCGTTACATTCAACTACGAATAATTTTACTCGACTTGCCTGATTTGAAAGAAAACCGAGAGTAATTTACGTTCGTCGATTTCCTGCTTATTTGAGAGCAAAGGTCTAGAGGGGATTTTATTTCAGTAAATGTATCACAAGTGATTCATTTAGCACATGGATCAAAAGTAATACAGTGTGAAGCATTTTTAAAAATCAAAATCAGTAAGATCCATTTGTATATTTTTATAAATAACTGTTAATGTTCCCTGATTATTTCTGAAAATTAGTTAATCTGCAACTATTCCAGTAGTTTTTTCAAATAATAAAGCTATCACTATTCCAGTGGCTAGTTTTAATGAGCACATTTGTGATACTGGATACTTATGAACGAAACTATCACATCTCAGATGTCTTTTACATAGCGAGTATACGTTAGAAGTTTAACTAAATTGCTGGCTGTAGGGCAAGTTCAGAACAATCATCTTGAGTAAAAATTAACAATTAAATCAATTTCTAACAATCTTTAGATGTATCATTAAAAGCAACACTACTATCATTTACGGCATTGTTATTTAATGTAATTAACCCAAAATAACTGTCAATTGGAAGCCTGAGCTTATTAAAAACGAAGTTTTTTAGAGCAAAATTATTACCAACTACCCAAAACTCCCAATATAAATTGAATCAAACAATAGCTTAAAAAATATCGAAACTCAGCACAAGTTTCTTTGATTGTGCTTGTAATGGATCAATGAAATTAGATTATTGCTCGACCAACAAAAATATTACCTGTGCAAAAGCCAATGTGTTCCCCTAGCAACAAGTCCTTCCCCGTAGGCTAACTCGTTCAGCGGCTCCCCCACACCGAAGGCGTCATCATACCGCAAGCGACGGTGCACCATGAGCTCTACCTGGCCATCTGATAAGGAACTCCCTCCCTAAAAGGCAAATTGTTGAAGCAGAAATGATATTAAAAAATTATTGCATCATTTTGCAGTAAACCTATTCGCGTTAAATGAAGCATTACTCGTTCACGCTTAGGTTATTTGGAATCGATGTAGCACAAAGTCATAATTTTGAAAAAAATTCAGTTCAGTTTTAATTCGTTTCACATGAAATAACTTGTTTGTTATATTTTTTCACTACTAGTTCATCAGCGTTGTTGAACTGCGATTTTGAGATAGTGAAATGTTCGTTTGAAATACCGTAGACTTTGACATGAAAATATTGAGTTTACACGTTCATGTGTGTCGTGACTTAATTCCCGGTCAAAAGAGTATCAAAATCCATGAAGGCATACATTTGTGAATAGGAGTTAGAGTATATTTTTCTCAATGCATATCACGAAGTAAGATTGGAATTATTTCAGTGGTAATATGTTGATAAAAAATAGAAATTAATTGAATCAAATGAATTAATTAAAAGAATCTAATTCTGCTCTATTTTAATGTACCTGCGCCCTGTCAGTGAGCACCACAAAGCTGCCCAAGTCGTTGCTGGACTCGAGCAAAATGCGTGCTGTGACGGGGTAGTAGTTCCAGGACACTGGTTCTGTGATGCCCTGATCCCATGTTTCTCGGTGGTCCTTAATTCCTGAGATGAATAAAAATGATTGTAGCGGAAGCAGTAGCCATTGAGAATTAAGTAAAATGTGAAAACACATACACCTCAAATTATAAAAAATCCTATGATTGAATTTGTGTTGCAATAAAAGAATCACATTAATAGCGGAGATCACTGTAGGATGGCTATTTTATGCGAATGATGACACGATATAGACAATCGAGGATAGTTCTAGAATCGTTTCGTTAGAGGAAAAGTAAAATAAAAACGGAATTTACACTTATTTTTTGCTCTGATCTAGTATCAAAACGGCAAAAAATACTGCATAAAATCTCGCTGCGAAGCTATAGGTATAAAATCGAAGCATTAGTATAATCAGAGGAAGCAAATTAGATGACTTATTCCTATACCCGTGTGCTGCCTGAGCATCAATTTATGCCATTTCATCCCTTTTATGCTATTGATTTACCTTCATTTATGTGTCAAAAGGTGCCCTCTTTGCCACATATTGTGGCATTATTTGTAGGTGCGTTGTTCTATTTGGATTTAGTGATGCTTCCGGATTACCAGACCTTTATGACTGGTTATGTTAAGTCAGGGACAACCCAAGATGCCAAACGTTTCTTATGTATAGGAATAGTTGTGTAACTCCAACACGGCTCCTCTCTTGAGTTGCACATCAATGTGTAGAATACTCCAGTCAAGTAGTTATATCTAAGTGTGTTATTAGGTTGATTAATTACACCGGAGTTTGCTATTGGGGTGCTCACATGAGGAATTGTACCGAGACTCACTGACAATATGTGTGCTGACTGAGCCGCTGAAGTGGCACCCGTGTTCTCATGTGTTAGCGCTTTGCTTTTGCCATTGATGCAGTTCAGCTCGGATTTTGGATCATTAGCCTAAATTTATGATTTGTACTTTGCACCATCTTAAGCCTTGTTCACCTTTAAAAACTGTAAATTTTTGTATCATCATTGTTTAGACTACATCTTTCTCTTTCATGAATTTTTATTGTTTACAACAGAGGCTGTTTCTGACAAGCTACACCACGGCAAAATCCTTATCCCTGAAAACTCTTCCCACCTCTCAAGTCAAGGCAGCATGAACTCGAGAATATTAATTTAAAGGAACTTATGACACATCCAGGCTCTACATCCTCACAGGACGCTGACGAAGACGAATTGAGCGAGCGTCAAACAATTCATTCAGTGAGTTGATACTTATCTCGTAGCGCACAATACGCACGATTAGTACATAACCGTATTGAAGTTTCAGTGAATTAGAACATTGTTTTTACTACATACCTACCATCCCATCGATTCTATTAGATTAAAAAGGAAAAGTCAATTACTGATTTCTTTAAAACAACTAAATGTTTTGAAAGGAATTGACTTCATTTTCTTTTGGTAGAAAGCGACATGAGACATATTGATAAAGGAAATAAAATTAAGACGTCTTTACCCAACACTCACTCTTCTGCATCTCGCGACCGTTGGCGTCGGTGTAGAAGGTGTTGTCAGTGGCCATGCCCTCGACGGTGTACCTCGTTATCACCTCCTTGCCCTCGCTGTCAGTGCACATTTTTTATTCTTAATTTCTGAATCAACTTTCATTACTACCAAGAGTTGATGATACGGTGTATTTCAAATACTCGAAACAGACGTAGACTAAATTTCATTATTAACATTCTGCATCACTTTTCATTGCTACCAAGTACTGAAAAGCTGTGCGTGTCATGTACTCGAAACAGACGTAGTCGAATTTCAACTCTTAACAGAATTAATCACGTAGTGGGTTATAAAACTTTGGTCTCGAATAGAAACTTTCACTCACTCAAGGGGGATGGGTCCAACGAGCCACTCAGACTCGACTTGGCTGAAGCCGTTGTAGATCCTGATGACTTCAGAGGCCCAGCCCCTGTGCTCGACTTGAATCTCGCTCACGACTTCGCCTGGTCAGGAAAATTGTCTACGTTATTAAATGACATAGAGTAAACGAGCAAAAATGAAACTTCTGTAGACTTAGATTTATATTTTTTGTTTTCAGAGGTGGTATTAATCAAAATCAGTCGGAACTATATTTTGTTTATCTCCTTGAGATCGGTAGTTAATGGAGCAAAAAAAAAATCGAATGAAATTTAACAGTGAGACCCAATTTTTTTCAGGCATTAATATATGATTTCCATGAAAATTAAATTCTCATTGTTTTTCCCACATTCATCCCTGCTTGCTCATCGAGCTGTGCGATTTGTTCGAAGAATTTTGTTCCAAGGAAATTCTCAGTTACACCTATTGTTCAATGCTTCACAATTAAGTTGTTAAATAAAATAGGTGCCCACCATCATACTGCACGGTGTTCCAAACTTCCAAAAGTTCAGCTTCTGTGCCGTTGGGGCGGAAGACGTAGGCCCCAGAGGCTCGTTCCGCAAACGCAGAATTGTCTCCGCCCATGCTGTAGTAGAAGCGCTTCTCGCCGGTGATCTGAGTTCAAAAACACCAGGAAGACATAACATTTAATTCATGTAAATTTTTTGGCAAATGTTGTGTGATGATGAATTTTGACAACATGAAGGACAAAAATAACATTTCCACTTCGTTGTGCTTCATGTGTGTAAAATTCATCAATATTAGTTCATATAGATCTAGATGAGCCCTATTTTACAATTTTGCAAACAGCGCATTAAAATCATGTTCTCACGCTGACACAATCTGCAATGAAATGTTCGTTGGGCTCATTGAATATAGATTTTTAACTGAAGTCAATCAACAATCCATTGTACATATAACTAAAATGTTTAAAAATATTTTACTGGTAAAATGAAATAACACAAAATTTTCTACAAACTGAGTTAGAATTAATATACTTTGGTGGACTGAAAAACTGGAGTTATTTTCAAGCATGCGATTAGTTTGCAGACCACCGTACACGTAGGAAAACCATGCATGTTTTCCAAAAATATTTACATATGAGCCATCTGACCAGCACGGTTCTTCGAAAAAAATTTACGAATGTGCCAAGTCCAGAACACGATTTTCTACACCAGTAAGGCCATGAAAACACCCAATATTTGCTTGTTCAATAGTCATTTAAATAATTTCCCGAAATGTTCACCGTTTGTTCTTTGACGCCATTTTCGGTAGTGTAAAGGATGCCGCTCAGACCTCCAGAGGGGCCACCAGCTCTCACCGACACCCCCTATTGGAAAAAAAACATTAAGTAATTGATGTAAAATAACAGTACTGTATTAGGAATTTCATGAAACAAATATGTTTCAAATAAAATGAATAATTTGGTAGTTACCTGAGAAGAAAATTAATAGGAATCAAAGATTCAAGAAAAAACGATCACGTTGACTCTAAAAGGAATATGAACATTAGCAGCGAAATCAAAGCATGACAATAATAAAGAAATAACATGAAAATGAAGTCATCTCTAGTCATCTGTAAATCACCTTTCAGAAAACGAACATGTGGATGAAGTTCACGTAAATTTTAAAATAATTGAATGACAGCGAAAATAATATTATACCGCAGCTTGTGCTCGATTAATTTTTTACAACGGCTTTCTTTTCCGTATACGAATTTGAATTCGTAGCCATCACTTGAGAATAAAGTAAGGCTGCCAATGCTCTTGTAATGCAGTTAATAATAAATTAATGCAGCCAATACTCGAGACGTATTAGTTAGGTACGAATGCTTCTATTCGTGTCTACAGCGCGAGAGTGTAGTCTCTTGGAAATTTTCATTTCCATAGCAGTGTTAAAAGCCATAACTACATTCATTATGGATTCCCGCAAAAAGCATAATTTAGCTCCTGAATCTACATAACATTTGTTGAATCTCTGGATTTGAATTTGGTGCTTTAACTGACCAATAATCGAGCATTAAAATACGCTTTTCATTAAACATCTTACGATTTCCCAGAATCAATATTTCAAATTTCGTGAGTCTTTCACTTGTGGATGTTCTTATTCAACTCAAACCTATTACAAAAACCATACACTATCCCAAAAAATGTAATGTGTCTGAACTCACTCCTTTCGTGACCACTGCCTCAGTTCCTGGCGGGATTTTCCTCCTCAAAGACCTCTGAGCCTGCCGAGCGCCGCGTGCTGTGGAGCGGGTGATCTGGTACGTGGAGGACCCCAGAGCGGGCACGGCCTGTGCAATGAACACCAGTTCCTGGGTCGCAAGCGAACTCCGGTACCGTATTTCTACGACCGCGTCAGGAACTGGTACTAGCTGGGAAGTTACGCTGTTTCCTGTTGAGAAGAAAGATATGATTCAAAACTTTTAACGATTGTGCACACATGTACGATTCATAAAATGGTTTATGGTTTACACTTGTTTTGAAATTAACAATGAAGTACGGTACGGTGTCTCCATGATAGCGTCAGGTACCGGCACCTGTTGGGAAGTGACGCTGTTGCCTGTGGCAATGCAAGAGATGTTTTCAGATATTTTTCGATTGGGCATACATGTACGAATTCATGAAAAAGATGTACTATTTACTTATGCTGTGTTATTGACAATGAATTAAAAAACCCGCACGTCATCGATGGGAAGGTTAAGTCAGTCTCAAAGACAGTTTAGCGGTCTGCTCACCTTGGTAATCAGTAACCTCGTAAGGAAAGTCGGGCACAGGGATGCGGACAGGAGTGTCGATGGGCCTGGCAATGCTGTTGTACACAACCACCTGGAAGCTGGTCGACCTTTCAGTCAGCTCGCAGTAAGAGATGTTGCGCTCAGGGCAGAATGAAACTGATTCAGTAGTTGCCGTAGATCCCCCCAAGGATCTGGTGATTAAATAAGGTAATAAGGCTTCAATTTGAAAGTTTTCATCCCCATTGATGATTTTACCCGTTACGCAAAATATCATTCTATAATTTAACAGTTGTGAGTCGATGAGTGTGATGAGTCACTACAACCGCATGTCGTCGAACAAGAACACTAACAGACTCGAAGAAAACTCGATTTGGCTGTTAGGCCATGAAGTTCGATAGTAAATTACGATCCATAATTTTAAGGTACATATACAGCACTGGGTAAAGCAAATGGAAAAAGTGTAATTTTTACCACAGCATCACCAATCCAATCGCGCCATGACACTGTGCAACAATGCTTGAGGCCACACTCTGAATTGTTTCATCTAATATTGAATGATGACGTTAATCTTTGTCTTTGAAATGAATACTTGCCTCAACAAGGGAACCAATTCTTCTTCGCTGCTTCGTTGTGCTTTGTCAAGCCCCTTGTAGTAGTCGTCGGTGACGTGCTGCTTGGCGGTGCCCGTCACCGCGTCGTGGTGTTGCATCACTCCCAAGGTCTGGGCCATCAATTCCTGGGCCGAGGTGCGATCGCTGCCACTCAGGGCTAAAATTTGCTTCTGGGCCTGGAAAGAAATGGGAAATTTTGAACCTCAACGCACGTACAAGAGAACTTTCTCGGGATGTTCTAGAACCGTGAATTTGCCTGGTGTTATAACGGAATTCTAATCAAACTTTTACGAAATATTTTTTCAACTTTCTTTTTATTCTCCCTAAACAGTTAAAAACGTTAATAAACTGCAATTCAAACCATTCCGATGGACACCAGTGGCTTACTCGGTGAGCCATTGATGAAGTCATCAGGAAGTAGTTTTTTCCTAGTTGCTGGGAAATCGTATAAAGGAAAACGTCACACTACGAGAAATAAGTTAGGAGGATTCAAAGTGAAATTTAAGAAGCGAATAAAAGAGTCTCTCATAAACTGACCGTCACCAGTCAAGGTATCAAACGACGTCATTTGATACACAACCCGTAACCACACGAACCTGATGGAATCCGTTGGCCTGCCTGATGAGTCCCTTGAAGGTGGGTCTGGAAGTGAAGTAGCCAGTCCAGTNAGGCGTGGTCGTCAGACGCGTAAGGGAAGAAGTCGTCCTGCTTGGTGCCCCACGCGGTCCCGGTGGAGTGCAGTGCGTCCAAGTAGCACGAAGGGGTTGAGTAAACTACGTTGACGTTGTCTGAACTTGCCTTCACGTACCTGTGAGTCACGTACGAAGAACAAGAATGTGTTTTTTTCACAGCTCAGATTCCCTTTGATGTCTTTAGTCATCTACAGTGAAGTTACCCTAGGGAATGCGAAAGACAAATTCTCTAGATCACAAAGTCTCCTGATTTGAGCCCTCATGGTAATTTGTGAGATGAGCTGGAGAGAAATTTACGAGCTATGGCGTCACTCCTTTCGAAAGTAGACATTCATAGAGAAGAATTACTTAAATTGTTACCAAATGAAAATCAGCCAGGTACCAGACACTTGCATGAATCAATTTCAGATGCAATCTAAGCTGATCAAAGTGATCATAAGTTATAATTAAAATGTTATCAATGCGAGTTTGTGATCATATATTGATATACGAATTAATTAATGAATTGGTTGTAAAGGTTTGACGCTAGATAACTATAGATTTGGGAAATTGAAGCGCGCTATTATTTTCACTGTCTACGGAAGAAGACGTGAATATTATCATGGTTCTTTTTGTACAAAAATTTCGGAATAAAATTCATAACCCAGTCATTGTTTTTCAGATTTTTACTCACTTAATGAGCTTGTCGAGATTTTTGTACCACGTATTTGCATTTTGGTAGGTGAAGTCGTTGCCCATGGTCATGGCGAGCTGGTTGGTGCGGAAATATTGAGCTTGATCATCAACAGCTGACAAGAAATCTGAAACCTGTAAATTGAGAAAGGCTTTCTGATTGCAATTCGGTCACTTGATTCGAGTCCACTGAGAAAATTGCGTTAATGAATTAGATGCATTGTCTGAGGACTACTTGAGTAGTTGATGCGTAAGGTTAGAGGGAAAATTTCCTATTACACCTAATATTCCCTAAAATGTTCCATAATATTCGGTATCATTCGCATTCAGAGTTGAAATGGTGTTGAAAGAATATTGAAAGTCATGAGAACAATAATATTGCTTATCTTTGAGCAAAAAATTTGCATAACCAGTAGACGTTATGCCAGTAAGAAAAGTTTACTTTATACATGCACGTTTTCAATCCAAAAATGGGAACAAATCTCTACTAATGATGTATAAAAAGGCTTAATTAACATTGTGAAAATGTAATTCAAAATCAAAAAAACTTATTTATTTCGAAACCCCATAATTTTGCCCAAAAATTTATTTACAACCTCTCTTCATTTAAAATTTTGTTTGTGTTCGAAAAATGGCTGAACTGCGACTGCAAAAGACTCTCCTGAAGTACACGAGATAGCAGTCATAAGCTTTTAGGTAAATTTTCCAGTTTCCTCGACGGAAAATTTCTCACCCTCTCGTCGACGTTGTAGTCTTCGAGAGTGGGGTCGTCCATAATAGGAGGATCGCTGCAGAGATCGTCGAAGCAGAAGCCTTCGGGCGGACTGTAGTGGTCAGGCAATACGCTGGTGAACAGCCAAGCGGCATCGCCTGCCACAAAAGATAGGCTCATTTCAATTCGTTCTACATAAAACCTCCCATAAAATACGATCTGTGCTTCACCGCAAAATATGACCTCGTATAAAATATGGTCTATTTTTCCCGGCAAAATGTGTTTTTACATAAAATATTACTTGTTCTTTCTCGCAAAATATGACCTCAAATGAAAAATGGTCTGTTTTTCCTGTCTATCTCTCCTGTTTAATCTATTTGACTATCTGTCGACGTTATTTATGTACCTTACATTCAAGATCGATGAAAAAGTACCTTGTGAATTAACGATAATAATATTCCGAAAATGGTGATATTTACGTTAATAATGTATGGATGGTAAATGTTAGGTGAGGATTGTTTTATAATCAATGAATATGAAACGGGTAATCTCTCAAAAAATTTTAACGCAGGGGAAACGAATGGTAAATTTTAAAAATTTCCAATCATGCAACTATCTTGAAGAAAACCAGTTGTAATGGGTAATTAGAAACACTCAGCCTTCGTGTGTACAACAGCATAGCCTGCTTGCTAATGGGTTTTAATGAGCCTTAAAGTTAGCTTAAATATACCGACTAACTCGAGTAACACCAGATGCAGTGGCCAGAATGAGCACTATTAGAAGGACGATCAACCAATGTTCTATTAAGGCTAGAGCTGTCACGTAAAAAATAACATTAACACCATCAATTCAACTCAAACATAAAACTCTCGCAAAAGATGGAGATAGAATAAGATGAATTTCAATCTAAGAAGGAAATGTTCCGAAACACGATTGCGAATTTTAGTTAAATCAACGAATCTTGATTGGCTGTAGGATTGTGGAGAGCTCAATCCAAACCGTTTTAAACTGAAACATTGTTGTCCAAGTAAATTAGTGTATTCCCACCGAGGCTGTTGCTGGGCTGCCACACCATTTCCATGTTTTTCGTGCTTTTCCGTTCGACCTTGTCGTGGTAGTCCAGACGGGCGAAGAAGAGGCCGTCGAAGCCCATATGTGCGAAAATGCTTGCCTTTGAAATGAGGAATTTTATTACGGTTTCAGTAGTCAAACCAAATGTTAGTTTTTGTTCTTAGAGTTTGAAGATATTTTCGCAATTCGTCAAGCATTTCGTGTTGTCATGAATTTGCATTTGAGAGATAAGTCTACATCCCATTTCAGTGGTCTTTCAATCAACACCAATGACAAAAAGACATTGACAAATAACAAAAAAGCAATGAAGTTCAGCAGGTTATCGAATCAAACAGGGAACTCACTTGTTCATTTGAGTGTCCGAAAGGATCGATTTGCCACGACACCCTGGGTCTTGCGTCGGGTCCGAAGGTCTGATTGATGAACCTGAGGGCAAATTGGGTTCGAGAAATTGTACGCGAGGAGTTTTTATTTGGATTTATGAGAGTTTACTCACAAATTTGTTATTCCTAATGAACTGTGAATAATTAAGCTTTTCGAGGAAAGGCATGCAACAGTGATCAACATTGATTGAGGAAATTTCGAAATTACTTTAATGCACAGCTTTTTAACTCACAATGGTTACTTCTCAGGCTTAGACTAGATTTATCTAATAAAATTTATCTGAACTAGGCTTCAATTGTTAAATATTTTACGATGATAAAAAGCTTCACTTTAATGGACATCAAATAAATCAGATCATAAAAATGTATTACCTTTTGATGAAACCTTTCTCTGCTACGCCCATCCCATATAATAGGTAGCAGAAAACCGTAATGTATAACAGCACGTGCTCTAAAAATATTCATGTTCCAAATTCATGAACTCTGAAGTTCCGTTTGTCCTTTGTGGTGCGTGTATTTTGTTATGTTAACACAAGACCCACACGAGGCCCAGCGTCATCTGGCTCCATTTGCCCNCCCAGATAGATGCAATTTACGTTGCTAACACAAGACCCACACGAGACCCAGCGTCATCTGGTCCACTATGGCGGTGTAGTGAGCCGCTGCCTCGTCGTTCATGCTCCAGCCGCCGTTGAGCAGCTCCAGCTGCCCGCTCTCCACCAAGCTCTGCACAGGTAACATTACAGCCATTATTTACTATAATAATTTCTCATTTTGATATTAGGTTGTGGCGAGAAATAAGTCTTAATTTTTATCAACGGGAAGAAGCACATGTGTCAATGAATGCGTTCGTAAGGAATCCAATACTAAGAAGCGTCACCTCAAGCGCTTTAAATGCGCTTAGTGTCAGTATCGGTGCATTCGATACTGAAAGTTCGGTCACTCTACGTTTACTACAATCGTAGAACGAGGCGCTCAAGAAAGAATTTGAACAGCAATAGGCATATTGAATGACAGATTCACATTGTTGATCTGATGCTTAAACTACAGTTGCGGTAGGATTTACGAGAACTGCTCTCTTTAGTTATAATCGAATGTGGTCCACCTTCAGGATAAAAATTTGGCTTGCAATACTGGAAGCTAGAGTTTCTGACTGAAGTTCCAATGATACAAGAAACTTCAATTTTAACTTCTGCAGAAAATTTCTTGACATGTAATCAAATAACTCACTTTTCATGGTTCATTTCGTGCTACAATAAAATGTAAGAATTCTGAAAATTTTGAAACAAAAATCGTTCAACTCATAAGGTTGTTCGGCTTGCTTAGTAGAGTTTTCTTGTTTGCAAAAAGCATCGATGAATTTTGAACTTAGGCTCAAGAATAACAGCTTTCATTATAATCATTTTTTTCATTTCCACGTTTGAAGAAAGTACAATATGAAAAAGTTAAGCTTTCACAATACAAGCACTTTTCACGGTTTTTTTCACTTCCACGTTTGAAGTGACTTCAATTTTAAAAAAAGGAAGTTTTCCTAAAATAGGTAATTTTTTGCACGTCTTTCATCACGAAGTTCATGGAAAACTTTTATGGTAAATCTTACGATGACGTTCTGCTTGACTTCATCGCTTTGTTGCATCCACCAGCGGTGAAGGAACGCCATCTCCACGTAGCTGAATTTCCTGCCAGGATCTTTGTTGAGTTCGTCCACCACGGAGTCTATGATGTACTGCACACCCGCTCGTTGAATAGAATTCCTGGCTGTGTGGGATAATTGGTTTCCTTGAGTCAGTGTAGAATGTCAGCAAAAATTTAACTAATTTCATTTCTGTTCTGTTTATCTAAATTTAACGAATTAATACAAATTCCAAGAAGGTAGGATAAAAGATTGTTTGAAATAAGCTCTTGGGGAACAATTTTATTTGTTTTTTAATTTGTTTTTGTCATTATATAAAATTGAGAGTTGAAGTTCGCTCACGATATCAGATTACGATCTTTGTCTTCTCGATCAATGATGTTCAATGCGAGTATCATACGTACTACTTGAATGCATGAGCTAGTGATACTTTTAGTAGGACTTACCATTCAGCTGTGATCCTTCCAAGAAAATATTGCTCTAGTTTGATTCAATTTTATACCTCAATAATTTTAGTTTGCACGAGAGCAATAAACCCCAAGGAGTGATAACAAGATTGTCAATTCGACGACATCCTTAGATTGATTTGTGGATGCGTTGCTCTGCTATTTCATCAGTTGGTATATTCCAATGCACGTAACTTTGGTTAAGCCAAGGTTTTCAGACTTGCTGGAATTAGTTTAATGTTCACTTATTTTGATATAAGTACGAGTAGTTAGGACATCGGCTAAGTCTGTGTTTTCAGGAGACCGCTTGTCATTTCGGCGCAGTGTACCGTAGATAACATCGATAAGAAGCTCAGATTATCTCCCGCCTAACAGTGGTAGTCGAATAATTAGGACAGTTTCGTTCTCAAATGAAAATTTCTCTCATTTCTTTCACATTCTTCTACTGGATGAAAATAATAGAAAGGTAAATTTTAACATAAATAATCGAAACTGCAGGCAATTCGTAATGGAGTTCCACAAGGGCAAGTTCTGAGATTCTTCTCACTTTTATTTCCATCAATAAAATCGTTAACTTTGATTCATTTTTTATATCCGTGCTCAAGCCGGCGATGACATGCTCTCTCAATCTTCTTCCCAACGACATTTACGGTGTAATTGCAAGAATGATAAGAAGTGAAGTTCAAAGATTTTAATGTCTTCCACATCGAATTTCAATACCGATGTAACCTTTAAGGATTAAGTATATATTTTTTCTAATAAACTGAAAATGTTTTTCTTGTATTTCAAACTCTATGATTGTCAGGTTGAAGGACCCAAGACCAAGTAGAGCTTCATGAATGAGTGACAGTTTGGAGACAAACAGTTAATTCTACAATAATCTACATTGACAGTTCAATTGACCAGATGCAGATAATTGTACTCTAAATTATTTGTAAACATTTTTTGATTGTTCAAAAAAATTGATATCGTCATGGCGAGCGAATTCATTCGTAGGGATACTTTGCACGATGATAGATAAATTGAATTTTTTTATTAAATGCTATTTCAGATACCAGCAAAATGTTCAGAAATTTCATTCCAGTACACCATCTGTACGATGTGCCGTGCAACAGTGGTCCTGCTACTCATCAAGTCCGATTACAAGCATCGATAAACCTTCTTATTATCTCAAATGTTATCATAACTATTGATGGTGAGCTCTCACGGACAGATAAGCTAAACTGTGCGGAATTTCCCGTAAGAGTTACATCACACACAACCCTTAAATGTTTGGTTCTTCCCCGTGCCAATGCCAGCTCATTACAAGTCACTAACACCACTGTCGATCATTAACCCGGCCTCATTTTATTAGGGTACAGTATCTTTTCCTCACATACACAGTGTAGAAATAGTACAATCGAGCTTCAGTTTAAATATTCCAAAAGTGACTAATACCAGTTAAGGATAACTCCTCTTGTGTGTGTACCATGCATTATAATTATTTTGGAAGCCAACTAATCCTGTGACTGGTCACTACCAGTTCCAGCACACACACAATAATGGAAAGATTATACTCACCACAATTGTGTTGAAAGAAAAGACAGCTGACATTTTTCTACCTTTGTAAAACTATTGAATTTTTTGGAGTTCCAGTATCCACGGTATATTTGAAAAATCTACAATTTCAATTAAAAACCTAATCACTTCGAAGTTATCAGAAATAGATGGAAATATTAAGGGACATTAGAGATTGAGTTTCGAAATGATTATAATGCTTACTGTGTGGCTGTAAAATTAACGAACTTTGGAGATGTTGTTTTGACTTCACTCTCTATCATCAGGAATCCAGCATGCATGACAGACAGACATTGAGGATAATTAAACTTACCTCCATAAAAGTACTGGTCGACAGTCTTCAGCCATCCTACGTCGTCGTGTGTGTGGCAGATGAGGTGGACTGTGATTTGGTCAGGGTTGACTTCAGGACATGCCTGCAGAAATTCAAAGGCTGGAACCATCGTATTCGCTACCTTTTGTCGGACGAGGATGGGATCCAAAAGAGAAGGTCACATGCACTCTGGATTTTTAACTACTTCCCAAAAGAGTAGAAATTATTCAAGGGAATCTCCCATGTTTTGATTCTTGTTTGTCCAATTATGAAATTCGTGGCAATTTATACTTAAGAAGGCATGAAGGTCAAAAATACAACGCATGAGCTAAAAAATATTTTACGGTTAGCAATGAAGTTCTTTGTTGAGCGTGGGTTGAGAATTTGGTTTTTCATCTGTTTCCCGGGTACGAAAACTAGAATAATTCGATTCCAAAGAATACACTTAGTATTATGTTTTCAATGAAACGAGAGAATCTGAATTTCCTCAATTTCTTAAAATTAAATAAAAGTTAAATCATTTAACCCTGAATGTTTATTTTTTGTTGAGTTTTGTATAACTGTTCGAGCTTGAATATTAAAACATTGGAAACAAATTTGAATAAAAAGTTGAATTAAAATGAGAGTTTGGAAAAAATCATTGGTTTAGGTGAGCATGTTTCTAAAAATCCGAACATCGAATTTCTTGTTCTCTTTGATCAGATGCGTGACTCCTATCAATTACCAAGACCAGTTGCTTGTTAGAAATACTTTGCTCAATATTCTATGAAAAATGAAAGATCATTTCTGGGTATTCACTCACCGGATTTCCCCAGGCTGCTGTCACGGAGCCCAACAGAAGGAAGAGGAGTTTGAAAAGCATTTCAGTGCTCAAATTTGCCCTCACAAAACACTCACTACAGGCTCATCTGATCAACGGAATCAAAGGATCATTATCAGACGTATTCGAATGAGACAAATGTTAAGGCATTTTATTATCTTATGATTCTAAAATTTTGCAAATCTACATTCGTAACAGTTCAAATTCACTCACATAACATGCACTCAGTTTTACTAATTAAAATAATCCAATCGTTTTTTGTAGTTCTCTAACGCTGAAGATTTTCTGTCATCAGTAGGAGTCATTTTATTTTTGGTCAACATGGTGATTTATCTTGAGTTGGATATTTAAGTCGAAAAATGAGGATTTCTGTAAAAATTCTTCACATTTTAAAAAGTATATTCTAAATACGAAACCTTTAATTATTTAGCTAAAAGATGGCTGTGAAGCATGAGGATTTTGAGCGACAAACCAATTTTTTTAACCTGAAATTATGCTTCTGTGGTATATTAATGCTCACTTCTTTACATCTTAGAAAAAGAATTTACGCCCGTGAAAAATCTAACCACAAACCTTCATAGACGTGCCACAAATGAATAATTTACTCTCGAAGACTTGTGGTTAAATCAACTGATATGATTAAAATTTTAATAAAGAATCATATATCTACAATTTTCGGTAAATTAATTCTGTCGCTTTTCCCACAACGAAATTTGTACCGGAAACATCATTCCGTGGTCTTGTGAACAGCAATCATTTGCGTCTCAATCGAAAAGAATTTTTGTGTTGCCCTGCGCAGTGTCATTCCGTGGTCTGGAAGACAAGATGAAAGCAAGTGAGTGGAAGCACACAAAAGAACAAGCACCGAACACGAAGTATTTTTGTTGCATTACCCACTGTTGAACACATATCGTTTACACTTCTGCGAACATTGCTTGACAAGCATTAGGAGAGCATTAGGAGAGCATTAGGAGAGCATTAGGAGAGCATTAGGAGAGCATTAGGAGAGCATTAGGAGAGCATTAGGAGAGCATTAGGAGAGCATTAGGAGAGCAGAATGTATAACTCCGTTATAAATACGCATGGGAGAATTTTTCCCAAAGGCTTTTTAGATCCAGCCTCTACCTATTTCCATGATTTTACGTTTTATTATGACTTATGAAGCGTACATCACGAGTCGCAGGCAGCAAATCTGCATTTTCAGTTTAAAAACAGGTTCTCTTGCGAAAAGGCTGATTTGAAACTTTCTTTTGTCATCAAATGACACACAATACCACACATAAAGTCGGATTTAATCAGAATTAAAGCACACATATCAAAAAGGGAATTGTCGTAAATAATTTTTAACAATAAAAAATGCACAAAAGATGGATATGAGAGGGCATAGGGAGATCCTCCTAGTCGAAGAACTTTGAATTTCACTCCTTACTTCTTTCGTCGAGAGCTCGAACATGTTTGTCATTTTCGACAAATTTCCATTGTCAAGTCAGGACAATCCTTTTTGCATTTAAAGCTGGAAAATATTTGTAATTATCAGCAAATGCTGATTGTAAATTGAGGCAATCAACAACGTTAAAAATGAAAGATTCAAGTTGAAAAAATAAGGATAATTGTCAAACGATTTCCTTAACAGTTCTATACACTAAAGACTTCAAACACTATTCTATGCTTCATACATTATCTCAAGAGATATGAAACTAAAAATCCTACACAATTTGAAAGCTCAACCAATTTCGATCAATGGTCACAATAAGCTATTTATAAAAACTATTCCCAATGAGTTAACACTGACACCAATATAATAACAAGTAATCGGTCATGACAACCAAAGTAAGCGATGTGTAAAGTTAACAAAACGATGAAAAGAATGGAAGTTAAAAAAGACGTCGTGAGACCTGAGCGGCTTGACGCAAGTCCTCTTCGACGGACCACCTTCTAGCAAACTGACCCTAGTCCAAAGTGCCCACCAAGGTGCCTACATAGGTCTATGAGTGGCGTGTGCGTTACTATGTACTTGATTTGATACGAAAATACCAGAGAGACAACTCTTAGAATCTTGGACTTCAGTAAGGAACGGGGGTAAGGTCGGTGATAGTGTGTTAGAGATACGATTCGTGTCGTATTTATACAGCAGATGTTAGGTAGGACTATCACTGCTTCGTTTTCTCATGACTAACCCTAAATGAGCAAACACGGAAGTTGTACTTTTGCGCCTGAGCTGGATTTTGAAGAGTGGGTGTTACTAAGGACATATTTTTACTCACTCAAACGGTAAAAGAATATTACTGGCTGTTACACAGAGACGTTTATTTCGTAGCAAAATGCAGGGAATACATTGGTAATCCGTGCGAAGTATTTGAAGTAGGAGAAATCAAACTCAACCACCGTTAACCCTTTAATGGCTTATCACCTTTATTAATAAACCCATCAACCCACAAAACTTTACAGTCCACATTAGGCAATAGCCTCAATGTTTTGCTTTTCTTATTAAATTTGTAACCCAGTTTGTCACGAAAATGACAGTTCCTGCCTTGTCTTGATGTCGGTGACTGCCTGATACTAGTGCCAATTTAATGAGGGAGGTGAGGTTGAAAAAATGGCAACACGAGTGCAAAAATGCTGACTCAAAATCGGTAAGCGTACCCTCACTCCAGCCTAATTAACGACCCATAAATATACTGAACAGATCCAAACATAAAATTCACCAATGCCGAAATCACTACTGTTGTAGTTCCCGGAGTTGAACTATTAATATCATAGCACTTTCTATCACACTAAATCCAATAAATGACCATGTAAGTTTTTGCGGTTCAGTAATGAAACAGCACATTTATCTTTTTCTTTCATTTATAAGCGAGTACTTTCTTATTTAAATATCATAGAACATCATACATGCGTTCCAAATTGTCATTGCACGTTATCGTCAATGTCTACTGCATGTGGTGCAATAATGCAAAACCAGTTGATGTGGCAGTGATTGCACTTTGTATACGATATAACATTTCTAACGTAAATCTTTATATGTATCATGGACCACATTTACAGCTGGTGTGTTACGATGACTTGCATAACATGGTTTTTACAAGCAGACTGTTCCCTGACAAAGTTGAGAAACATAGCAGCCAAAATATGACCCAGTTTTTTCTTATTCAGCCAAAAAATACTCACACGCCTATAACCATTGCTGGAATTTTGGATTCATTTTCTTCAGAGAGGATGAACACAAACCAGTGTTCTACATCTCTCAATCTCCTGCACTGTGTGTGGAAACTAGATATCGGATTACTCTTAATATAAATTCTTTTATTTATTCGTTCTGTCAGCTTAAAAAGAACCGATTCAAAAAATATGTTACGACTCTTATGAAAGTATTTACTTACTAGGAGTTGTAATCTGACAGAATACTCGAAGTTCTTAAGAAAACAAAAACGGAAAGTGTTTTCCAACATCTTATGTCTCACTTGAAAAAACTTGGCCTGTAAAACATCGATCATTTATACTCTATACAACCCTAAGTCTCATGCATGTCTCATTTAGATAGCCGGGCAATAACTATGAGTTGTGTAATCTTGTAAGCGCAGTAATTCTGCTGTGTTTTCCATTTCACTTTCCTGCTCGTAGAGTTCAATGATGAGGCAACATTAGAAGAAACCAATTTATTTATTATTCAGAATTTATTCTAGAAAAACACTGGTATCTCTAAAGAAGCTAGATTTTTTGTGACACCAAAGCTATACAGGCAATTTATGAACCCAATAAAACAACCCCCTTAATGTGGTGGAAATTCATTCACAAGTGATCTTGTGACGTTTTTCAAATCATGAATTTCATAAATAGTTGCTTCATACAGTGCCTCGTTGGCTCATAGCAACGAACAAGCCGAAAAAATAAGAGATTAAATCACCAGAATCCAGACATCTGCCTCATGTGAGCTCGACGATAAGGTCGGTGTCATATGGTGGTCCCGAGCAATTTTCCTGTCATCGGTAGCTCCAAAACAAGATAACTTTGACTGCTTATCTACATACATCTGTGAAATCATTGTTATCGCAACGTTCCATGGTTCTGGGGTCGAAGTTAAATCGGTCTCAGTGAATTTTGAAAGAAAATTATTATAAATGTAGTAAATAATATTCATGTACCTAAGCAACTTTGATCGTTAAATAAAAATAGGTTCAGAACGGCAATTCTATGCCTATGGAGTTCCAGATGGTCAAATGGTTTCTGTGTAAACAAATTTATTCCTACCTCAACTTGGCACTTTGTTCACCATATAAGCCGTCGGTAACTCATTCTCAATTCACGATAGTTGTTTCTTCTTCATTTCAAACCCACAACGTTGTAAAAGATAACAATTTGGCAGATGACAATACTTGCAATAAAAACAATTTTTTGACAATATTTGCACATTTTAACTTTTAATGAATCACAGTGGCAAATTTTTTACCCAATTTCAAATTTTTAACGGCGTTCAAAATTTTCTGTGTGCATTTTAGCTTAATATAACTCCATGTTTTTCATTTTTGAAGGGACTAAGCAATGTGAAAACTTTAAAGTTGAGCGATTGTAGAATTTTCCATCGTTTTTATTTGTAAATTTATTCTGCAAACACATTACGCAAAACAATTTTTTTCTCGGACCTGAATGAATTTATTGAATTTAGAGTTTATTTATGAACTACCTTCAGAAACAAAATGTCACGGTAGAATTAAGGATTTCTTCCTTAACTATGTAGTCTTATATTGAAGAAATTTGCGCTAATCTGACGCATAAAAGAAATGTTCCTCTCATTAAACTATCATAACCTATAGCAATTAATGCTCTAACCAATTGCGTTTCGAACATAAAAAGTACATCATGCCATTTTTTAACAATGGTTTTCAAACTGACAAATTGCAGAGTGATGTTGGAGGTTTCACTTAACGTTCTAATACGAAAGTCTCGTGCTCTTCTCGCAGTGTAGAGAGGCACGCAGATGAATAATGAAAGGATGCAATTTTTATGTATGAACATTTACTTCCAAATACGTAATTATATTACTTTAGGTTTTAGCTTGAAGAAATAGACTCAACCCATACATCTCCCCAATGAACAATTATTAAAACATGAACTGATTTGCAACATGCAGTGTCCAAAATAACCAATTTCTAAAGATGTATTCTATACAAAGAAAAATAATGAGCTGTTTTCAATGATTCCATTGCAGTAGATTGTAGACAAAAAATTACCTGTACAGTCACCAGCAAAGTATTTTTATAACTGTCGACTTTCAACCTCAACGAATGTTGAGTGTAATTCAAACTCGTGGAAAACTCCTGCTCCTGAAATTCTTGAGGTAACACAAGGAATCCCTGAAATGTTATTTCCTAGCATATCGTATATTGAAATATATAATATTTCCAATGAACACAGCATCTCTGCCAATGTATGGAACTATAACCATTACGTCATTGTTTCAACGCTCATTGAAATCGGAGCTGCTGGCTTATTTGCTACATTCCCTTTCGATCCTGAATGTAAGACTTAAATACTCGTTCTCCAAATATAAAGAACAAATGCAACGTGGAGTGACAAATGGTCGTTTGAGTTTGGGAGACAGCAATTGACAAGCAGTTAGTGTAGAGTAACGCTGAATTGAAAAATTCTACTCTCACCTTTGAGCGACATCATGGTCTATCTGGCAGCTAGTCTACCTGATAACTGGTCTACCTGGCAACTGGTCTCCTTTACGACGGTTTTAATCTGACAACCAGTTGACGTCACAACTTGATTACCAGACAACTTGTCTACTTGACAACTGTTCTAGCATGACAACTGGCATACATGACACCTGGTCTGCGTGGCAAATGGTCGACCTATCAACTGAACTCCTTCACAACTAGTGTATTTAGCTACTATTTTACCTATCAAATGGTTCACTTAGAAACTGGTCTACCTGGTAAGTGCTCGTCAGAGAACAGGCCAAACCAGACTTAGACATTAAGCAGCCGGCTCGACGGTGACGACGAAGGTGCGGATCTGCATGGGCTGAAGAGTTACGCTCAGGTCTGCACGCGGCGCTGCAGCTTTTTCGAAACTATTGGGGCTGAACCTGGTCTCGTGATAATGGTTGAAAAGTTCCTCCATTGTTTTATATGGAGCAAAAATGCTGTTCTCATGCCATGCATCTTTGCCCTCTTCTGTCCGCTCATGGACAGATTCCTGTCCATCTACGAGCCACTGGAGGCGGTTACTGTCCGCTAGCCACTGGTTGGCGGACAGAACGGTCTCTTGGACGTCCGTAATAGTGAAGTTCACGAACAGGTTCTAAAAACGGAAGATGCGAGGATATCAATGAATTAAATAGACCATTTTTACAACGATAAATTCATATTTCAAAAACTCCTAATTTCACAAGCAAGATTTTTCTTCACCGTTGAGTACAGCTCGTATGACGAAACGAAGGAGATAGTAGAGGCGGTGTTTTTCCTTCACTTAGCAGTTTGAATTTGAATCAAATCAATTTTCAACTAAAGCTACAACACCGTGTAAGAACTGCATAATTTAAAAAAATTTCAAAAGAGAGAGAAAGGGAACTATCTTCGAAGCGCAAGTTTGCTTAATGAAGCATTTTCATTTTTCATTTACGAGATCATATGGCATTCAATCATTATAACGTACCTGTAAGTTCACAGTCACATTAACGCTGAAATCTTGGCTCTCGCCCACTTCGAACATGTGCGCCAGGCGCAGCAGGAATTCTCCGCTGGAATACCAAGGTTCCAGGGTCATCAGGTGCACCTGGTCAGGTAGTGGGCTGCTCAGGAAGGAGACCTGCAATAAGGATACGAATTTATTAAACAGAAACTGTGCGCTCGGCCTTGCGATGTTTACTGTGACAGGGAATAAGAAAACGTTTCTAAAGTTGTCGCTACTTACCGATTATTGTCAAGATAATTCAATTTAGCAATGAAAATGTCTGATTAGATTGGCTCAACGTTTGTCAAGTTTGAAGGTGAAAGAGAATTTCCAGTGAATAATTCGTGAATGAATGACACAGATACGCTATCTCTACAGGGTACGATTAAAAATACACTCTGGTTAGCATCTATCAACAGAACTATGCAATTTGTAATTGCTTTACCTTCAATTGAGAAGATACACTTTAGCCGTACTTATTGAAGCATGCCTCATCTCAGGTAAATAGTTCTTCAAAAATCTACTCTATAGAGTTGTTCGCGAGTGCTGTGCTACAAATCTTCCACTTCGTCTTTTTTTATCACATTGTTCAGGCGGATCTCAGGCACAATTAAAAAAAACATACCTAAGCTCATGCTCTCAAGTTCAGTTGCCGTAAAAAACAATCACAGGAAAAGATTCATTTGGGAACTACCCCCTTGTTGGTCTCTAGTCAAGCTGATTTTTGACTAAGACTCCAAGAAATTGTCCAACGTAATCGCGAAAATTTCCCCAGCCATTTGAGGGATTGAAATTTTAGTCCTTGGGAGACATGAACCAACTTTCCATTCGCTAGAACGCAGTGAACATTTTATTTCTGTTTCGAATTAAATTTTCAAAGACTACAATATCTCTGCATCATAACGTCAATTTCCTTCTCCCTGATTCCATCCCAATTGTTTTTCTTTCTATTCTAAAATCGTCTTCCCATTCTTTCTAATTTATTTTTACTGGCAGTAAGTTTCTAACCCCAATGCTTCGGTAATCAGGACATGCAGCCGAGATCAGAAAGAAAACAGTGTTTTAGAAAACAATAGGGCGACCATCCAAATTCCAGGACTCACGGGTGCGGGAACGGGATCGCTGCCGTTCTGGAACATGAGGAGCGGCCTCATGAACAGCTCTTCTCCCAGTCGCCGGTGCAGGCACACAAAGTCGCAGTCCGGCGTCGCTAGTTCGCTGTAAAAATCAAAATTATTCTTGCCAATCGTCATGAATAAAACATGTTTTCTATTGTTTGTTGTCACAGCGGTACATCTCGGTTGCAGGGCTTCACGGGGTTGAAGTGATGGTTTCTCCTATGATCCGTCATCAGTGGATTAAAATTGTTCGTCCATTCCAATTGCAAATATGAATTCCAATGCTTTTACATCAATCTTTATGATGATTGCATAGTATTAAATTCTTTCATTTTCATGGTTTTAAAGGAGCACGGCTGGCAGAGTGTCTGAACAAATGACGTAAGTTACTTTAGCAGCAATTAATTTGAATCTTCTTTGCAGAAAATAACGGGAATAAATCCTCATTTCAATCTTTGTAATCCTTGTCTCGGAAATAAAACAGATCAAATCGCCATAATAATATTGAATTTTCGTAACTAAAATACTTCTGTGTAAGAGATATTGTTACAACTACAGCGTAAGCGTTCAATTACTACAAATAAGATGCTCAATGGAAAAAGAGACGCGAAACACACATTCACCTATCAGCCTTTCTGATTTCAGCTTCAGGAAGGCTTGCAGTTTTCAAGATATCCGAGTTTTAAATTTACAACACGAGCGATCTGCCGGAATCTAGGACGTAATATTTTTGAATGAGCTGTTGTGTGACACACACACTGCTCCTAAGAAAAAGAAAATAGTAGAGATTTCTACTTGTGAAAGAAAAGTTTTGTAACGAGATCCTATATAAAAAATACGAGCTTAGCTTGGCAGTGTTTGCACGTTGTGAGTGGTGAAATTTACTTTTACTGTCATGTAATTGCTATGAAACTGTTTAATTTAATTCTACTCCTAGCAGGGTTTTTCATGCTTTAGAAGAGAAACGAATATTGTTTTCACTGACGCCAGAACTGCTAGCAAAAAATAAAAAGCACTCTCATTCCTTTCCTGAATGTAGTGGAACATGTTCTAGGAACCAATCAGAAAGTTTCCACACACACACACTCAGTCCTCCCTATCATGATAATAGCGATCAATCTTTCCAAAATTTGATCAAACTCTGAGAATCATTGGAAACAAAATCTAACATTATTTTAACTCAGAGATGCGAGCTATACCTTAGTTTTCACGGAGCAGCGTTTCCAAAAGACTGATTCCTCCAAAAATGAAAAAAAGAAGAAATAAAGAAAAAAAGCTATCTATGCGAAAACCCAAATCTGTTTGTGGCATAAGACTCCAAATTAACTCTGAATAATTAGATTTATCAACTGGCCACACAAATGAAAGGTAGATTACCTGTGCAAGATCCAATGTACACCCCTAACAATAAGTCCTTCCCCGTAGGCGGTTTCATTCAGAGCCTCTCCGACACCGAAGGCATCGTCGTGCAGAAGCCGTCGGTGCACCATTAGCTCCACCTGGCCGTCTGAGAGAGAGGTCCCACCCTGGAATGGGATTTACAAACATCAACTTCATCATGTGAATTTTGCAAGTTATTATGTAAAATCAAATACCAACGAGACCAGTCAACTGAATAGTTGAGACCTATAAATATCAACATCATCATGTGATTTTTGCATTTCATTATGTAAAACCGAATGCCAACTACTGTAGAACCGTCAACTGAATGGTGAGAAACTACAAGAAGGCGTTATCAATCTTATACGGTGTGTGAATGGATGATCTTACCTAATGATACCCTTGGTGTGTTTATACATTTGATGGATGTTAGCGTCATAAATCTTATACGGTGTTTGAATGTTTATCTTATGTCTCTATCAATACCTTTGGTATGTTCATGTATTTGATTGGTAGTCCGCTGTCTCTCTGTGACGCTCATAGGTATGCCTAGTGATTGTCTCTGTGAAACGAGTTTCACCAGTGCACAAGCACATGAATATTTTACCGCGGGTACTATTGGGATGGATATATTTGTTTGTCATCCACACCTGGAAGATTTGTTCAAGGAAAATGTTGAATCCCGTCATTTTTGACAGGCCGCATACGCTAGTATTTATTTAATCATCAAAACAGCATACCTGCGCCCTGTCATTGAGCACCACAAAGCTGCCCACGTCGTTGCTGGACTCGAGCAAAATGCGCGCAGTGACCGGGTAGTAGTTCCAGGACACTGGCTCTGTGATGTTCTGCTCCCACGTGTCTCGGTGGTCTTTGGTTCCTGTTAATTTATAAGAATTATTGTAGGTAAGGCTTGAGTAAGGCTTGTTGTATCGATATAAGTATGGCTTTGGGTCACCGTGGCCGAGTGGTTAAGAACGCGTCCTTCACGGGAAGGTTTTGACTGTTTGAATATTGGCAGTGTCGCCCGGTGATTTCTCCCCGTTGGGCAAAGGGAGAACTCAGCCACAATTCCCCACTCCACCCAGGTGTCGGAAATGGGTACCGGCTTGACCGGGAGTAACCGTCATTGCGTCCTGGCGTTTGTTATAAGGCACTTGAAAAAACAGCGATCAAGATGGCTTGTATCAGGCTTGATTGATTGGAATAAAGCATTCATTTTAAAAAATAACAGAAAATATTCAGTGTATAAATAAACTTACGGTTATTAAACATGGCATAAGTGCTTTTGACACAAATAAGGAACGACATTAGTAAATTTGATAAATATGAGCCTAAATTGATGAACCTTTAAAAATCCCTGACTTCATTACTTTTCTGTTTGATGCAGGATGACTAAAAAGTCATTTTGATCTGTTCAAGATATAGAGATGTCAGTGACAACTTCGAGGGAAATGGATTCATCCTTATTAACTAAATTTCATCTTCAAACATTCTGTTTCGAGGAAAAACCAGTCAGTACCATTTCAAGACATTACTTACCCGCTGAATTTCTAACACAGATTCAAGTTTCAATGAAAATGAATAAGAAAATTATCACGAAGCAAATGCTCAAGATGTAGCCAATTAAAATACAAGAAAAAATTTTCATGGAACACATTTTCAAAATTAAACGTTCTTAAGACACGGTCAAGATGTTTGTCACGTATCGAAATAAAAATGGAGCAATGAAAATATCCTTTATTTAATGAAAATGTATCCCATTTTCCACACTCACTCTTCTGCATCTCACGCCCGTTGGCGTCGGTGTAGAAGGTGTTTTCCGTAGCCATGCCCTCCACTGTGTACCTCGTGATCACCTCCTTGCCCACGTCGTCTCTGGAAAAAAAAAAGTAATTTGAATATACCACAGAACAAATAACATCTTTTTTAGCTGAGTTCATGGATTTCAACCTAGTTTATCTACTAAAATTGGATACTTAGGAACACTGACTGTAAGAAAGAGAACATCTTTCTTAGTCGAGTTCATAAATTTCAACCTAGTATTTCTTTAAGAATTGAATACTTAGGAACACTGACTGTAAGGAACAGAACATCTTTCTTAGTCGAGTTTATAAATTTCAACCTAGTATTTCTACAAGAATTGAATACTTAGGAACTCTTTGGGAATCTTAGTGACTTTCGTATAATCAATTTTCATGGAAAGGGCTTAACAGCAGTAAGGTCATTACACTGTGATGAAAGTTTTGGTCAAGTTCGCTCTCTCCGAATGAACAAATAACAATGTTGTGTTTGAGATAAATTCTCATAAATGAAAAACTTTAACCTTGACTCATTCTGAATGTATGAGTATTTTACATTTCTTGAACGCATTGGGAAGCTACCATCAAAGCAAGCTGTTCTTCTTCTTCAGCGTTGTGAATAAGGAGAACTTTCGAAAACTGTGATATTTTATCAGAAAATATCACACAATATTTTTTTTTTATTTATTCAGAAAAACTATTTTGGATCAAGGTAATTGTTTTAGAAGGTTCGTGAGACCATCGAGTGATTTCCAATTTCACGTTTCAATCGGAGTATCTATTTTGTCTTAGCTTCACATGCATAGCCTCTTCGCTGGGTTGCAAATATATTCTGCGTGGCGATTAATTTACTCAGGAGAATGCCGCGCTCACTCGATGGAGATTGATCCAACCAACCACTCAGACTCGACTTGCACTGGATGGCAACAATCATACAAACTTCATGAAAAATCTTAAACCTGAGATTGCAGCCCTCACTCGATGGAGATTGACCTAATCAACCACTCAGACTCGACTTGAACTATGAAACCAAAATCATAGAAACTCCAGAGTCCAACCAATGATTCAGACTCGACTTGCACTGGGTGGCAAAAATCATCGAAACTTCATGAAAATTTTGAGAAATTTACACTTGAGATTGCAGCACTCACTCGATAGAGATGGGCCCAACGAGCCACTCAGACTCGACCTGGGTGAAGCCCGCGTAGCCCCTGAGGACTTCGGAGGCCCACGTCCCGTAGTCGATATGAAGTTCTCCTACCACGTCTCCTGGATTTTCAAGAATAACAACACAATTTTTACAAATAACTAATAGTTAATAGTGTTTTCAATAATTCAAGTGCACAAAAATAGATTACTCAGAAAACACATTGCAATAATGTTTCAAGTTTTTCCTTCTACTTTTCCTCGTACATACGGGTAGATACGGCCGTCATGAACAGTGTACGAGTTTTCTTATTTCCGTAATAATTAAATACCCTAGTTATACTTTTTGAACCCCTTTAAACGTCAGCAATAAATATATATGACCTCATATTTTTTAACAGCTATTAGGTCTGACTCAACAAAATGAGAAATCTTTCGAGACGGCCAGTACAACTACACACTCCCACGCAGCTCAACACCACACATTACTTGGGCAACGCTATCCTACTACTTGTGCATCAAATGATTAAGTTAAACTAAATAGGTATCACTGAAACAGTCTCGAGCAGCCAGCAAGCTGAAACAAACGCACAAAATACTCCAAATAATATTAGTATCGTAAACTATTTTTTTCTTCTCACAAGTGAACGATTCTTTTTCCTAACTCTCAACCCCCAAAGAAGTAGCTGCATAGCCAACGCCACACTGAAGTCCATGTTATTAAGTACATGTTGTTGTGTAGCTGTGTTAGGTTCATACAAGATGCAAAAAATACTGCTGAATCAAAGTTCAGAAATTCAAATACTGCTCATTAAAAATACTGTAATTAAAAATAATAATGAACTCATATGCCCGAGCGCACAATGTTGTCAATTTAAATAACGGCGTTGATGGTTAAGATGAAAAGTAAAACAAGTATTTTAGTTTATTCATAATTGAAATGAAATGAGGAATATTTTTTCTCCTGAAAATATTCATGATGTTAATTTCTGCAGGTATATCAAAATCAGATTTATGGAGTTGATTGATTTAACTATTTGCCTTACTGTCATTCGGATAACCGAGTGATCTTAGATTCGGCTTGCTCCCGTCATGGTCGTATATACGACCAACTCATGTCGTGATCGTATATGCCCCTATCGCTCCTGTCATGAACCATGCAGAACAAAATTCGTGAGACCAAAACGGAATGTAACTTTCCGTATGTCAATATTTCAATGTCAAGCGCCAAGTCTTGGAATTTCACTGAACGCTCATGAGAACAAAAATACCATCCAAGACCAGATCTGCTAACTGCTTGTAAATTTTAATGTAGTCGTTAGTACAACATTCAACATCTGGATTCATGAAGGTTATCGCTAATTAGTCCCCACCGTCGTACTGCACGATGTTGGTGACCTCTAGCAGAGTCGCTTCCGTGCCATTCGGGCGGAAGACGTAAGCTCCAGAAGCGCGTTTGGTATCCGCAGAATTGTCTCCGCTCATACCGTAGTAGAAGAGCTTTTCGTTTGAGATCTGGTTGAGGAAGACAACGATGATGGAAAACAACAACGATAAAACTACCAACAAACAACGATGGAGGAAAAGAACGATTGGCCGGTGTTGTTTAATCGTACATAAGAGCTCTGAAGGTGAAATTGAGATCGAAAATACATACAGGAAATTTTATTTAACGCTTACGTTAAGTTTTAATGAATCAGTCACTCTTGATACAATGACGAAGAAAGACTGATGCTCATGACTTTGTATAATTTATGATTGATAAAAAAAGCTTTATAGACCGCTTCCCTGTAATCAGTTTGGAATTATGATAGAACAGAACATTACACGATGACATTATGAACATAACTAAATTACGAAATATGAAGGAGCAGGACATTACACGATGACAATCGAATCTTCACAGTAAGCCCCAAAAAAAGCACAGTATAAACTATTTTCCAGGTTGATTACTCCTTCATGTCTGATGAGCATAAGATTGCAATGCGCAATTACAAAAAAGCAAAAGTAGATAAAAACATTACTGAGGTTCTCTTCAATTTTTTTTAATGACCGAAAACAAATCAACTTTATTTTTCTAACAAATAATTAAGCGCCGCCAGTTTTCGAACACGTTAAACAATTCAATTCCGTTTGGCCAAAACCATGTACTTTAACACAATAATTTCATTCTATTACGAAGAATTATTTTTGAACGGTGAGGTTGGTTGGCCAATCCATTCACTACGAATCTTGCTTGTGCCTAAAATTCAGTTGCTATAGAAGCTTTTGATTTTCCTTCGTATCTCCATCAGAATACGAATGCTTAGAACCAATGGAATAATATGCACACACTGCAATTTAAAAATAAAAATTGGACAAGTGTCAAAGACGCATCGCAGTTTTAAAATGGCACATCTCAAACACAAGAATTCAACCTTTGGCTCATTTTCAGCTAGATTTCCAACATTTCTCCTCACTCAGACCTGAAATGAAAATCAAATGGCTACAATGGTTCATGAACAATATAACAACTCCATGAATCTCATAGCGATTTTCTAAAGTCCAATAGTGCCATAGGTCCATGAACAAAATGGCCCTTCCAGGAAATTAGCTGCGATTTGCTTGATGCAAAAGTTATAGAGTCACATGAACAAAATAGCTTCTCCAAGAATCTTACACTGAGTTGCTTGACGCCGTCGTCGGTGTGGTAAAAAATTCCGCTGAGACCTGTAGAGCCGTCCACTCGAATAGACAGGCGCTGAGAGAGATGAAAAAGATCTCGAATTGTACAATTAAATGATGAGGCGAACAAAGTCTGGGATGTAAATAGGAAATTCGAGCTAATTTCTACCAATAACATTTTCTAAAATATCAAGTTATCAATGTTTCACAATTTGGCAATGTGGAATTATCCTAAATTAATTATTATTTGACAAAAAAACTCAGCGCATTATTACTAGTTTCCCCAATTCATAATTTGTCAGAATAATCTTCCAGTTTGTTTACACCATCTTATTTCCGACTCACTCCTTTCGTGACCATTGCGTCAGTTCCAGGAGTGATTTTCCTCCTCAAAGACCTCTGAGCCTGCCGAGCACCGCGTGCTGTGGAGCGGGTGATCTGGTACGTGGAGGACCCCAGAGCGGGCACGGCCTGTGCAATGAACACCAGTTCCTGGGTGGCAAGCGAACTTCGGTACGGTATCGCCAGGATCGCGTCAGGTACCGGCACCAGCTGGGAAGTGACGCTGTTGCCTGGTGTGAAGATAGAAATTTAGTTAATGGAATAAAATGTACATGAATTACCTATAATCCAACGAGTCATGAAATGGTTTCAAACCCGTACTGGAAAATGAAAAGTAGTCATTCAAAATATGATTATAATGAATTGATTAACGAATGATTTGATATCAATCTTCTGAGTTTCACGTGGTGCTTCTATGGAGCAAACTTATGGATTTGCAGTTATTTGTTTTGACGAAAGTGCCCGAGTTCATTTGAAAAATTGTCATTTAAAATGAGATTTTAATAAATTGGTTAAGGAGTGATTTGAAATCAATTTCATTGGTTTCATAAGGTGCTTCATGGAGCAAATTCATGGATCTGCAGATATGTTTTTTGACGAGAGTGCTCGAGTTTATACGGTTTTCAGCATTATACCCACACGTATAAAACATTCGTTTTTTTAAAAAATGAATATGGATAGAATTTAAATCCGTCTTATGAATGACTGCACTCTCGAAAAACTGCTCTAATTTTTTTGTGCGGTAAGAGAAACTCTGATTTAGTTGGAGCACAAACTTATGATTATAAGAAATTTTGTGCTCAAGAAGCCCGGTCATGTAACTAGTGAGGTAACCTGAATTTCCGTGCACGAAAATTTTTTAAAAACGAGGATTCACGAGTCACGAACAGTCCCAGTCGCATCGAATATTCAAAAATGATTCTAAATATGCAATATCCCTCATTACTTTTATGTGAATACATTTATTAATCGTACAGAGAAAATTGCTATATGTAAATGCTTATGCCTGTTCAAGTTCAGAATCCATTTATTCTTCAATGTTATATTATATATGTTCAAGAGTGTTCCGCTAAAATATCGTCAAATTTTCTGCATGAACTTCCACTGCTTTTCCATATTAGACTTGCAACACTTCACTCAAGCATGAGAAGCTAGTGGATCTCTGCTCACCTTGATAATCAGTAACCTCGTAAGAAAAATCAGGCACAGGGATGCGGACAGGCGTGTCGATGGGCCTGGCAATGCTGTTGTACACAACCACCTGGAAGATACCGTTCTTTTTAACAAATTTCCTCGGAGGTAGCCCCTTTATGGAACTCATCCAAAAACAAATTGTCAATATAGTTCTAAGCTATATTTCATCCATAAGAAAAACTAAAACCATCTGAAATCTTGTTAAAATTGTGGCATTGCAGAGAAGAGAGTGAATTCTCCGAGCGGCATTGTGCAGAAAAACCTCCTGTCACTTTTTTCAGTCTTCGTGCTGAACTTCAGAGCAACAATCACCATCCCTGAAGGCGTGGGACTGCATGGAATTGTCTCCGAAGCTCCGAAAGCCTAAAACAACAATAACCACCTGGAAGCTGGTCGACGCTTCAGTCAGCTCGCAGGAAGAGATGTTGCGGTCGGGGCAGAAGGAAACTGATTCTGTTGTTGCCGTAGATCCCGCCAAGGATCTGAAAGTAGCAAAGTACCAACAGTAGTTAAAAATGTAACACGTGTCAGTCCTGGATCTAAAGACTAGTTGGAGAAGCGTTGCATAGAAGCGCTAGCTTCCTTTCCTGATCATGAAAATATTAAAGAAAACCAAACGAATTAGAATATTTTTATTCACACGTTGATTATAGTTTCGAAAATAATCCCGAACTCTACCTTTAGTAAATATTAAGCAGTATGAAAATCATCTAAACTACAGTAATGAGATAACGTGAAAACCATCCAAACCTGAGTAGAGGGACCAATTCTTCCTCGCTACTCCGTTGGGCTTTGTCGAGCCTCTTGTTGTAGTCGTCGGTGACGTGCTGCTTGGCGGTGCCAGTCACCGCGTCGTGGTGTTGCGTCACTCCCAAGGCCTGGGCCAGCGACTCCTGGGCCGAGGTGCGATTGCTGACACTGAGAGCTAAAATCTGCTTCTGGGCCTGCACATATCAAGAAAAGTTTCAAAGCTGGTAATTTGAAGGAGATGTATTATTATTAAAATCGGTATTCTTTATGGGCACTCCATTACTATCTGTTTCGTAACAGGACAGCGCCAGTACAAACTTTAGCGGCGACATTCAAGGCTTCAACCTCCTTTAAAAGAAGATTTTTTGCCTGCGAATCCAAGCTGCCCTCTCTCTGATTTTTGTACATCACTCAAAACTCAGAGTCCTGGCACATATGCCTTCAAAACAATATTTCAAAGTAAGACACAGACCGGGATCAGTTAAATTAATCAGGACAAGTTAAAAATACAGTGCGGAGTTAAACGACCGCTTTTTTATTCCCGGTAGGCACTTCTTTTCATGCGTAGCTCTTACACATATCTAATTCATGCCTCTGAAGTTGGGGAAAACTGCTAAATGTTGTAAGCCATTTCGCGTATTTTAAATTCTCAATTTTCGCTACCCGTGACATTGGTGTGTTGACCTTCTTCACTCGTATTTGAAGCCTTATTTCTCCATCACCTTCCAAAGAAGTGGGAATTAGAGACGAGGTTAGAAGCATGCGTACTGGAGCAATTGGTTTTACGAAAGTTCAACCAATTTAAATGGGTTCGTTTTACGGTGAGATGTCTAATCGTACATGTCATGAGAAATAAGATAGGAGCTAAACATCGAACTTCATGGATAAATTTATTGTTCATAGAACGAGAAAGCCCGGAGAGCAGATTACGCTAATCATTCACCATTGGGTTCACAGTTTTTTCTCCTTTATTTACTTTTGCCTACCAATGCTACCATATTACATATATTTAGCAATACCTTTTGTGGGATGTTACTACGAAGAATTGTCTGCTTAACTAACTTGATCAAAGCCACTAGTCTTCCTGATGAGCCCCTTTAGGGACAGCCTGGAAAGCAGATTACGCTAATCATTCACCTTGTGTTCCATAGCCTTTTCTCCCTTATGTAGCTTTGCTACTGTTTCCACATTACATTGATCAACACCTTTTGAACCACGTTACTACGAAGAATTGTCTGCTTAACTAACTTGATCAAAGCCACTAGTCTGCCTGATGAGCCCCTTTAGGGACAGCCTGGAAAGCAGATTACGCTAATCATGCACCTTGGGTTCCATAGCCTTTTCTCCCTTATGTAGCTTTGCTACTGTTTCCACATTACATTGATCAACACCTTTTGAACCACGTTACTACGAAAAATAGTCTGCACAGCTAACTTGATGGAAGCCACTAGTCTTCCTGATGAGTCCCTTTAGGGACAGCCTGGAAAGCATATTTTGCTAATCATTCACCTTTGGATTCACCTCTGCCTTCCAATGCAACCCCATTATATTGAGCAATACTTTTTGTGGGATGCTACTACAAAGAATAGTCTGCACAACTAACTTGATGGAAGCCACAAGTCTTCCTGATGAGCCCCTTCAGGGCGGGTCTCGAGGTGAAGTAGCCGGTCCAGTACGCATGCGCGTCCGACGCGTACGGGAAAAAGTCGTCCTGCTTGGTGCTCCACTTAACCTGAGCAGCGTGCACAGCGTCCACGTAGCAAGAGGGGGTTGAGTAAACCACAGTCACGTTGTTGGCACCCGCATTGACGTATCTGCTCGTGGGTATTAGCATTGAATGCTAAAATTCGTTTACTTTTCAAGGTCTCTGGAGGTTTTTTCTAAGTTTTTAGCTGATTAGACAAAATTCGTGCCTCAGTACACAATTATCATTCACTTGCGCAATAGAAAAAGTATCGTAAGACATCAAAAAGGACAGCAAGAAAGATCTAATGAAATCGATTGCCTACATCATTTTGAATGAAATTAATGTAAGATATATTTTTATATAAGGTATGGATACGCTTACTAGGAGGTATTTTGCAAAGCTATCGTGCCTTGCCCAATAAACATAAGAAAATCAGTGCGTGCTCCATCATAGTAAATTCTGACCAATCACAGAGAGCACGAATTTTGATCAAAAGAAATCCACCAACTTGGAGTGCTTGCACTGAGTCATCGGTTTTATCAAGTGCTAACCAGAAGGTCCACTCTCATAGTTATAGCTACGTGTATTGAAACTTGCAGAACGTAACGCAATCAACTCGATATCTAAAGTTCCGTTTTCTGTTTGATTGCAAATTTTTACGATCAAAGCTTTCTTACTTAGAAAAACTTCCTTATTAAATTTACGATTTGAATTTCAGAACAGATCTTCACTGTAGACCTGTTGAATTAGAATAACTGTGATAATGGTTGCAAAAATTAACTCACACTGCTCTGAAGACCCTTTCGAAAGTGAGATTTTCAGCCCAATTTTTCACAGATGATTTCTACAAATTTTTCATGCAGCTGTCAGAAGACTTCGCACAGAAATTATTTGTGGACTGTTTTTTACGAATTTCTGCCCCAAACATCTTACCATTGTCCATGAAAATTTGTGCTCTAGAGAATGATACAAAATGGGTTGACCCTTCAACTAAACGTCTTATCAATAATAAAATAAAGTGCAAAATTTCAATGCCCTCTACCTGCCCAAACTCGTGACATGTGAGTCACTCACTTGATCAGCTTGTCCAGATTTTTATACCAGGTTCTTGCATTTTGATACTGAAAGTCGCTGCCCATGGTCATGATGAGCTGATTGGTGCGGTAGGTCGCTGCTTGGCTATAGGCCGCATTCAAGAAGTCGGCCACCTGGATCAGTCAAATCTTAGATCGTACTACTTCAAAAAATATGACATGTAGATTCGAAACTCAGTGAAATAAGGGCGAAATTAATATCTTTATGAAATGAAAAAATGGGATTTGAAGTTGAAAAATGTGACATGAAGATTCGAAAATCAATTAAATAGGGTCAAAATTAATATCGTTATGAAATGAACAAATTTAATTCAGAACTCAAAATTATGAGATGGAAGTACGCACATCATGTAAATGAACATGTGTAACAGAACGGGAATATTGATAAGTTATTAACTATTTTTTCTGATGGCTCAAGTAAGCCTGATGTCCTGAGATGGATTTGTCGGATGCCAAGAAAAAAGAACCTAAATTCTGTATTATCATATTAAACTAAAAAAATCTTAGTCATGATATCTTTTCGTGTTTTGTAACATTTAATTAACAGTTCATTTTGTGTCTTCAGAAGTTCTACAAGTTTTTATGTCAGTAACGTATAAAAAAGTAACTTATCAGCATCGAGGAAAATACACGCTCTAAATTGAGCACGCCTTATTGTGCAACAAATTTAAGATGATAGAAGGAAATTCTGATGCGCGTTAACCGGTAAAGAATGCTATAATTTCTGAGCCCCTAACCTGCAATAAATTTGATACTGATAGGACATTTTGATGCGCGTTAGCCTGTAGAGACTGCTTTAATTTCTCACCCTCTCATTAACATTGTAATCCTCGAGAGCGGGGTCGTCCATCACTGGAGCGTCGCTGCAGCCGTCATCGAAACAGAAGCCTGATGGCGGCCCGTAGCCATTCGGCAGCGCTCCTGTGAACAGCCACGCGGCTGATCCTGAGGTGTGAAAATCCCACAGTGAGCGCACAAAATAGAGGAATAATTAGCACACAATGAGCGCACAAAAGAAAGTAAACAGAGTGCTTCTAAAAGGCACAAAAANGATCCTGAAGGCACAAAAATAATACAATGAGCGCCCGAAATAAAGTGAACAGAGTGCTCATGAACGTCAAAATCACGCAATGAGCGCAAATAAAAATTGAGCAGGGTGCTCCTGAAGGCACAAAAATAATACAATGAGCGCCCGAAATAAAGTGAACAGAGTGCTCATGAACGTCAAAATCACGCAATGAGCGCAAAAAAAAATTGAGCAGGGTGCTCCTGAAGGCACAAAAATCATACAATGAGCGCCTGAAATAAAGTGAACAGAGTGCTCATGAAACGAGAAAATCATACAATGAGCGCACGAAGTTTAGTAAACACAGCGCTCTTGAAGTCGCGAAAATGTTACAATGAGCGCACGAAATAAATAAACAGAGTGAGAGATGTGAGCGCAATCAAAACAGATCAACGAATTTGATTTGATCTAACGTGACGTCATCATGGGATAAGGAAATAGAGAAGAATCAGGAAAGGATCACAAAATAAACATGCAGATCATGACGCATAAGAGTTGACTTGTGTGCCATACTTGACCGATCACTAGCATAGTTTTGTTTTGCTATTTTCTGGAGTAATGTTCTTAATAAATGGAATGAACACTTTTGAAATTCAAGTTGAATCGAGCGCAACAGACTTGAGATTACTTTTCACTGGCGTGACGAACTCGAATGTGATTTCTCCTCTAAAAAGCTTCACCTTTTTTCTTGTATTGTAAATTTACTTTCGCTGTTATTGTAAATTTACTTTCGCTGTAGGATAGCATTCGATAGTCTCAGTATTTCTGAATAAATTCAGATTTTGTTGCTATAATTACAGTAGAAAATGGACTTACACGATGCTCAGATTTCATTTCCACTACCAACTTATCTGAAAGATATTTTTGAGCTAGCCTAGAAACCACTTTGTTAAAAATTGTAATCATCGCGCTATTCTTCCCACAATACCAGCATCTTATGAAGTATGTAGAGAAATTACTAATTAGTATGGCATTAATTATACACACCCAGGCTCCTGCTAGGCTGCCACATCATCTCCATCGTCTTGTCCTGCAGTCTTTTGCTTTTGTCGTTGTAGTCGAGGCGGCCGAAGAATAGACCGTCGAAACCCATTTGGGCGATCAGACTTGCCTAGGAAACATAAATTTTTCAGCAATTTTGACCTCACCAAGTTCGCGCCAGGCCTTCACTTGTATTATTGAAACAAAAGTTGCGCGCCAGCATTAAATTGAAGAAAGTGGCAAGCCTGTATTTTGGATACAAGTTGTGACCCCAGGACTGCATTGTGGGATGTTTCCAGTGTGTGTTTTGGAAAAAAATTCAGTTTCATTGAAAAATTACTCGTCAGTTATTAAATAGGGTTAGAATCGTACGAATCAAACAACTGCCAATAACGTGGCGTCAAATTGATTTTTAAAAAATTTCGTGTAATCTATTGGATGCGACCTTGTAGACTTTTAAAAAGTGATGTTTGAGATAATTCTATTCATTTTTACATACTGGGCTTCGCATGATTGATGCCCGCGCACAGGCTTAGAATTCGAAATAGAAATTTCGTGTGTCAAAATGGCCATTTACTGCAAATACATTCACGAGTAGGTCATTGTATATTTATCTAAAGATCTTAATTTTTTGAAAAATATACGTTTTCTATGAATGTATGTGGTACTATGTAATCAATTTGTATTAAATTGATTTTCAGAGTTTGATTCAGTTTCTTACATAACATTTCAGCGCACATGCAAACTTTGTATGCGCACATTGAAAGGAAAAATTATTCGTTCATGACTGGGCATACTGTTGAGTACATATGAAAACTTCGGCTGAGCATCAAAATTTATCGCAATGGATTTGGTCACAAAAACCTTTACTGACATGTCCGTTCGAGTGTCCGAAAGGGTCGATCTGCCAGGCAACTCTGGGTCTGGCAGCAGCTCCGAATGTTCGATTGATGAACCTGCGCAAAAAAATAATTTAGATAATTACTAAAATTTCCCACAATGATACATGAGTTTGTTACCTTCAATGCAGTTATGCAGGGGCAAATTAAAAATCCCTTGCAAATACTACACCAATGTAATTTTCAAGGTAATTAATTCATATTGATGAAGGATCGTACGTACAATAAATCAAAAAGAACTCAGAATGATCGAAAAATATATTTTACTCATCACGGGATTAAAGCATGCCTCAAACTATGTAGTCTATATATGCAGAAGAGGAAGTAAATTTACAAGTGACTGAAAATGTATAAATATGGCATAGGAACAAAATTTTCAAGTTTATCACTAACCAGGGAGGGAAAAGGAAATCAATCAATCAATTGTGCTACGATCTTTTCCAGTAACATTACAATTGCCTGCGATGAACTAAAGACTTTTACAATTAGCAACTTCACTTCTAATGTAGCCACAAGTCTTCAAATTCATCATGGTACAAGAAGCTGTATGTTAAAAAAATACCCGCAAATTTATGCAGACCAAGTCCCAAACACCTTGTTCATTTTCGACAGTCGCCGATTTTTTTAATTTCTCAATGCTCCAACCGAAGAAATTGTTCAAGTGGATTTGGAAAATTAGCA
>JACJUY010000416.1:260561-306365 GCA_014220935.1 Platorchestia sp. MABIK | reverse complement strand
TAAAATGTAGAGTAAAATTATGCTATTTTGCAGCAAAATTTACAGCACACAGTTGTGCTATTTTGGAATAAAATGTTGAGAAAAATTGTGCTATTTTGCAGCAAAATTTACAGCACACAGTTGTGCTATTTTGGAATAAAATGCAAAGTAGAGTTATGCTCTCCAAGTAACGTCGAACACGGAACGAAGTAAATCAACACAAAGCAACGAAGCGGTGCGATACTCCAGCTGCTACAGAGTCAAATCGCACACTTCCTGCCTGGCGGTCGACAACAGCATGAGCAGATCAGCGCCGTCGACGCCCCTTTGTACGAACCTATCTTCTCATGGTCGTCACACCAAGAATGTACTAGATCTAGTACTTGAGTACTAGATATGTTGCCTAAACAAATGGTGCTTTAGGACTAGGCTTGAAAAACCTCATCTATTCTGGTACTTAGGTACTAGATTTGGTGTAGTATAGAACATAGTACTTAAGTACTAGATTAGATGAGGTTTGTTCAAGCCTTCCTATCACGCAACAAGAAAGGTCTTCCAAGAGAAAAAACTAAAGCACTCGAACGGACATTCTCTTTCTTAATTTTAAGTCCATTTAATTCATAATTTATATCCTTGTAAAAGGATGATTGTGTCAGAGAATTAGCGCAAGAACTTGAACTTATAAATTAGATTGAGTGGGTGCGAAATATCTGCATACGCCGAGGCATGAAGCATAACTATTCTCCGTCCTGAATATCGAGTGCCAACTTCAATTTCAACGTTTAACTCTAAATTACCAGGATAAATTACGTATTAACGTTAACTCCGTTATTCTCGTAGTACCTCAATAGTGCCAAAGTTCTCTTGGGAAGGACAAGGTCATGTCAATAAATTTTGAGTACTAGGACCATTCCTGCTTATCTTGTACACACTCTCCTCACTTGAACGTAGATTAGATTATGAGTTCGTTTGAGCCACTCTCACCGCATCGAAGGTGTTCTCAGGGGAGGAAGGTGAAAAGCACCATTTTGTATGGCATTTAGGACTCGTGTTGAATGTTGTAGTGGAATTAATTAAGGTGCTTCCATTCTTCAAAAAATAGGCAGTTGCATATTATTCAATTGGTAATTTATCGAATAAATTAATTTCTTCTAAGGACGCTCGCGTATAACTTTTTGCGTAGCTTGAGTATTCAGTTGTAATAATAATTTCCCTACTGCATTAGTGCAGTCTGGTGGTCACTGAGAGGATAATAATGCACTACAACGCTGGTGCATTCGTTTCACATTACGAGGAGTTTGATTCTGTGTGTGTTGGTTGGAAGGTTCCAGACTGCCTGATGTGTATTTGCATGGAAATGAAACCTCTTGAACTAGAGCTTGAAGCCTCACCTCTTTATGGACAATTTATGGACAATACAAAACGGGGGAAACATTTCCTTGAATCGTTAACTGCGGCAGCTTAAACGGATGTTTAATATTCAACTCGAATTAGAGTTAATTATAGAGATAAATTTAAAAAACGAGCATTAAATAATTGATCACTTTATTTAGTTTTCGCTAACATTCATAAAAATTGCGTTGATGACTGCAGGTCAGCAACATTATGAAAATCTCTTCAGTGAGTGGGTCTCTTCGCAGGAAACGACTACTGTCAATTATGCACGAGAAAATTTCAAGGGGTACTATTGTAGTCGAGGCAAAATACAAATCGCCTCGATACGACCACTGCCTACTACGCTAGAGAAACCGTTTGGGAGATTTATCATTGCCGCTACATTATCTCAAGTTGATAAACTAATAATTACTTCTTTAATAACCACCAGGCTTAAACTACATTTATCGAGACATTATTCAGCAGTGATGCGCGCTAATTTAAAAAGGAATTTCTCCAATGCAGTGAAACTCAGTTTTATCTCAATGAAAAATCGGCGCAGAAAAACACTGTTAATGTAAAAACTGAATGTGCTGTGTGCGTAACTATTCTTAAGGTACACTCACGTGTTCTTCAAATTTTGAGCACAATATCCTAGAAGTACTTCTTGATCCCTAAGCTAATTTCTTCGCTGCTAGAGAGTTTGTGTTCACTTCTACAACGATAGAATATCGGCGAAAGCGAACCTAAATTTGAAATAAAGAATTTACAGGATAGCAAACAGTGATAACGTGTAGATTTAGCTCCATTTTATATATACGTGGCACTACCCTATTATTAGTGAATTTTTAATCAATTAAAAAGTTTCAAATTACATAGTCTTGGTGACACAAAATGCGCAGTTTTATTCGCAACTAGCAAGTGATTCTTCGCGTATTTTCAATGGACTTCGCTCATAATACTAATATCACATGAAAAAGTCTTTCGATATATGTCTTTATATTTTCCAACTGGATACCTTGAAATTTAATTCCTCTTTCTCAAAAGATGACTCGCTGTTTGGAGGATGCATTTAAATATTCATTTTTTCCCTTTATTTTGAAATTTCTCATGACGCTCATCAAAAGTTCTAATGCCTGCATTTATTTTTTCCTTGACATGACTCGCAACTCCACTTTCATTTTGTGGACGAGGAAACACGAAATAATATTTCATGTAACCTGAAGTTTTACTTTAACCTGGTCTCTAAAACCACTTAGCAACAGCTTGGACGTAAGCAACTCAATCTCAAGAGCGTGATCATGTATGAATCGGAGATAACGGAGCGCAAGTGTTTGTATGTAGCTAAAAAATATTATCGGTAAGGGAAAGTAAGTGTTAACTTTTCACTTCAAGTAGAGACCGCGTTGTCCCTTCAGTTAGCAACTCGACTGCGATAAGATATCGCTCCTCAACGTCATCTCTTCGCCTAACATGAACTAAGTTGAGAGAATTAAAGTTACGGTACAAAGTTAGTCGCAAACTTTAAAAAAAAGTGTTGGCTTTCTCTTCCAATGNAAAAGTTCTAATGCCTGCATTTATTTTTTCCTTGACATGACTCGCAACTCCACTTTCATTTTGTGGATGAGGAAAACACGAAGTAATATTTCATGTAACCTGAAATTTTACTTTAACCTGGTCTCTAAAACCACTTAGCAACAGCTTGGACGTAAGCAACTCAATCTCAAGAGCGTGATCATGGCTAAATCGCAGATAACGGAGCGCAAGTGTTTGTATGTAGCTAAAAAATATTATCGGTAAGGGAAAGTAAGTGTTAACTTTTCACTTCAAGTAGAGACCGCGTTGTCCCTTCAGTTAGCAACTCGACTGCGATTAGATATCGCTCCTCAACATCATCTCTTCGCCTAACATGAACTAAGTTGAGAGAATTAAAGTTACGGTACAAAGTTAGTCGCAAACTTTAAAAAAAAGTGTTGGCTTTCTCTTCCAATGTGAAACAAAGCTTTTATGGAACTTTAAGCCAAGTTGAGGTACATGAAAGTAACAGCACAAACTTAGTAACAAAAGTGTTCTGAAAATTGTTGTCTTTCTCATTTAATGGGAAAAAAAGGCTTTTATGGAGCTATGGTTTAGGTAAATGAAAATTTGTGTGCAGAGGTAGTCAATGACATAGAGGAAAGAAGTGTTGGAGTCCTCGTTCACTGTGAAACAAATGCTTTTCTGGCACTATGGTTGAGGTAAATGAAATATTTTGAGCAAAATTAGCCTACGATTATTGGAATAAAAGAGTCGGTGTCCTGTTTTACTGTGAAACAGAAAGGAAGCGCACCTTGAATTACTGAAACTGAACCTCAGCATTGGTTGTCCAATACAAAACTGCATGGGTTACATATCAACATGAAAGACGTACCTCAGATGAGCACTGCAGGGTACTTTTCTTAGGAACTTTTCATCAGTAATTGAAGGCGAAACTTTACGATCGCCAAAAATTAGATGTATATAACGGATATTCTGCGTAAGAATCAAAGCTAGACCACTTGTTGCGATGTTCTGGCGTCGTCGCTGGTTCATCCGCTTCTTCATTTTTCTTAAAGTTCATTGCGACATGCTAACTGTATTTCCTGTTATCCACATTATTAATTGTATATATTCTGTTTATTTTTTATTATTTAGAATACTGCATGTTATTTATTATTGTATATATTCTGTATATTCTGTTTATTATTGCATATTCTGTACTCCATATTAATTTAAATACGCCAGTTTTTCCACAATGATAGTAATTTTCATATAATGTAATAGTAAGAATTGAAGCTGAATAATGTTAAATGAATTATTCCAAAAAAGAGGATGACAATTCCGCGCTCGCAAAATACCATCAGGAGCAGTTGAACATAATCTATGAATTGCTAGTTCAGCGTTGTTAAAATTATGGTAACAAGACAATTACTATTTTCAAAATAATCCATGAATTATAGAACTCCAGAAATTTATCGCTCGTTAGAAAGATCAACTTCGTTCTTAAAATCATCCTAAGCAGAAAATAATTTCAAAAAATGGCCAAAAATTTATCTATGCTTTGGTGAAATTTTTAGTTACAGGCCTATCTCATGTCGCAAAAGCTTTGTTTCACAAATGTAAAATAAAGCTCCATATACTCTTACATCATAAATACAGTGAAAAGTGTTTAGAAACATTAATTATTATATTCAAATGAAAGATTTACTTTCCATGAAAAATTTCCATGCTTTCTCCCAATTACCACTACTGATTTTAAATAAGAAGAAAACCGTCAGGTTACATTAATTAAATTCTTCTCGTCGAATAAACGAATTATTTTCTATGATGGAATTTCCAAACTTTCACGCAATTCCCATTGATGATTCAGTTTAAATTTCGTGGAGTACAAATTTTTCATTCTGTTGAAACATCTTCTGCACCTCATTGGCTGTGAAGATTCGAGCTCGGGATGAATATAACATGATAATGGGAGGTAACCTCTATTCGCTTTATTTTCTTTCAATTTTGGGCTATGAAATAAAATTTTGACTCAGCCTAAAAAGCATTTACACAATTTTCATTTCATTTTTTTCGGCGGGACTCAGCACTTGAAAATATTATTGGGATCACGTCTACGATTATTCAAGTCTTTGGAATATCCGAAAAGGTAATATCAAACTTTTTATACCTATTTTTTAGCACGTAGGACAGTACTTTTAAACCCGAGTACATGCTGCAACAATGGTACCTAACACATACTAGTGCATTATTCATTAGCACGAGAGTGATAAATGTCTAATTCTTCATCTAGATTTCTTGTTTATCTTTGTGCATACGCTCTTTTTCAGTGCGATGTCTACAAATTAACAGTTTTACGTAGAGTATTCAAGAGAAACTAAGAGTTACTCACCTTTTGCAATACAAGTGTGAAGTTTGGATGTTAAGTTTGCACGCTAAGTCAAATGGTAAATGCTTGAGTTAAATCCGAATGATAAAAGCGAATCAACAGAGTTTTAAGGACGAAAATAACAGTAGTATATGTCTGACACAAGTGTTACAACATGCATCAGGTCATGCAGTGACCTCCTCAAACGATTTTCAACACAAAGGCAAATAAGAGCACGAGCTATGCAAGCGTTCATTGCTATAGCAAAGGTAGCTTCGAGACTACACCAATTTTGGCTCAAGGGCGGTTTTCATGAGTCACGTCTCGTGGAAGAAACTTTATTCATTTCATATCTGACAAGGTGGAAGTTGTGAGAAAAACACAGGCATAATATTTTTATTCATAAAACTAATCTAGCCACATTGATAACAGAGACATTAGGCAACAGCAAACAAATATATGATATAACGAATTTAAAGAATGATATTCAGTAGACATTTTCTATCTTATGCTAATATATGCACATAATTATAAACTCATTGTGAGGACATGGAACGAACCTTAAGATCGATTTACTCAAGAATCAACGTTAAATAATCTTTTAAACACATTGTTTATGGTTACCTAAGCTTTTTTAGCATATTGCAATTCGTGGCAATAATTTCATTAATAAAGACTAACAGGCAACAAACTATACACAAATCAACAAGTTACATTTTCATTCTTTCGAGACGAAGCATTTAGGAATTAACGCAACTGATGTTGCTGAAATTCAACTTCACAGTGGCAAACTTCCAGTATAAATATATTTTCATCTGAGAAATTAGTTCTGCTGTACAAATCTATACATAATTCAATAGATATAAAATTTGAGGAATTCAAAAGTTGATCCAAAAATTGAATTCCAAGTTACCAAATTTCGCAATTTTATTCTTGATGATATTTATGGCAATAATTTGAAGGCTACGATTATTGCGTTCCAATGTAGAGTGATTACAGCAAAGACATCACATAGGAAAATTTAAACATGGCCCTTGTTCTTCTTCTTGGCTGAACCCTATTATATTGCCCCTGATTATTTTGTGTTCCAAATTTATTTCATTGATTTGTAATAAAGATAACGGGCGTTGTGAAATATACCTCCTTTTGTTCAGCCACACTTCCAGTATGGCTATGCAAAAATAACGTTTGAAATATATTATTAGAAGCCTAAGTTACCTCTAATTGGCTTCATTCATGCTGAGGTCCGCCATTCAGTTGTGCTTTGACATTTATTCATTCATTCATTTATCATTCATTCTTCGTACATGAAGTGTGCAAGTAAATTCTAGAATTCATTTTATAAGTCCGATGACAGATGCATGAAGTGAGATCAGAATATGCATGTTCTTCTGCGACCATTTCCGAGTAGGCGAATGTAATTCTGTAATTTTATTCCCTAAACAAATATTTAAAAACTAAATGAGATGATTGTGCGTTCGAAACGAGTGTCGCTTCATGGTAATTTCTTGGCACATGATAATGTTGTCTGCCACCTTCACTGTATCATCATGATCTTCACACACGTGCTTATTTGATATGTTGCTGTTACTGATAATTAAAACAGAGAGGATTATAGAAGAAGCATCAATTTCTTCGGGAAAGGTGTGCAGAAAACTTGGGTCGGTCCGTTGTTACTGTTTATGTCCAAATAATTTTCTCTCAAGCAATATGCACTCCAAAAATAGCGGCTATTCAACCATGGATGACATGTTTGTCAACGTAGTGAAGCTACCAACGAGAACGTGAACCAACTCAAAACAAAGAGGCTTATTGATTACGTTCTTTGTTAGAGAAATTCGCTCAAAAGAGATTCAGGTAAGATCTTTTTGATTATTTGCTTTATTTGTTGGAAATTAAGGTACAGAAACAAGCTATGAAAATATTACTCGGACCACAAGTCTCATTCGAAAATCTAAATATTTATGAACAAGATTGTGATGACTTTTCCTTCGGCTACCATCTTCAGTTACTTTCGTTGTTCTTCCGCTCGCAGTTTTTACTTTTCATTTGCCACCAAAAGATTTTCATACAAAATTTACACTGTCCACAGCACTACGGATGCACTAAATAGTCCTTATCAGTGCATGCATTACGAACAAAAGAACTGGTACGAAATGGCAAGATGTGCACGCTGGGATCGATGTGAGAGGAGCACTGCTCGCGGATTCTGAAAAAAAATAGAATTATCCACAATTATCATTTCCTATGCTATACCTGGTCTGCAATACGAAATAATTACATGTAGTTTTTTTCATTATATTAACATCTTCAGAGAATTAATACGACGTTTTGGTAACAATCCTATGCAAGTTAGTTTGAAAATACTTCGACTTACGTACTTCCCTGGAATGCGATGCACCTTGCATTTTCTAAACATATAAAATAAATTTCAAGAAGTTCAATATTTTTGAACAGAGCCTACTAATGGAGATTTTTCAGCACACCACACGAAGAAAAAACCGCAGACATGTTTCACAATTAAAGTAATTCTGGCGTGTCCAGCACCAAAGACCACCTCAGTAATTTATTTTCGAAGAGTGACATGGGTATTACAATATTCATGTGTGAGCATCTTTCAAGAGTACCTACTTTAAGATATTTTAAAAAACATTGATGAACTATCTTTTTTGTTCCATCTTTATTGGAAATAAACTGTTTTTCTTTCTTTTTTCACCATTTTTTCTACGCAATCACTGAGCCATGGGTGTGGATGTGGAATTATTACATTTATTATATTGTTTCATGGAAATCTTGAGTTGTTATTTTGTTGCAATTGAATCCAAAAATAATGGACCTTGAGAATGAACTCCTTCATCATTGGGGAAATGGTTGCGATTCGCGATTTCGGGGTCATGTTCGTTCTCTTGTTCGGAAGTGAACTACTAAGTTCGGAGCAGAATGAATGCAGAATTCACAAATCCCATGAATGCAGAATCAGCAAAAGAAATTCGACAGAAAGATGGTCATGTATTTGAGGAAAATTTCTTTTTTCCCCTCTAGAGTTAAATTAATTGTTGAATTATGATCTGAAATAAATAGCGACAACTGCTATCTGGTGATGTTAAAACAAAATGAACATCTTGTGTGGGACTAAATGGTTTCAAATAAATTATCTTTTCCGTTGGAGAAAGAACAAAAGAAATTTAAATAATGTAGTTGGTCTCCGAAGTGTATCCATGCCAAATGGGAAGAATTTTTGAAATATTCTGAGAGTCAAACTTCTTAAATCGCTCGAAAATAAAGCAAACCCAATTCGGTTCAATGTAGAAATACACTCTTATGGCCTTCCAGGCAGAGTTCTTTAATGCTGCACTATTATACAATTAGCTTGTGTATCGCCTGGCTATTACTTCGACTGCATGTGGGAAAAAATTAAAATTAAAATTCGCCCACGAACAGTTTGTAAACAGAATTTCAGACTAGTACAAATGTTGGGAGAACATTTGAAGCGTTTGTTTACACTGATTTCCCTTCCGCTCTTGTCAATGAACAGAGCAGTCATTCTCTCCTCACCACCCTCTGCATGTGCCTGCATTGAAAGAATTTTGTTAGCAGCTGAGTCATCAATAATCAAAAGCGAAAAACATCGACTCGACTGGTTGTTTGTAATGACTAGTTGTTATTATCGACCGGTTGTTTGCATCGATTAGTGGTTATTATCGATTGGTTGTTTGCATCGACTGGTGGTTGTCATTATCGACTAGTTGTTATTATCGACTGGTTGTTAATATTGACTAGTTGTTATTATCGACTGGTTGTTTGCAAGTACCGTTGTTCTTTGGTATCAGACTGACGCGTCCGATCTTGCGTGGCCAGGTGCCTGCCGGGCGCTTCCTGGACTCCAGCGCATTTTGGTCTTCGTCCATCTGCCCGAGCTCCAAGTCTGGAAACATGCAAGATTATAGGCTTTGCTTGCTGGCGCTAAAACTCTTCAGCTTGACTCGGAGATAGAGGTATTTTAGGCACTGAGAACACTGGAAAGATTTACACTAATTGGATCCTTGAGTAAAATTTAAGATGAATGTACTTTCTTAAACTGATCATCTTAGCGAGTATGACCTTTATCAGCTAATCGAAAACGTGCAAAAAAATCGAGTCATTACTAAAAACTTTTCGTCGAAGTGGCGAAAAAATCAACACAATCTCCAAAAAATTTTATCAGTCGTCAAAACGACCACCGCACCTCTCCGATGATTTTCATCTTCTCCTGAGGTGAAATTTGACCTTTTCTGAACTTTAGAAACTTAAAAACGTAAAAAATAGTTAATATTGAAATCAAATTTATTTACGGTCGAAAACTAAAATATATAGAACGAATCTATTCATTCTATGAAACGTTTCTTAGACCAGCCCCATCCTCAGTGAGTTAATCTGTAAAAATTTAGACGCATGTTTGAACTTAGACTCAAGCTTGAACTTAGACTCAAGTTTGAACTTAGACTCAAGTTTGAACGTAGACTCCAGTTTGAATTTAGACTCAAGTCATAGACTTAAGTTTGAACTTAGACTCAAGTTTGAACTTAGATTCAAGTTTGAACTTAGACTCAAGTTTGAACTTAGACTCAGGTGCCCACCTGAGTGTGTGGTGAGGGGGTCCCCTGCCTGGAGGACGCTGACGAGGAGAGGCACGGTGAGGTTGTCGCGATGCAGAAGCAGGTGGGGGCCCCTCAGCAGGGGTGGGGGGTCTGCTGCGGGGGTGGGGGTAGTTGTGGCTGCAGGGGCCTCTGGAAGGAATTAGTTAATTTTGTTAGTAATTTAATAAAATGAATTAAATACACAAATAGATTTAATTTGGAGGGTGTTGGTAGTTCTGGCTAATGGGGCCTCTGGAGGGAACAGGTTAATTTTGTTAGTAATTTATTAAAATATATGATATGCAAAAATAGATAAAATTTGAAGGGTGTTGGTAGCTGTAGCTGATGGGGCCTCTGTAGTGAATTGGTTAATTTCATTTGTTATATATCAAAATATATGAGAAAAATAACTAACTAAATATTTATACTTGGTTGAATGGGGGAAGTTGTGGCTGTTTGAGTCTCTGTAGTGAATTTTCTATTTTAATTTGTTGTGTATTAAAATACATGCAATCAATGAATTAAATATTGTTATCAAATAAAATTTATCGGTTTTAACTAGGAGCTATGCCATAAAGTTAACGCAGACGATGTGAGAACGACATCATCGAATGAAATTGAGACCCTCAGTGAGTGAAATTTTAAATGAGTGAATCTGCTCAAGAGAAATTGAGTGAAAAAATTTGACGAGATTTATTTAAAAAAAATTTTTGACACTACTGCAATGACACAGTAAGTCACCCCATATAATAAGCTAGCAGCAACCCCGTGGTAAAGTTGCTTTACACTCCAAAATAAAATCCTAACTGGATTGCAAGTGATGGTTTTCGCTTAAACTGATTTTTGTTTTATTCTCTAGAATATAAAATATGACTGCCAAATTTTCTTATCCAATGTCCCTGAAACAGCTTGCTTTCATCAAAAGATTATAAAGAAACTTCGACCATTTTTCAAAAAATGCAACAGAACTACTTAGGAGATGATGGCATTCAAAGCTATGATTGTGCTAGAATTCTATCATACAACGAGTGAGTCGCAAATTCATGTCCGTCAGAAGTTGAATTTGCTGCAGAAATAAAAAGCAAATGTCCAAATTTGCTACTTTCAAATTTCAATAACAAATTTTCAAATTTGGTACTTTTCAAACTTACTTTATTTTTAGCAAATAAAGCAAAAAATTTCGGAGACCGTCTCCAAATCCGCTCATTTCCTCGCAGTCTGGCGTTTTCATGTCCAGTGGCCGGTCTCGAAATTCAATCGCGAGACCACTCTTGGTAGTCAAATCCGTCTCGATTTGAGATTATGTACCAGATATTGAAAATCGTACCTCATGGGAAACAAATTCAAAATTCAAAGCATGAGTAACATATACTACATTTACTACTCCCGGTGGGGGTATTTTAATCGCGTGTGCCATAGCAATAATGCGAACGTGCCAAGAGTGTTGCTCTTCATCCTAATGCCGAAATTAAGTTTTCGGTGTTCGTTCAGTGTTTAACAAGATCAACTTGTATACGTTTTCGAAAACAGTTATCTATCTAAAATGATGACTATGTCTACCACTGTCGATTGATTTATGCTTTCGATAGAGATGACCAGACTTTAACATTGATTTTTGGGATTAAAAACTCCGTTCGTTAAGTTCTTTGTTCTTGAGGTTAGATCATGGTCAGTTATCGACTCTTCTTTTTCTTCCTCTTCCCTGCAATACTGAAAAAATACGCTCAAAAGCGCAAAAATTTATTTCGTTGCTCGTGTTAGTCGAGTCGCGTTGTTATTTTGTCCCCAAAATCTGTCAGTGTCTTAGCGTTTTTTTAATGATGTTCGGAAATTAGAGTTAGGAAAGGAAAATTGTTGATGTTAGGAAAATTAGGGAAGGCCTTGCAGTGGCCGAGTGTACAGAGCGCTTGCGTTCTGTGCTTCATGCACGGGTTCGAGCCCTGTACTCAGCAGTTAGCGTGAAAAACGCTGACGCGGCAAATCAGGGTCGTTGCCTGCAGTGTGGTCACTGTCCTTAAGGAATGTTACCTGGGCACTGAACGAGAGGAAAATAAGGCCTTAAAGCTCGGGCGTGACTAGGGGCCTGGGGAACCCCTATCACGTACATTCCCTTTAAGAGTATCATGTCAATGATACTCAGCCACTCTCTACTAAAAGAGAAAAAGGGTTGGTATATACCATATACCATGTGAAATTAGAGTGGGACGTGTTGCGTCAGGCAACCGAGTAAAGTTTGTCGTTTGTCATTATGATTGGGGCATTAAATTCATATCGTAGTATCACGAGCCACTCTCATTAGTCACCACTAAATCCTGACGTTTTCCTCATAAAATGGTCCTGAGAAGGCAAATGAGAGCAACTCAAGTTAACCCTTAAAACGAAAAAAGTATTCAAGCAAGTTGAGAGATGCCATCACTCAGCTGAAGTACAGAACTGATAGCGGGCGTTCGTCGTGAAATCACTCTTGATTTGAGTGTTTGTTTCAGATATCGTGAAAAGGAAAGACGACTCATTCTGATAAGACAAGACCCATTCGAAGTGAAACACTTGAAGCAAGTGTCACAGGTGACGGATTTTAGAGGGATGTACACAAAGGCATCGCCGCTCGCATACAAGTTCCGAGCGTCTTCTCAGCAAACTCTGACTGATTGCCACAGCACAGAGGCAAAATCGCGTCCACAAACATCACATTACCTTTTTCATTTTAGATTTTATCTTAAAATTGACCCTAAAATTGTTTATGATGGAAAGTAACAATGAATTTTTTTACTGTATTTGCGATGTTTAGAATGCGTTCGGTACAATTTCTAAATGAATAAACTTATGACATCATATCATAGTTTAGAAATTAAGAGTAGTCACTCATTGCACAGATTTTTGCTACCTAACATCTACTGTGTACTCTAAATTAAGCAGAGCTCATTACTAGGACCAACACACTTTAAGTTATGAGCTTCGAAGCATCAACAACACTCTAAACTATCAACTTCACGATAGGAATTGGCAGCTGCCGCACGCTGTTTGAAGTCTCTGAGTATCAGTGGTACGAGCAGCTGATGATTGATACATTAGTGGCAGTCAGCTGTCGATGTGCGTTTGTCAGGAATTGCTGATAAAAAGTAACTTTAAAATCTACCAGGTGATAAAAAATGTGCATACTTCTAATATTCATAATTCTAGGTCTGTAAACTTAAAAAATTGACCTGTAAGAAAAAGTTTACACAGTTATATTTTTGTTTTTTCTACTAAGTTAGTATTAATACCTTAAATTTACATAAAAATTAACCCTACCTCGGATTTCGGCTGACAGGTTTTAATCACTTATCCATCGATGAATTTCTGTGACTTTGCTACTTGAAACAACATTCGATGAGGTGACATCGACAAATTCGTAAAGGGTTCCTTACCTCTGAGCACAGTCTCTGACACGGCCAGTCCTTCAGAGTTGTTCACCAGGCAGCGGTACACCCCGAAGTCTGAAGGTTCTAATCGCGTCATTTCCAGAAACATTTCATTGCTGCAAGAAACAAGTAAAGTTCAAAATGTAACCCGAAAATGAAAAGAAGCGCTAGGAACAAAGTTTTGAGTTGGTGAACTAGATTTTACCCTTCTCTGGTGTAACCCATCATTTCTGAAACAAGTAAGGTGCAAATTACATATACCTCACCCTTGGAACAAACATAAAAAGTAAATAAAACGAACTCTAATTCAAGTTACATAGAGTGATTTCAAAATGAAGTCATTCGGTTAAGCTAATAATCTCTGTGCGGTATTGACCAGCCAAGTATCAAATGAATGTTGCTTCTAAATGATATTCTGCCGTGTGTGCTGCTACTCAAAAGAAAAAGGAAAAATAGTATTAATTTTGAACAGCTATTACATTTTGTGTTCACAAACCACAAATAGCAAATAAACAAATTCTTCTTAATCCAACAAAATACTTTGGCCATCCCAAAAATTACTTGTTGAATACCTTCGAGGGCTGTTAATGTCACCGACCCTATTTCAGATAATTCAATCCTCACACAAAATCCGGGATTTTACTTTTTTGTAGAATGGAAAACTGAACTAAAACATATATTTGATGCCCTTTCAAATAAGTATGCATTATGATCCTCTTTACTCGCAGCTGCATGATGCCGGTAACTGTTTTCAATGGTCTGGTATTCTATCTTGTGCAGGAATCAATATTTCAGGCATTACTCAAACACCTCACAGCGCTAAATATCATCGATTAATGAACGTTACCGTAACAATTGGAGTTAATGCCACTTAATTAACCCTGGAAATACACAAACGTTTTTAAAACACTTGTCTTCAGTGATGTTTATCATAGAAAAAGCTACACTACCATTAAGAACCGCTCTCAGTACGTTGTTCTCAACTTCCGTAGGGCTGCTTGTCGAAACAAGCTTGTTTACCGCATTTTTCTACTCAGCGAATAGAATCAACATTTTTCGAAGTTTGCTTCGTGTTCGCTTTCCTCCTACAAGATGCGGCTCATTTGAATGACTAGAGATCGCTCAGTTTTATACCAATAGCTCTCGTCACGTAACTCCGCCACTCACGCAGCTCTATTAGCTCACTTCTTTATGCCGAGATCCGAAGCGTTTTCAAGGAGATCCGATATCGTAAGCCGATATCCGAACCGAGACCGACAAGAGGCGCCTAGGGCTCGCCGCTGGCCTCTTCAATCCGAGATTTTCCTTGCAAAAATCAAACTAAATTCCTTCAAAATATCGTGAATATTGACGAGAAAGAGATGTTGATGTAATTCTGTTTGATCCTTTTTTCACGCATTGCGATCAAGCATGAGAATGAAATTACCCGAACGTTCCTTGAGTTTTGAGAAAAAATCGTGTTCCAGTGTTAGGTGTTTTGTAAAATTGAACGAGTGACCGTGGTATCTGAAGATCGTCTTTTTGATTGCGAAAGCCTGAAGGATGCCAGACCTTAGTGAGCCTCGGACACGGGACCTCGCAGTTACATTGCAGGTTTAAAGAAATACTTGAATCTTCACAACGTTTAATTCAAATAACAAGGACCAATAGGGCTATTTTGTTTCGAATGCTACAGATAGAATACCGCCACTGTTTTCAAAAACGCAATTTAACATTACGGTTTCGTACTTGTTGTTTGACTTGCGAATAATACGGATAATAGACTGTTATAATTACTTTTAATGAATTACTTCTAGCTTACAGAAGGAAGTCGAAGAGTATTTTAAAAAAATTATGCGTTAAATTCGATGGTACGTTTACCCTGACGTTTTTTACGAAACATTTCACAAATTAAAATATCATAAATAATCTGATATCACATTAGAAATGTTCAGAGAATTGGAAAACAGTGTTTCAGGTTATTCTCAGCTAGATTCGCCCTTCGGAAAATCCAAAATTCATCTCGCCATTTTTTAAGAGAAGTTTTTCATAAGACTTTTATGAGATGTTAATAAGAAATTTTGGTCAAATTAGTAGTTATTCATGATGTTCTATCAAGTATTGAAGCTGTGAAAAAGTTTCATTGATTTTTGAAACATTGAATGAAAAACTGAAAAAAAATCGTAAGGATATTTAATTGAGAATCAAGCGTCCTGGACGCGCATTTAAAAATTACCTAAAGAAAAAGCGTCATCCTTGTTCCAAAAAATGACAAAATAAGACGTACCACACAAATGATGAAAAGTGATTGCTTTGAAAAATTTTTGACTATGATAACAAATGATACGTATGTTGAAATTGATGTGATAAAATAACTAAACGATGCTCTGATTCGAATGACTGAGAATTAAGTGTGAGTGACATCATTTACTCTGGAAATTAGAACAAACTTAACTTAGGAAATTTGAACACTGATCAAATCATTCTTAAGTGATAGCTACAACGTGCATTACTGACAGGCTTATGTTAACAAATAATCTAAAGATTTTAATTTTCATGAGCTCTGTGACAAGTCCTAGCGTGTCGGTTTTGTGACAAGAGCGACACGCATATTTCGACTTCTGTATGGGATTCGATGGTCTGGCTTGCATTAACACTTCCCATTTGAACTACACTGAAACAAGGAACTATCACAACACAGTTTAATTGAACTTCTTCGAACCATTCACAGTTGTTTAAACATTTAATTTCAACCCATTTTTTCATTTCGACTTTTTCGACGATTCGTGTTGTAAAAAACGATGAGGTTTTTCAACAAAAAATATCCCATTTGTAAGACTGAATATTGAATCCTTTATTGGGAGGCTTTGTCCAGGCTTGTCAAGGTTACCGGATTGTTTTTTTCTGTCCAATACTGTCAATTTTCTTGAAATTTTCGTCTGTGAAAAGCTAAATTGTAATTTTTTGGTAATTGACAAATTTTTGTCAATCCTGGGCAAAGCACGCGATTTTAAATTACTCTCAATTTGTATCAAATGTGCCTGTGCAAAAATCTAAGTTGAAAACTTTCCAAAGATGATTTTTTTGTCATTCCTGGGTGAAGTACAAAAATTTAACTAAAAAAAAGGAGCAACATCCCACGCATTTATTGAATAACAAGAGAACTGCTGAGACCCACGCTATGACAATTCATGAAAGATTCGTTAATTTTCAGTTTTTTAACGCACGATAGTGCCTCATTCACAACTAGGCTAACTACATGCGTAACAGAAACATTAGACGTTCGTTATAAATATATGATCATATTGCTTTACCTATGGGTACGCACTGGGTACATAAACGATGAACTCGAATATGGATCTATGAGCTAACAGTATTGCTTGCAGTTAAGCACAATTTTCCATTACAGATTTCGGAAACAGCAAAAGATTTTTTTGTTGTAACTGTTGGCAAACGCAATGTTGCTCTACATGAAAGCCTTTATTGGATGGAAGTTGACTTTTCCGCTATGTTTTACTAGAAACACAAAGAGGACGACCTGTTCAGCAGCGAGATCAATTTATCTTAATCTTCTTTGGCCCAGAAAGGCGGAAGTTTATGATCACGGCGCCCGAGATGCTTGCTCCACAAAAGCCCTCTCTGATAACGTCATGAGGTCGCACTTTCACTTCCATTTTTTGTCTTTGTGAAATTTCCCTCATGCGCGTTAGCAGTTTCTGGTCGGCCTCATTTCTACGGAAAAGTTTATGAGATCGTCATTTATTCTGATGGTCCTTGCGCAACACACACGCAACATCACGACAGGGTCAAGAACATAGTGAAAGTTGAAGTTTGTGTACCAGAGATACGATGAATACTACGATGAAGGTAGTCATTCCGTCGAGGACACTTAGCCTATTTTCCTAAGGTTAAATTTTATTGAATGCAAGCATGGTGCATTCACTGTCAGCAAAAGCTACTGTTAATAAAAATTGTAATTCTTTTCACACTAAAAATTAATTTCTTCACAATTTTCTTGTCAGTGCAAAATCTTAACATGCAAGTAATTTGAAATTGATTAAATTCAAAATAGTTCCGCAGCATAATTGCTGATGATAGTCATTCCCAGAAAGTATTCATAGTGTCGGTAAAAAAAATATTTTGATTAAATTCAAGGAATAATGTTCAAACGAAACTGAGCTCTAGGTTATGTGGAGTCGATGAACTCGTAGTTTTTTAGCATTGAATATTCCTTGTGTAAAACAAAGCTTGGGATCTGTCTCTCCGTAAACGCTGTTAAGAGTGATAGACAGCAAATCGATTAAGTACTGCAATTTGTCACGGCATCTTGAATGAAAACTGATTTGCTGTAGCAGAAAATCTTGATATTTTTAAGAAATAAATCTTCCTCGTTATTGACAATGTGTACAACGGAAACTTGCTCAGTGACGTATCGTCCACTCCTCAAATGATGAGGCATCACTCAGGTGTAAATTGTATGTAAATTAAAATTTTTCAGATGTCTTCAAAAAATATTCCTGTGTTGAAGGACTATTGACAAGAAAAAGTCACAAAATTCAGTATTTTCGAACACTGCCGAGCAGTTGCAAAGCTCAGTAGCTCCTGTACGTAGACGGTAATAATGGCTATGTCATAAATATCGAGTCATGACTGTACCATTGTTTGGCTTTCATTCGAATGTCATTTTCCCCCTTAACATATGAAATAAAAACTTATTAATCGTTTTTAACTCTTTCCCTTTACTTGTTCATACACTCGCAAAAAAAAATTATCATTTGAACGACTTGTTCTTCAGGTCGTACGAAGCACGTGAAAAGAATTATCTCTTCGTATCCGCGAGTGTTTGTTTCCCCACATGAGTGGTTAGAAGCTAAACTAGATCGAATGAGGTCAGTAATCGGACTCGCACTTTGAATAGAAGACGAAAAAACGATACGACTGCAATTTTGTCGCATTAGGTTTTAGATGTGCCATAACATTACCCATAGTTATATCATTTAATTTCAAATTGTTCAGTGTATTTGTTCGATACAAATAATTGAAACCTACAAGCATGATTAATTATCAAAGACATGCGTTTCGTAAATAAAAGTCATTTCACCAGCAAAAATCAAGCTTCTAAATCAAAATTGATAAGTTAGTTCAAAATTTACGCCTAAGCTAAAAATTTGGCTCGTAAGTTGAGATCAGGATTCTCATAACATAAACGTTCTCTTTACCATTTACGAAATACGATTAAAAGGAAGAACTTTTGGCAATTCTTTCAGTAAATGAGTGACAAAAAATATTTGGCGAATAAGAAAATTGAGATCATTAACTCACACCCTCTTGATTCAAAAATATGGTTAGTCCAAGAAGTTGTAAAATCCAAGAATCTTCCTTCCCAGTGTTTTTTCCTAATCTTTCACTATAGGGAATACAAAATAACACTGAAGAGTGCACTAATAAAATTTTGTGGAAAAAACATTTCGAAATTTTACCTCGCAAGAAAGAATTCACTGACAGAAAAGCAAACAAATGACACGAGTGCATCAATGAGAAAAATAGTGGGAAAACATTTTGAAATTTTATTTTATCAAAAAAATTTGAGACAAAAAGCAAAAAGAAAATATTGACGAGAGCTTAAGTAAGAAAAATTATGGAAAAAACGTTTTCAAATTTGACATCACCAGAAAGCATAAAAGACAAGAAAGTAAAGAGAAAATATTAAGTGTATAAATCAGACAAACCGCGTACGAAATTTTTCGAAATCTTACATCACCAGAGAACATATAAGACAAGAAAACAAAGAAAAAAATTTGATGAGTGTATAAATAAGAGATATTGCGGAAGAAATATTTCGATACTTCACTCCACCAGAAAACATAGAAAACAAAAATAAAGCGCAGAGAAGAAGAACTCACGTGTACGGCTGGCGGTCAGCCAGGGGCAGCACCCTAAAGTACTCCTGCGTGAGGGTCTGCTCCCCCATGTCGTTTGATCTGAAAATATACTCTAATTATTATTTAGGTGTTATCTTATGTGTCTTTATTAAAACCTCATTTGTCAATAGCACTTAATGTACTCTAATTGTTCCCAATCATGTATTGTAGTGAGTGTCTTTATTATGACTATGTACATTACAGTTAAAATCCTTCGTCTTCATTGTAGGTATGAATAATACATTTACTATTATCATTCATACATTATCGTAAGTGCCTTAGTATAATTATTGATATTGTCGTTAAAATCACTTGCCATTATTGTAACTTTGCTTCATTCAACATCTTTCCAGTTATATTCGCGACTTTTGCGTTACCACATATCGCTGGACGAGTGGAAATGGTCGTACTGTGTGTGAACTATTTACTCTTTACAGCTAGTAACATTAGCAGCAGGTACTACATAACAACAAAAACTCAAGTAACAATAGTGACAAATCCTCATCTTCAATATTGTTGTCAGCGCTATCTAATTTCAAGTAAAGGATATAGACAATACCGCATGTAATTACGCACACAGAATTTCGGTTTGAGGCATTATTTATTTTTGCAGTTCACTGCTAAATGAAAAAAAAAATTAATTTTCTATGGGTGTGAAGGTGGCGGTATAAACTAGTATAGCTTACAAATAAGTGAAGGAAATAAATAATATTGAGGGTACATATCGGTTTAAAAACGTAATTCATTCGTTTTTTTCACTACTAAACGAAGCAAGTGAATACCTGATTATCGTTTATTCACCACTAAACGAATCAAGTGAATACTCGACTATCATTTACTCACCACCAGACGAAGCAAGTGAACGAAGCCGTACCTGATGATGTACAGGTCGGGGCGAGGGTGGGCGGCGAAGCGGCAGCGGAAAGTATAGCGGCCTCCCAGCTCCGCGATGTCCTCAGCCCCAGGGCCGGCGACGAGCGGACCAAACCTCACTCCGACCTGGACATTCACAAGTGCCCTCAGCTGTGCTTCTTCATATTATTGTAGTGATAAATTCCAAAAATCCACGCAGAAACTAATCATCGTTTGAAATCATGCAAAAAAAAATCATCGTTCGAAATCATGCAGAAAATAATCACCGTTTGAAATCGGGCAGAAAGTACTCATATGTGTAAATCTTGCTCTAACTCGGGAAGCATCTGACTGGCGAAGCATTCATTCGTGATTGATGCTGGGTATTTTTTTCTGGGTGTAAAAAGAAGACGCTCAGTGTCTTTAACACAGTCGCTTTTTACTGCTTAAGCATGCATCGCGTGACACTTCAGTTCATAATCGCCATTTGCTTGAGCGCAGTAAGGGAGCGCAGCTGTGTGGACGTTCGCGTGAGAGCAGATCGCCGCAGCATTTCAAATGGCGGCCGAGGCTGCCGTGCGGCTGCTCAAAGCTGCGCTGATTAGCAAAGCATGGGATTTGCGCCGCAACCCACTGCTGTCAAGAGGGAATTATTGCGCAGCCGTTCATTAACGCCGGTGCAGCCAGATACGTTAATGATGCGTTGAAAGTCGGCAGTTTCCTCGGTACCGTCGGCAGTTGTAACGATTTCCTCGCCCTAAAAATCGTTTCCTCGTCGGCAGTTGTAACGATTTTCAGTTAGGATAGTGAGACGTTGATCATCGAGTTCAAGTCTCTCTTAGTTATGCTTTAGCCCCGTTAAGCACAAAATATATTTAGCTAAATATCTTTTAATCAAAGCCTCCTAGGCATGATAATATTACTTTTCCGTTTACGATGACTAATTTTTCGAGGCTCTGAGTTTGTGGTTTGTAATAAATTGCAGCAGGAGCGGGATGTAATAGTTTATATATGGCTACACGTTCATAAAATCATCAAGGAAGCTCATGCCAAGCTCATGCGTTCTGCTCAAAGAAAAGTTATCAAAATTAACCCAAAATTTTATCTAGAGTACCTAACACAAATAAAATAATAATTTAATCGAATTTAATTCTTGAAAATCTCAGCAATACATTCCTAACCACAAAAGCATTGAAAATGTGTTGAAAGCGATCGCTTCATACTGAATCTCACTGTCATACGGGCATGTCAGTGAAAGTAGTGCTGAAACAATTGAAAATTTATTCCAATTCATTAGAGATCAGTTGCAACTTTTGTCCTGTTTGCTTGTTATATAATCACCGTCGCATTAAGTTTTTGTTTTCAATCACAAAGAAAAACCCCACCTGAATGTATTTGGAAGCCGTCGGTCGCAACTTTTTTCCTGATTACTTGGAATATGATCTTTGACGCATTCATTTTTTGTCTTCAGTCACAAAGAAAAAGCCCACCTGAATGTACTTGGAAGCCGTCGGTTGCAACTTTTGGATCTTTTTCCCTGTTTACGTGTAGTATAATCTTTGACGCATTCATTTTTTGTCTTCAGTCACAAAGAAAAAGCCCACCTGAATGTACTTGGAAGCCGACGGAGGATGGCCATTGGACGCGACACACTGATAGCGCCCGGCAGCAGAGGGCTGGATGTCTGTGAGCGTCAGCGTTTCTCCTTTAACCTCAGGAACTGGAAGTGAAATTTTTGACAATTTTGCGTCCGAAAAAAACACCTGGAGAGCTTCCATTGCGGCCCCTTTGGCAAAGCTGCGAGATCCACGATGCTTACGTCTTCCTTGTTTTGTCATAATTTCACTTTTCTATGTTCGAGGAAGAATTAATTGATAAGTTCGGGTAATACTACAGAGCGGTAAAATATTCTTATAATACATTACTGTACTTATGTTAAGCTTGAGATGAAGTTAGAGTAAATCACAGGACTCTGCGAATATTTCGTGACGATGAACGTCTTATAGGATCAAATTGTAGCTACAGTAATTCCTCCATGTTTCTAAGAAATGCAAAGTTTCATTCAAGAATCCAGAAAATAAATATTTAAAAAGTTTCGAACTGAATAGAAACATTTAGTTAATTCATTTTGCTGTTAAGAACACACGCAATCACTGATGAAAATCAAGTAATTTCTTCTAGATTAATTCTTTCTACTTTAGCGGATGATCGCATAAATATTAAGAAATTGACTTACCAGTGTGGGTTTCAGTGAGCCTCAACGTAGGCTATCTGAAGGAATTAATGATTTTTTCTGTCTGTTTGAACAGATGACTGCATTAATTGACCTACCAGTGTGGGTTGCATTGAGCCTCAAAGTAGGCAATCTGCATGGATTAAAATTTTTATTTTTTATCTTTAACAGATGATCGCATGAATACTGAGCAATTGGCTTACCAGTGTGGGTCGCATTGAGCCTCATGGGAGCCTCGTCCTCCCTCTTCCAGACGACGGCCGGCGCTGGGATGCCTTTCGCAGCGCAGCTGAGCGTCACGCTCGCCCCCACGTCCAGGTCCACCCACTCGTTTCCTTCCAGCATCGCAGGCGGCTCTGGAAATCAGTTTTACCAGTGAACAAAGAAAGAAACGACGAATTTCCTACGACTGATTACTGAGTCCCGTGAATGAGAGTGTACCCAAACACCCGGTGTCAAAAAGAGCATGATTGGTTCTGCGAGGCAAAATTTCTTACACCCAATCTGAAAATGGCAGAGATTAATGAAGCGGTAAAATTGAGATCACTCAAATCCGTAATACACCTTTGCTTTTCTGTGATAAAATAAGCGCTTAAAATTTTTCATCGCGACATCCATGAAACTAGCAAATGCAAGCAATTGGGAGGAAGGTAACTCAATGATGATAAGAACCACTCACCAACTGCGGTCAGGTGGCTAGACCCGCTCACCACTACGACCAGGCACCTAGACCCACTCACTCACTACGGTGAGGTGACTAGACCCACTCACCCACTACGGTGAGGTAGCCGTAGAGCTTGCGAGGCGGCGCGGTGCTGAGCTGACACATGTAGCGGCCGGCGTCCTGCAGAGCGACGTGCGTGAGCTGCAGCAGCCACGTGGACCGTGACGGTCGCTGTACGGTCACGCGGTCGTTGCTCGTCAGCACGTGCATGCCAACCGTCAGCACGGCCCCTGTGGCCGTCTGCACCCACGCCACCTGTCGACATTGGGGAAATATTCAAATATCTAACACACCGTAAACATTCCACGATTGTGTAAATATTCCACGATTGCATAAATATTCAAATCTCTCTCACCACCGTAAGGATTTCACGATTGCGATGATACTCCAATGTCTCACACCACCGTAAATATTCCCCGTTCGCGTTAATATTCCAATCATGTGCGCTATTAGTTTACGATTAGGCGTCGGTATTTTTCACGCCCGGGAATAGCAGCTGCATTTATATTCCTTTATACTGTTATTTCGAATTATTTACTTGCTTTAAATGAAAGTGTGTTCGTTGATTTTCAATGAATCTAATTGAGCGCTCCAACCAATGTAAGATTTAGGGCTTATCTTACGCTCATATTCGCAATCAAATACCTGATCAGACAAAGCATGGCTTGGAAACATCCATGCTGCAAATTTGGTGCGCTATTTTCGAAATAAAAAGAATTTCAAAGGATACCTGGATATCGGCTGAATCTATACATTTATTTTCTACACAATTAATTAGTATATTCTAAATGAGAGAACGTAGAGGAAGGGGTTACTGAAACAACACTTTACATTGACTGGTAAACAGCACAGGATAGGGCTGAAATGAATAATTATTATTCTTCTTTGCTTTCTACGATACTTTGTGTAATTTCTCAAGACTTGAACAGACATTTTTCTTCTCATGTGAGTCGTAATTTTTACTGAAATTTTAAAGACGTGTCAGAACGCAAGTGCCATCATTGATCTTTCCGTAATTAAATTTTCTTTTCAGCGCTACGCTTTTGTTCAGGATTGTAATCAAATAAAGTAAAACTTGAAAACCGGTCAGCTGGTAATTTGGATGAGAGAAAAATTCAATTTTACATGGTACATTTTCGATACTTGTTGAATTATTATTAGGATGTTCAAGCAAGAACTTCAAGCGCAAGTCCAATGTCATTCGAAATGGTGGTTAACTCAATTTAGCTCTCAGCACTACTGATCGTTTATGGTCACTAAAAGTTTCAGCCAATTTTGGAATAATTTTAATGCACTTAAGAACTAACTTCTATTTCCTTTAACAAAATTTTAAAAATGCTTTCAAGTTAATAAGGTATTTCAAACTAGGGTTTCAAACGCAACCAAGATACTTGCTAAAACGTATGCGCATTTTGCATCATGTAAATGCTAAAAATTAAGATAAAATTCGTGATTTTTTCAAAGGTTTTGCGCGATCTTAAAGATGAAATATTTTCCTCTCTCTTTTTTTACTTACTGAATCAGACAATTCGATGTGGTGATCAATCTGAAGGCGTGTTTTTTCGCTCCTTAATTCACTATTGAGCTAAAGCAAACTTGTAACCCGCATGAATAAAAGAAATCTGTTCAGAACAAGTGTAACCCAAAGAATGCACTCATCGCAGTTTCTTTCTTTCGTATGTGTCATGCAAGCTCGTAAATTGGCGTTGAGTCCGTTGAGGTAGATTACTGTAAGAAATCAGTCGTCTTTTTGTGCACCAATTCCTTAGAGAAGCACAACAAAGCAGTAACCGAACAAATGAGAGCAGAAAAATTGAATTTTGTGGAATTTACTTGCGTGAGCTAGAAATTTGTATCACGCCAACATAACTCCGGGCCGCAATGTAATTCGAAAAACTAGTCATTGCACTGATTGATTCATCCGTAGTTGTTGATTGGAATGTAGTCTGAGTAATCTTTTCTCTTGAGAAGAAATAAGGTGAACTGAAATCCAAAGAAACGAAAAAAAAGTACAGATGTATGGAGCTTCTTCCGTTACGAATTATTTCTCAGTTATTTTTTCATCGAAAACAAGACATGCGAATCGTGGCATCCTCGGCCTTTTTTTAAATAGCGTTTTTGCAAGTATCTGTGATCAACTTATGATAATTGATGGCATGCCTAAATACTTGGTTTCTACACAGAAAACAAGGCAAAGTTTCAAAGTAACACTCAAAAACTGAAAATTCCGATCGGCAGAAAAACAACCAAAGTATGAGTCCAGCGTCTAATGAACAAATTGATTTTTCACAATGAGTGCTGATAAGACACTGCAGGTGTTTGTTTTCAAGTAGTTTCACTCTTCGTTAGCTGATACTGCACTCAAAAAGATAAATGTGTGTAGGAATCCACTCTCACGTGTACTTGAAGGTGTCACTTTTGTATTCTTATCAAACTTCAGTTGAGCTTCACAGTCTTCTAGCTGGTGACCTCGTGAATAGTAAGGAACCAACCAAGTAACTTTATCTGAGGACTTATCATGAGTTAACGATTATGTATGGACGTTCTGCTAGATATTCATGTAGGATTGTACGATAATATGAAAATTGTAAATATTTTCAAGAAGCCTGCCGTCAGCACGGATGAAGAGTAAGAGAACACAGTTGATAGAGAAGCAATAATGAATTGGAACTGTGGAAATTTTTTTACATAGGTGGGTGTAGCTAAGGTTGTAGGGAGGTAATACCTCTCGAATCTTTTCCGAATTTTAGGAACGGTTGATCAGTCTGGCCAGGTCCGATCTATTAGTCTTATTATTCAACTTCAACCTGGTGTGACGCTGCACCAATTGTGGCCCCTGTAGCTATCCAGGATAAAATAAATGTAGTCTGGTGAAGGCAAAGGCAAATTATAATCACCATAAGTTTCTTGGAACTCTATCGTGTTTCGTACTGACAACAGCAGTGTCCTGTTATTGGTAGCAGTATTGCCCTGTTATTGGCAGCAGTATTGTCCTGCCATTGGTAGCAGTATTGCCCTGTTATTGGCAGCAGTATTATCCTGCCATTGGCAGCCGTATTGCCCTGTTATTTGCAGCAGTATTGTCCTGCTATTGGCAGTAGTTTTGGCTTGTCATTAGCAGCAGAATTGCCCTGTTATTGGCAGCAGTAGTGCTCTGTTATTGGCAGTAGTATTGGCTTGTTATTGGCAGCAGTAGTGCCCTGTTATTGGCAGCAGTAGTGCCCTGTTATTGGCAGTAGTATTGGCTTGTTATTGGCAGCAGTAGTGCCCTGTTATTGGCAGCAGTATTGGCATGCTATTGGAAACAATAGTCGCGTGTTATCGGTGTCAGCAGCGGCCTGTTTTTGACCGAAGAATTGATCAGTTAAAAGCTGGAGTCGCTGGAAGTTTTTGATTGAAGAAAGATTCCTTAGCTTTAGTTTTTATTGACCGGTCGCACTGCTTTCGAGGTTGTTAACAAGAACCAGGCCACGTGGACCGCAAGCATCTCTTTATTTTTGTATTTTTTCTGTCTTTCTTTCGAAATTAACGCCACCCACTGTACTCTTCGAACAGCGTGCGATGGTTCTCAATAAAATTGCTGTGGTGAAGTGAATGATAAATAAAACTAGCGGATTAAAAAAGTGTCCCTAAAATTGCTGAGGTGCTGACTAGTGAATAAATAAAGAAAGTGTCTTTTGGAATTGCATGACATGGTTTTCAGTAAAATTGCAGTGGTGAAGTGAATGATAAATAAAACTAGCGGATTAAAAAAGTGTCCCTGAAATTGCTGACGTGCACACTAATAAATGATAAATAAAAGTGTCCCGGACGCTGCGGAACACATCTGCCGCAAAACTTCGCCCGTCAGAATTTCAGAGCGCAAAGAGACGTCCACATCCGCCGTCGCGACAAGTTAGACGAGAGCGACCGACGCTTTTGTGTTCATCCTTATTGAAGTCGTCGTGGGTATCGCAAGCCCCAGACCCACCATAAAACACAGAATATATCATTCCTTCCAATAAAATTAGAGGTAAGAGAAGGCAAAGTAAATCACGCTAGTCCCCGAAATTTTTCAAGTACTTCTGTCACCTGAAATTTTTCTGTAATTCACAATGTTTTCTTCAGAACGTCTTCCACCTCTGGCGGTTTTAAAAGAGTTTTCAGAATGCAAATTTAATTGACCTCGGACAGATTTCCGTGAATTGCTGCATTCCATGTTTTTTGTGTCGATTTAATTTCTCTAAAATACAACATGCAGAATATGTTGTCACATACACCATGTCCCCTCAGTGGGTTACAACTATTGAATCTATGGAAATTAACGTAAAACAAGGGGAAAATATGCGAGGGCATAAGCTGAGAATTGGGTAGGCCTTTTTTTGTTAAAATAAAATGTTTTTATTATGCTAAGAACCACCTTTTTTCATTTCACTTTTGTCCTGCTTTTCAGCACCTACTACTTCCTTGTTCAGCTTTGATCTTGTTTCATGAACTTCTTTCTCAACTTACTGTTTCTATGCCCTGTTGTATAGATTCCGCGTTTCCTTATCTTCATACTAAATGGTGCCTTCCTCCTTCCTCTCTTCGAAACGCTCTATTTTGTAGAGGTTAGGGGGGCTTAAACTAACGTATAATCTAATCTAATCTAAACCATGCACCATGTAAGAGAACATTCATGTAACGTGTGTACAATATGTTGTCACACCTCGAAATGTTCCTTAAAACTGATCCATGATCTCTCCCGGTGATATTTTTGACTAAAAACAGGAAATTGTTTTTATAAATGTTTATTTGTTTTCGTAGTGCTAGAGAAGGAACATGTCAATGAATATAAAACCCAGTACTGCTGTAAAAACCCAATTGGGAAGGAATTACAAAATGGAAGAGACCACAAATTAAATAGAAAAAGGCACATTTCAATATGTGTACAACCGAGTTCGACTCTGAAAAACCGGTTGCGAAGGCCCCACGACACGAAAAAAAACAGAAGCAAAGTACATACAAAGAGACACATTGCAATAGGCATAAAACCGAGTACGACAATGAAAAAATGTTTGCAAAGACCCCATGACACGGAAGAAACCAGAAACTTAATAGAAAAGCTATATTCCAATAAACACAAAACTGAGTACGACACTGAAAACCCTGTTGCGAAAGCCCCACAAAGGGACCAGGAACTAAATAAAGTCTCACTCAACGACCGCCCAGGAAAGTTTCCTGTGGCATCCGAGTTGATTTCCTGCGTCGCGGCGTAGCGAGCAACAAGTCAGAGGCTCGGAGATCCAATCTTGTCCTACAACAAACCCAACACCGAAATTACGCAGATGAGAGGCAACGTGTTCCGCCTGACTTCTTATTACTTATGCATTACCCATGGCTTCCCATGCATCTTAGTGCTCTGTTCCCACATCAGGCTTATTTTCTTTGGGGGGAGAAGCTCCCAAGACTCTTTGACACTACATTTTCAAAGTACGTTAAAAATTTCATCCTTTTTTTCGTTTTAATTTCGACAATGAGTGCTGATAAGACAATTCAGGTGTTTGTTTTCGTGTCGTTCCACTCTTTGCTATCTGATATTGCACTCTAAAAAATAAATGTGTGTATGAATCCACTCTCACGTATACATGAAGGTGTCGGTTTTGCATTCTTATCGAACTTCAGTTGAGCTTCACCGTCTTCTGACTGGTGACCTCGTGAAGAATAGAGAACCAGACGTCGATAAGACTATATTTATCAATCGTAAAATCTCTATCACTCCTTTCATTCCCTTCCAATCACAGCCTTTAGTTGACACATTTACCGATAAAAATAGCTTGTATTTACCGTAAAAACAGTAAATCAAATGCGTGATGGGTTCAAAAAATAAAAAATAAGAGAGCGTTTTGTATTAATCAGTTACATGCATTTGATCAATCCCATCATCTCGAGGTTAAGTTGCTCAACAAGGCGATTCAATGTGCGTCTCTGTATTCTGTCATGTTTTTATTTGTACATATGCAAACAGAACAAAGACCATTCCACCACACACTTTTACCACACATTTTTCTTAATATGTTAATTTTTACCTTAAATTGATCAATTTATTTTCATGTTTACGTAATCTCATTTATTTTTTCTGACCACAAATTTACGACATTTTCCTCTCCACCCAATGTGGGGAACATATCTTCAGTCACTTCCGTCACTTGAAATTCTTTTACGTTCGCCAATGTTTTCTTTAGAACATTTTCCACTTGAGGTATTTTCAAAAGTTTCCAAAATGGCAATTTAATTGGATTTGGGCAGATTATTGCGAGCTGATGAGTTCCAAGCTTTTCGAGTTGATTTAATTTGTTTAAAATACATTGGTTGTAATAACCTTCATTTCTCGTTAATTACGGTAGTGTTGGGACTCATTTTAGAGAACCAGATGTACAGGGTGCGCCAGAGAAACTTACTTATTTGAAAAAATTCCCGCGCGGTGAGTTGAGCGGGTAGAGGGGCGAGAGGGGGCGCATCTGGAGATGGAAGTTCCCAAGTTTGTTTCTCCCGCCAGTCAGTTGCCATCATGCTCTGGTCTAGAGAGCAGCGGGCCTTCGCAGTCGAGAGCTTCTTTTCTAACGGTCGCTCAATTGTTGCTACGCAACGTGCCTTCCGCGCTCGCTTTGAAATTTGACTCCATGCGATTTCTTTTTATGGGGTTATTTGAAATCCCTGGTTTATGTCGATCGACCACGGACCATAGCACACCTCAAGAACAACATTCGCGACGCCATTGCCAACATACCGATTGATATGCTGCAAAGAGTGGATACGAATTTAAAAAATCGACTTCATCAGTGTATGCGCAATGGGGGTCGCCATTTATCCGATGTCATTTTCAAGACAACATGAAAAAAAATTCGGATATTGTATTCTCATATAAAAAATAATTTAAAACAATAACTGAAGTACTTTTGTTTTTATTGACCTTTCAAATAAGTAAGTTTCTCTGGCGCACCCTGTACAAACAAAAGTTCAAATTCATGATTTCTCTAGTGCGTATTCACTAACTCACATTCCTGCACGATCAAATACATGCTTTCACCAGTGTGTAATCACCAACACACATTCCTGCACGATGTGGCTAGTTTGGTCCCGGTTGGCTAAGGTGCCCAAATTTTCTGATCTAACATTCGTGTTGGGGTGACAACGATGTTCAATATCGTGGATTTGAAAGTAAATTCACGAAAATGTATAGCAAAATTGTAATTTGACCAAGTTACTACCCATGTTAGGATCGCTGATAGTGTTTCATTACGAAGGAAAAGACACTTTTTTTCTACTAGCACTCCAGACTCTCGTAAACTGATCAAGTAAGTGACAGAAGAAAGAAACAATGCGTAGCCCCTACTGAATAATCCATTTTACTAACCATTAATAAGCTATTTCACCAACCATTTATAAGCCATTTTACTAACAATGCTTGAAATATTACGTAGTTGATTAAATGCTTCAGCAGATTGGAAACGAAATTCGAAGCCACTCTCCTCTTGCTCCCAATATTCTCTGAATACTTTACAATAAACCCGTGGAGGCGTGAAGCAAGAATGCTTGCGGCCCCGTTAACCTTCCCTTGCGTTATCAAAGACACCATTTTTGTACGTGTTGATCGGATTAAGTGCAAGTCTAGACGAGTTTTTGCGTTAGGAAATAAACCTCTCTTTTCCCAGGTGGGTTTCGAAAGATGGAGCGCACGAGGAATCGAGTCAGGAAAAAGATCTGCGGCCGGAGATTTATGGCCTGAATTGCTGTAATTTTGCGAGAACAATAGACTCAATTATCGGACCGAGAGTCGCCAAAGAACTTTATAAAATTACGTCCAGATTTACGGAGCCAAGGCCCACATATTGCTTAATTTTTTGATTTGATTGCATCAGCAGAGCCTAACCATACCCGCACATTCTTGTCCTTTGGAAAGCAGATTGGAAAAAGAAAAAGTGAGTTGAATGCCATTCATAAAAATAAACTCACGAGTATGTTTTATTTTTTAAATACATTTCATGAAAAATTATTCAATCAGACAGTGAGGATGTGTGTGAGGCTATTTTCGAATTGCACTCATTTCATTTGAGAATTTAGCCGCTTTTTCTCTAGATGACTCTAAGCTGAACCATACTCTAGGTAAGCATTCAAAGTTAACAGATTGCATGCCTTTTCTTCAAAATTACACACCTACTGAAATACTTGTATGGGCCCAGGTTCTCACCTTGTATGGGCCCAGGTTCTCACCTTGTATGGGCCCAGGTTCTCACCTTGTATGGGCCCAGGTTCTCACCTTGTATGGGCCCAGGTTCTCACCTTGTATGGGCCCAGGTTCTCACCTTGTATGAGCCCAGGTTCTCACCTTGTATGGGCCCAGGTTCTCACCTTGTATGGGCCCAGGTTCTCACCTTGTATGGGCCCAGGTTCTCGACCTGACACGCAAGTTGCCCCATGTGTCCCACCCTGGCAGTCACGTTGCTGATGGGTGCGCTGAAGAAAGGCGTCTCTGAGAAAACAAATGTTATTCATAAGCTTTACAATTACTTTTACCTCCAAGCTTCACAATCACTTGTGACTCACGCAAATCACATAGTCACTTCTATCGCTAAGCTTCACAATCACTTGCAACACACGCAAAGTAAATTTTTTCAAGTGACTTGCTATGAACTACGTACTAATACTAGTTTTATACCCTGCTCATATTCGTAAAATTTATAAAGGCTATCGGTGTACTCTTTTCTTGGTGGACTTTAACATTTTCAATTATTAATTCTTTAACCAATAAATTTTCAAATTGCCATTAAAAACTTAGTTGTTCAGTCACTCATTATGGAAATCATTCAGTGATCTCCAAGTATTTCTTAACTCTAACAAATGCCTTTAAAAACAATAGATTGTTACGACATCATTGAAAATACATTGGAAAGCTAAATTAGGCTCGATCACTTTGAACGAATCGTTTTGAACGAAGAGTAAAATTGTGTTAGCGCTGCTACTCTGCTCTCACTGCAGCTTTTCAGAGACTGTGAGGCCCGAAACCCTGACAGACTTACTGAGCAACGCGTTAATGAAGCTATTTATCCAACAGGTATAGCAACATTCAAAAACTTGAGGAAGCCGTATGCTCGACAACACGTTTTAACATATCTGCCTTTGACGAGAATTTAAAATTTTTGAAAACTTAAAAAATATTAAGTTACCCATTTTTCGAGGACAACCACTTGCAATTCGATTTGATTTACTTGTACTTATTTCATAGTGCTTGATAAAATTGTGCATTAGATATTCACCACCATTTGAGGACGACTTTAGAAGAGAAGAGGACAACTGAAAACACCAGTCTTTATGTTGTATTGGTGTGTTGCTTGCTACCTTGAGAGTCGCCTACCTTCGAAAGCTGGGACTCTAAATTCCGCAGTGCAAAAGTCCAGAAAAAAGAATTTTTCGATTCACCTTTCACCTTCGGAGGTGTATAAAACTCTTCTGAAGAGCCCGTTATAAAATTCTGTCGACCTTGTTATTGGTTGTCGAATCGCAAGAATACTTCGACGTCGAATCCTCTGGAAAATATTTTCCACTACATCATCGACGAGATATTGACAACATGCCAGAAATTTGAGGCGGTAAAATTTGCTAAAATTCTTCGATGATCATTTATCAATAGTGAAGTTGAAAAAAAATCTTGTCTTAACTTCGCTCATTTTGTTTTTCTTGAGCATTTAAAATTTTTTCCTACGTTTGCTTCTGATGATTCATGAAAATTTAATTTGTCACAAATAGAAAAAACATTTTTAAAAATTATTTCACAATGAGCTAGATGGACGAGGGATAAATTTCTTTTTCGGACTTAATTTGATGTGTTTGAAATGTGAAAGTAAGAAGCAGGTGAACGTATGATTCCTTTTCATTGCATGTTTCAAAAATATATACTGGTTTTAGATTTTAGTACACAGTTAGATTTGCATGTATTCACAATCTAAGCAATTGCTTCCATTAAGAAACTCATCCTGTACTCATCCTACTGAACGAAATCAATGTGCCGACGCGATAGTTACTCGATTCCAAAAAAAAACACACAGAACGAAACACTTATACGCTACAACAAAAACTTCAGCAGGCAGAGCTGCTCGCCACACCAAGCAAGTGCCGTCGGATTTTGTTTTCGTGAGCAGAGCCTGGATTTGAGAGCATAATTCTGGATTTTATGAGGCTGGATTTGAGAGCATGATTCGGGATTTTTAAAAGGAACCACTAAAACTACGGAATTACGGAGCGCTAGAGAAACTCAAAACATTTAACTTTGGCAAAGAAATCCTGGAAGAATACAAAAAAGCAGCGGTAATTTTTGCTCTTAAATGCTTCTGGATGAACATTAACTGTAGAAGTTCTAGCGAGAAAAAAAATGGAAGAGAGTTCTTCGGGTAAAAATTTTAACGCGATGAGTACAATTTAAAATTATGTGCTGAAACTAACTTGTTTGCATTCGATATCTTCTATATTGATGCTCCGGAAAGATGAATAATATTGTTCTTGTGATGACCATAAAGTATTCAAATAGAAATATGCAGCACGTTACAGAGTTCTCAGTTTTAAAGAGACTAAGAGACTGAGCTGGTATATTCTTGTTCACCACAATTTCTAGAAACTGTAACTTGAATCCTGAGGCTACCGAAACTGTAAGTTGAATGTTGAGGCTGTTGCAAGGTTGCCGATATTGCCTTGAAATTATAATAGGGAGAAAATTATGAGCACCTGGAAATTTGCACTTGTTAGGTATAGCTGATTATTGGTGAAGAAAAAGTCAATGTCATGGAGTCATGAATAATTCCAAGTGATTTCAATAGGAACAATTCGAGAGTCTTTGTAATGTTCCTCATGGCAATACTAGTACTGCTTGATCTTTCAAAGTACTATATTATATCCTAGTATAATAGTATATAGTAATAATAATCTTATGGGAATAATAGTAATAATAATAACTTGATAATATTGTAAAATAATGTTGCGTTGCTGTGAATATTGATAGTGGTATAAGGAGGAAGCTTGTAGTTTTCATGCGGTTCCATTATGAAAAACCTGGGCCTTCTCCTGGTTTGAACGCTCATCAGTCTAATTTTTCACATATGACGATTCAGGAAAAACATTTCATACACATCAAATTACAGAGCTAGCAAAAATACATTGAATATTTCCCCAAGGTGAGTTTTAATGGAATTTCCATCAAGGTAGTCCATGACTTCGTACTTTTAGCCCCATTGTCAAAATATAAAAGAAGAAAATCACAAAAATTTTATTTTCCAAAAAGAATTCAACGCAGATAATCAATAATTACCGACAAAAACGCGAAGTCTCGCGTTTTGTTAGACGTATGAACAATTTTTACCAGTTATTAAATTACTTGCATCGGATTCGGTTTTGAAAAACATAAATAAAATATTTGTGCTAGAAGACATTCGAAAATTTTGAACTCACGACTTCTTTGATAAAGTTTAGTTCTAAGCAATGTTTCAAGTTGAGAAGGATATAACTAATCTAAACAGTCAAAGAATAAAATATTCTTGATCAGAAGTGGAATTTCTAAACATTGAACGACATTATTGCAGTGCAGCTGGCAAAAAAAGTTTTATTTAAGTGGGCATGGCTACTCTACTCGCTTTAGCGTTCTGTATCACATAGCGCAGCCGTGACGACGTAGAGCTTATGCTGCTAGCTGCATCGCTATGACTAAGCAAGTTGTTTGAAAATCCTGCAACTGATTGTGCATATTGTGACGCGAGGTATTGTTGACAATGACCTTCGAGAGCTTGGCTAGACGACTGAATTATTTCTACGATGACCTTTACTGGAGGCATTCGGTTCTCTGACCTAGGCGACAGTCCTTCAAAAATTGACTGGTGGACTTATCATGAGGTTAGGATTTATGTTTGTACGTTCAGGTAGAAATACGGGTAATATTGTGCAATGATTTGAAAATTTTAAACATTTTCAAGAAAACTGCCATCACCATGCTGGAAGATTGAGAAAACACAGTTGATGAAAAGCAATAATAGGTTGGAACTTTGGAAAAATCTTTCACAATGGTAGGTGCAGTTGAGGTAGATAGGAAATACTTCCAGAATCTTTTCCAAATTTTGTGAGAACTTTGGAATCTGTAATTAGGCCAAACCAGACGGTTACTCAAACGATGAAAAAGAGCACTTCTACCTCAACAATGTTCCAATACTTTAAAAAATAAAAAACTCAAATATTCCAAGCTTTAAAACCCTAACAGGCACATTGGTGCAATCTAAAAATGATAATTTTTTCATATATACAAGCAGTAAAAATTGCATGCTTTTTTCTGGCATTTTCAAATGACTGCTCGGTCGGCTGTTACTAAGTCTCCAGCTGCGTGAGCTTTCCATCCCTCTTATTCACTCCCGGCAGACATGTCATTTCAGTTGCTTTCTTGCCTCTCGTCTGCGAAAAAGGGTTGAGCATCGAACTGTGCTGGCAGCCAAAACAACGAAAATTTTTTATCTTTTTGTTGCAATGAAATATCTTTTTTGAGTGTCATTTTCAGCCAGAAAGTTAGACTGGATGAGAGTCCCTATGCCATCCAGCAACCCTCTCCAGTCGACCTTCCTTAATTTATTAAGTTTGAAGTTGGATCTTTGCTCGTATTTTATTCGTATTGCTCTATTTCTCATTTGCATGTCTCAACTCGTTTCGGTCACAATTGTTTATTGTTAGAAAATGTATATTTTCAAATTTATTTCGTCGTCACTGTATTTTCACTATATTCAACAGATGTAAAAAATGTCTCATGTACGATATCGACACACATATATTCATGCAGACAGAATGCGCAGCAGTGTACAAATCTTGAATGTGCAGCAGAAATTTATGACATGGAATGATCGGGGCAGTGAAGCAGCCACTTTACTTCTTTGCTGTGAGCAAAAATGTTATTTTTCCAGATGCTCCACAATATTATATTCATACGAAAACAATAAACAATGATCATACAATAGTGCACCTCATTAAATAAAAATGTTGTGTTTTAAAATTGATTAAAATGAAGAAGTTATGCAATTTTCTATATCGCTAACTTATACTCAAACCATCGGTCATACGACGTTGAGCTTTCAAAATGGCATCTGATTTTGAGTGTTAATTGACAGTTGTGGTAAATAGTGGTAAAGATTTTCAAAAATTCCCTCGCCGTACGATACAGATTTTCAGGCTCCTCACTCAAGAAATCTGAATGCAACGCATGTGATGAATGCAAATTGAGCAAACAGCTTCAAGAAATTTTGCGGTCAACATTGAATCTTAATGAGCTTTTGAAGGAGCTTTAATTCGCAAATCCATAAACAGGCAACGATCAAAGAGCCGTGTAATGAGATGAAATTTTTGAATCTTTCGCCTGGAAGATCCGCCATAAGGTTTCTATACTTCAAGCGTCAACTGACCTAAATTTAGCTCAAAAAATGGCTTTTTCAAAGCAGGATGTCGGCAACACGATGATGAAGTTCCTTTAGCTCTCAGCAGGGATTCTCTAATTTTGAAAGGAAATCCTATTAAAAATATCTGTTTGCTTTAAATTCGTTTAACTCGTTTAACTCAATTACGACTGATCAACGTACCGAATTTCGGTTTTTCATGCGATTAAAATGGAAGCTCATTTTTTCGCAGAGGATTTAGATTAGCTTCTTTTCATACAAATCCTGAAACAACCTCAGGCAATTTTCAATAATAACTTGCACTGGGGTAATTGCGGAACAAGTCTAAGACAATTTTTATAATAACTTGGACTGAAATAATTGTTATTGGCTGAAAGTTCCTGGGCGCTCAATAAAATTATGTGGCACTCTGAAGGCAGAATTTTTGGCTTTTCTTTCATTTTATTTTCTTTTGTTCATGTCATTCCTTGTCTCCATTCTAAAAATGAAAGCAACATAATTTAACCGATGCTGTTTCTACTCTTAATTCCCCCATACAATTACTTAACATTCGATGCTCAAAGCGACTGTACCGCGACGTCACTAAATACGTGAGCAAAATCCCTCATTCTTCTGCCTCAAGGTCAAAATGTAAATGAAAACACAGCTCTAATTGGCTGTTCTAAAATACAAGAAATGAGCTGACAAAGCGGAGGAAAATTAGCTCTTGACTTGATTCGTAACGGTAATGACTATCTTCACATTTCTTTCTCACTTTTAGTAAAAAATCTCAGCTTCATTGCCACCTCGTCAAATTATGCGGAGATTCACCCAAGCGGTCGTATTAAGCAGGTTCAGTCGCACGATACCCTCAAATTCTCACGTCATTTACGACAAATGAAGTTACGGAATTTTACATCTTTCCCTAATTTTTTCCCGGATAGCGAGACTCCCTCCTCGTCAAACGGCAATTTCCTACGAAAATATCGCCACCGAACTTTTGATGAGCTGCAAACGCTCGCTTCTAATGACTCGCCTGCAGTTCTGCGGAGCCTCGAACTCAGCTAAATCTCAACCAAGGAACTGCCCACAAAAGGAAAATTTGACGGAATTTCTCGATGCTCCAATACTTCAAGGCGCAGGGTTTGGATTTCTGATGTTTTTAACCATCATCGAAGAATATTTTTGTTCAGGAACACAAATTTGGTTTATTTTATTGGACTCATGTATTGTTCGTGTATTGTTCTTAATTTTGTTTTTTCTAAATTCTGTTTTGCGTTAGAATTTGTGATTCACTCTTGCTTTGACATGTATGCGTGGCAATCAGAGAAAATTTACATTTTTTTCAAATAATGATTCTCATACAATTTTAAAATTATTGTAAAATTATCATAAGTTCAGGCGGTAAACTGCGACTAAAAATTACTGGCAAAGAAAACTTACTCAGCGCTTTATGTTGAAACGATGACTCTAGAGAAAAATTATGTTATTAAGAGGTTATAAAATATGGCTATAAGCATTAACTCCCTCTGAAATGGAAAAAAGTTTAAAATACCTCATTACATTGAGTTAAGTATCATGTTCATATTAAGCGGGTCACTGAAAAATCACATCAGCTTCAACTTTTTTTGAAGTTATCAAGACTTGAAAATTCAACGTTGCTGTTAACTGTATCACTGGAAGCCCACGTCCTCTAGAGGGCTGTTCTTAAGCATGGCTTCAAAACTTACAAATACTTGCCCATCAAATACTGTTGAGAAAGTAAATATTCCTGCACCGGGAATTGTGTTTCTAGTGAAGGGAAAAACTAAGCACTAATGCAATGAATCCACTGATGCGAATTGATTGAATGTACGAAAAAGGAGAAAATATCTCAGGAATAAATTTAGTATTGCAAATTTTCTACGTGGAGGGTAAAAAGCAAACACGATAAATTCGAATATCAAGTATTGGAAAAAATGGTATTTGCTTGAAGACAATATACCGCTCAACACTGCGCAAAAGAGTTTAATAATATCATGTTATTACTGTGGAAAAGAAAATCACAAATTTTCCATTTTCCCTCATCCGCCAATTTAGCAAGGCCAGCAGAAAGCTGTGGAAAAATGCAAATAGTTCGCTCGAGTGCTACTTGATCGTTCATTTTAAAGTTTAAAAACGACAAACTGTTGAAACCGAAGCCGACCGGCAGTGTCAAAAATTTTTTCTGTGTTCATCAGGTCGAGTATTTACAGAAACTAGTTTCCTGAAGATATTGAAAGAATGCTGTGTGAGCGTACCAAAATCATGACTATTCATCAAGAGTTGCACTGCACAATGAAGCAACAGAAACAATTAAATAAACTCCAATTTGACACATGAAGCACAGGAGTAAAAAGAAATAGGAGTTCATTTAGTCTGGATTGTAGGCACATGTACTCCATTTGAGGGGAAACTAAATACTAATTTACCCTCACAAGCACTTATCAATGAAGAATGCGGAACAGAGTCACAACATTATTTTATTTTCCTTTTCTAAAACCGCGAGAAAAATCCGTGATGAGAAATAACGCGTTGAGCATAAGTACGTCATCGGAAAAAATAAAGGAATAAGTTGTCTGTAAAACGTAAGGAAATACAGGGGAAATATGCGCGAATTTTAACTGTATTCCCTACGATTGCTTGCACATGTTTTTCTCTCATTTCATGCCGCAGAATGAGAACAAAAACATCAAGTGAATTTATTTCTAACATGAATTTTCCGAGTCGTAGTGCTGATTTTTTTGTTTCATTTTTGCTGACAGCGACAGAATGCTCGAGAAGCTCACCTCACAGCACAACTTTTCTTACGTTTTGCTTTAGAAAATATTGCTTAACATGTTGACTACGGAGTGGGACAAAATGTGTACCACTAGGTAAATTGGTCATCTTTGCACCAATGTAAATGTATAACATTTCAAACCATTTCGCAACCTCTTTTTGGAAGAATTTTATCACACGATGGAAATGTTTTTGAACACTTATATTTTCTAAATTTCTTACAAAGGATTGAAACTTATGCAAGCAGGTAAGTCAATTTTCCCAGTCTTTTTTACAACCTAACCAAATCAACATTACGACCCACGCAATCGTAGTCAACGTGTTGGTATTTCCGTTCTCTTATTCTTATACACTAGCACATACCTTGCATGAAGCTTCCACTGGCCACACCCGCAAGTACGGACAAGGTCGCCAGCAGGAAGGCCGGGTGCATCGTGGGGGATGCAATGAAAACCGGTCTCTTCTCGCTAGGAATTTCTAGGGTGTTAGCTATCAAAAAATACCACCTGTAAAACAGTGAGCAACATTAATCATAGCTTGATAACAATCACATCTATGCTATTAGCTATTTTATCAAATCGCTATATTATAATATAGCAATTAAATATACCAACATGATGGCTAATATTGAATTATAGTGCTTCATTATTATGTAGTTATTATCAAGTATGGCAATATAATGGCAAATATTTTACTAAATTATATGGCTATGTTATAATATAGCTATTATATATAGCATTAGAATAGCCAATAATGTATTACATTGCTATATTATAATATAGCTATTAATCATAGCCATGCCGATATCTCTATAGCATCAATAGAATGGTAATGAACGTGGTCGCGTAAAGGCCTAATCAATTTAATGGTATAATGTTCCTTTCTATTTGATGCAGATTGCAAGATTTTTCTCAAACCTTGCAGTTCGAACTCATCTCAACCATATTCGTTTCATATTCCTCAAAATTTGGATTCTATTTATGGCCGGAAATGAAATATTTGAGGAGTGGGTGAAGCAACTTGAAATATTATGGTCGAAACCACCGCTCTCTTCAAAAAATATGTCCTGTTCTGAGTCTGAAAAATGGATAAGTGCCTCAATTTCTCACCCGAAATTCATAAGAGTCTAAATTTAATGTGCCGTGAATCTTTGAACTGCTCGTAGTTTCAATATATACTTTTTAAGCTGTGTTTTTCAAAACGTTAAGCCTTTTATGGTTTAAGATTTTATTTTATATTTATATATCTAATTCGCTCCTGAATATTTACAAAAAGACACGACATGCCTCCTCCCGAGATCTGCTGGATAGCTGCACAAATGATATTAAAAATGAATAAAGTAATACATTTAAAATTATCTGGAAATTTTCACTACATAAACTTGACTCCTTCACGAAGAGCACCGCTGACATCGGTAGAATTTTCCCCCTCTTGAGAGGGTTGCGTTCATTAAAGATGAGTTGTCGGTTAGAAACGGAGTAAAAAGCGTTGATATTCCATTTATATTCACTCTTGTATTCGAAAGCAATCGAAATTTCCGGTGTAACGTGACGGCTTCGAAAATATCTGAAATAATATTCTTAAAGGATCGAGAGCACAGGAATATTTTCCTAAGATTTTTCCTCACAAAACAACCAAAATCGTTCAATGTTACACATTCGGCACTCAATCAAGCTAAAGACGCGAATGTGATTCTTTACTTTCGAGCACAACAATGGGGATGAATACATGAATCCACATGAATACACAAATTCAAACGACGAGTTGAAAAGTAATTTCTAAGAAAACCTGATCTGCTGCGGAAATTCACTTTCACTATATTTCCCTTCCACGTTCAAACCACTTTCCGATCGCTAATATTGACGTAGTACTTTTCTTTCAATCTATTTGGAATTATATCAGTTGACGGATAGCCTCGCAACCTACTCATACTTGCGTTTCCTGACCGATGGGAAAGCCTTAAGTGCCTTTACATTGCATGTATTCATTTGTAGTATTTCAGTTTATCCCACCGCAAATGTGGTCAAAGTGAAATGAAATTAAAATGAAACAATAACATATAGTTCGTTCAAACCTCAAGCGAAAAACTCATCAATGATTATTCCTTACCCATGTTAATATTTATCATATTCAGTGCAAGCTATTCGACAAATCGTTGTAATACTGTGTGCAGCATAAGTTGATTAGATTTTTGTTTTGTTCATAAGTTACTGGGAAATAACCGACTGAAGACTCAGAAGCATTTCGATATTTCACCCTTTGATCATCCTTATGAAATCATTTTAATTTTATGATAGATTTCGATACCCATACCAAGTTCAGTGAAGAGAAAATTTCTATTTTGTAAGGCCTTTGCGCCGTGATCGTATGTCGCAAGCTTGGATCACTTTCCAGTGCGGTACTTCAATATTAAGATCGTAAAATTTTTTATTTTTGTTCACTTTATACCTGCTGGCTCGAACGAACCGGAGTTTATAAATCACAAATCGCTGCTTGTGTCTTCTAACGCCCCAACTTTTAAAGCTTATTTCTAGTTCGTTCAAAAATCGTTTTTAAAAACATCGGCTCGAGGCTCGACAGCGTTAGTTTCTTCGAAGAGAAACTTAAGTCTGGCTCGAGCCCATGAGAACTTGGATGAGTTTTCACTCGGTGACCCAGAAATAAAGCCGAAGCTGTTTTGAAGAGGCTCAGCTGCTGCCTGTGGGCATCGTAGGAAGAAAATGTTTCAGTACTTTGGCAAAAATCCTCTTCGAATGATCGCACCAATTGTTTTAAAAATGCTCCGCGAGCACAGGAAAGTATTTAACTTCCAAGGAACAACCAGCTCTGGAGGTTAGCATTATTTTAAAACCTTTGATACTCGACACCGAGATTCATAAATAACAATTCACGCCCACGCCGCACAAAAATCCTTGCCCTGTAATGTAAAAGTACTTCATTTGTTCATATGCTGCAAGACTTCATCTTCACTTGTCGGGTTCAACTCATTTATACTGCGCATGACTACGCGACATGATCTGCAGAAAAATTCACTCTCTTGACATTGTGAATGCACTCTAACTTGCGTAGTTTTGATGTAGCGTGATTTCTCCGATGTTATCGAAGAATTTCGCACTGAATGTTACAAATGTTTTCATCCAACCAGTGTGGGGAAATTGTAATATCAGGGATGCAAGGTAATGTTTGAAATTTGATCGCCCTCATTGCTTCGCCACAAATTTTTAGATTTCGGAAAGAAAGCAGAGAAGATTTACTTTTCTTAGTTTTATATGCTTTATAGATTAATTTGTATATTCCATCGCCACAAGAAATGAAAATAATTTCCCTCTAAAATTACCTAACAAAATCAGCATTAACTAAGGTTACACGTTGAAACCCCCAACACGAACAATAGTCTATGAAACATTCGAATTAAAAATTGTAATCTTGTATCCCAAACTAGGCTAAAGATTTTTCTTTCATTATCAAGATTGAATCCTTGAAGATTAAATCATCCATTAATTAAGGGCTGGAAAGTGTGGGTCAATAGTCTTTACAGACTTTTAACTGAAAATATTCAAAACCAATACCACGTAGAACGTGTGCGAAGGGTACGAAACGCTCATACGTCGCATCTGAAACCATTATAACTTCACACAACATGTTAGTTAAACAATGTAAACAATTTTTAACACTTTCTACACAATAGTTGCACGCGTTAGGGCTGTGAAGGAGCTCCCGCCTCTCCTGCTCGAAAGATCGATGATGAAGTAAAGATGTTGCTGCTCAATAGCAAGTGTCCCGGTGACAGGTTATGATGTCGCTCTCTGAAGACCCCTCTCATAGAGTACAGCTTGCTAGGTGAACAGGCTCTCAGGCAGCCAAGGAGACTAGAAGAATTCAGTAAAGTTGCTTTCCGAATAAGAAATTTAAGCTCGTAAACTTTTGGACGTTCCATTTAGATCAATTATGTAAAACAAATACCTGAAATGCTGTCATTAGCTGTTTTTTCATTGCTAAACATCTCGTCAGGAAACAGGCCCGAGCGATTACTAGTAGAGAAGAAATTATAGTAGATTAGAAAGAAGAGGAATGTTAAGCCCTAAACTTTCAATGAATTGTGTTTAAATTTCACTGAACTTTTTTACATAATTCAGAGAGCCACCTAAGGAATTGGAGGCCTTAATGCTTGGCGTTAGAACATATATATAGAGAGAAAAGGAATAGAAGACCAGCTAGGCACAAGAAAGAGAAAAGGCACATAAGAATACAACTAGGCGTCCAACAAAACATGATATAGATTCAAAGGAACATGCAAGGGACATTCACAAAGGACCAGCACCCAACATTCAGAGTAGCAAAGCTCACAACACTCATCAAAAGCGCTCTTCGCATCACATGAACGTATTTCCGCTGGGCAACACTTCTCCAACGAATATTCAACTCCCGTGGGCAGCAATAAACGTAAGAAACAACGACCAGTTAAGATGAACAAAACAAATTAAAATTCCAAAATTGATCTAATCGGTCGCGGATGACAATAAAATGAAGCAGCTCTGAGTCATGGAGAAGATAGAGACCTTTCTGGCTAGAAGCTATCAGCACTGGATTACAGCATCTCCTCGAGTCACAATCAAGCGCCGTCACAAACTCTGTCAACAAAGTGCCACGCGAAGATCGAAATGCACAAACAGGACCCTCGCACGTGAAACAGGAGCAGTGACAACAAACTGTTGTAGTTACAACGTACTGTTGTAGTTACAACAAACTGTTGTAGTGACAACATACTGTTGTAGTTACAACGTTCTGTTGTAGTTACAACAAACTGTTGTAGTGACAACATACTGTTGTAGTTACAACAAACTGTTGTAGTAACAACATACTGTTGTCACCACTAGCCCATGCTAGCAGGTAGAAATTAGGAATTAAGAAACTGCTGTAGGAATTTGGAAGCTACTATATTCCTGCTAGCCAGGAATTAGAAAACTGCTATTAGAATTAGCAAACTACTGTAGTGATTGAAAACTGCTAAATTCTTGCTAGCCAAGAATTAGGAAGCTACGGTAGTGATTAGGAACTGCTAAATTCCTGCTAGCCAGGAATAAGGAAACCACTTTAGGGGTATCATTAGGAAACTACTAAATACCTGCTAGCCAGGAATTGGGAAACTACTATACGAATTAGGAATAGAAATTAGGAAACTACTATACGAATTAGGAATAGAAATTAGGAAACTACCATACGAATTAGGAAAAGAAATTAGGAAACTACTATACGAATTAGGAATAGACATTACGAAACTACTATACGAATTAGGAATAGAAAATAGGAATCTACTAAATTCTTGCTAGCCAGGAATTAGGAAACAGCTGATTACCGCCCATGATTCACCAAGGTAGTACATGAGCAGGTTATTTTAGTGCAGGGATAAAAAATCACACTGCATGAATCCTGAAGGAAATTTTTTACTCACCCCTGTCACTTAAAACGAAGATGCGCTAAGTACATGTTTGAATTATTAAGATCTGACGGAATTAAAAAGAGGCTTAGTGTGCTTCTCTACTGAGAAGTGCGAGCCAGAAACAAGCTCGAGGTTGCCAAATGATTTTGGCTCTGGACACTTTTTAGCAGACTTAAATAACTTTGCGGCACAAGTTTTTTGTGCAACTTAATCAACTTTCAAAATGGGTCTTGAACAAAATTTTATTTTACCGCAACTCATGCGTATTAACTTTTTTGCTTCTCTCCCTGTGTCTGTTAAATAGGGTAAGTGCTAACGACCAGTGAACAAAACATTTACAGTAATAAATTACCTTCCCAATCAGGTACATACTTCAATTGATTTAAAAAGATATCGTTGCATCGAACGTGAACCTTGAAATTCATTCTTTCGTTTGTGAAATTTCGCATCTGCGTGTTTGGAATGCATGCCAAGTTTTGGTTTTGCCAACTTGACTTTTGTTTGCGTGCACTTTGTGATTCTAAGGAGCACGTTTTGATGCAACGGTTGCCCTTGGTTGTCAGTCCCTAAAATTTAGCATGGAAAGCACCTCGGATCTGCGCCCCGACTCTCCTGGAATAACAAGCATCAGGATGCAGATTGTACAGAGTTTAAGCTTTTGACCTTGCCGCTGAATTCGGTATTTTTCATTTCAAAAGAGTGACAGAAATGCTGTATGGTATTAGGTGTGGTGTGCGCTTTTTTTAGTAACGAGCAACAGGATGCAGATTGTACAGAGTTTAAGCTTATGACCTTGCTCTGAATTATGTATTTTTCATTCCAAAGAGTGACAGAAATACTATGGTATTAGATGTGGTGTGTACACTATTTTTGTGGTCAGGTATGTGTTCTTTTGTGCAAGAATGAGATTTTATTCAAGGCCTGTTTGATCTCAAGCCTTTTCATAGAAGCTGAGTGTGCAGCGTTAGCCTCATGTGCACCAGAATAACACAGCGCTCATACGGAGAGCAAAACTTGGAAATTAGATGTCTGCTTTTATAGCGCTCTCTTCCGTTCACAAAACTTGGTCAAAGCCATGCGCATCACGCGAAAACTCACCAAGGGCATTTATCAAGGACCAATTCTCTAAATGAAGCATTCAGAGTTCATAATTAATTAGATATAAATGATATCCGACTATTACTCAAATGA
>JACJUY010000416.1:242628-260193 GCA_014220935.1 Platorchestia sp. MABIK | reverse complement strand
GACCTATTTTCCCCGAGTATTTTCAGACCTTTCCTCAAACTTCGAGCTCAGTGAGTATCTTCCAAGCAGAGAAAACTTGTTTCCCGTCTCTGATTTTCAGGTAATATGAAATAATAAACTTTTCTTTAGTGTAGTTGGTCGAAGAGACGACGTCCAGTTCACACTTCTACAGAAATTTTTTAAAACTTTTGCTTAATTCTATTTCTGTACGCCAAGCTCTTGTATTCTTGGAGAAAATCGTTCTCAAGGTGTAGTACAGATTTCGAGGACATGTATGGAAATAATGTATGGGGTACAATAGGCTGAATTTTGACATTAAATAACAATGCATTGAAAAAACAGAGCAAGGCAATCATTGAATTTCAGAATTCTCAATGGTTTCATGCAGAGGTCGATAAACTTTCAAGCCTTAGAGTCATACTGATTACTCCAGCACATGGGTTCCAAGAGCCAAAGCCAAATTTTACAGCCTATAATTTCTAGAGCAGTCGCCGAGTACAGCTATTACTATCGCAGGCCGTAGTTAAGAGACTATTGGCTGACCCTGTGTATTTCTGATAGTGTTGAGCAACGGTTAAGACGCAATCAATGGTGAAATGCTTAAGGGATATTTTTTTAAGAAAAAGGGTAATTTGATTGTGAAAATGACCTTTCTTCATTTTTCCAGGAAGATGCTAAAATTTTGAAAACTACCCAATGCATTTGGTCTCCCTTGTGTCCAATGTGCTATTTCAATGAAAGATTTTAGATTTCGTTCTCGAGGTTTCTTTTATGATTAGATTTTCTGGCTTTTAAGATTGTCAAAATACTATAATTACACAATTGGCATTCGTGTCTCTAGAATACGAATAATTTCCATACATGTACCAGAAAAAAAAGAGAGAAAAAAACACTTTCATTTACTGCACGAAGTTGGAGAAGAGATCCAGCTGACTTTTCGACGCGAAAAAAGTGTTCATAAGTATGTAGAATCAAGTCCTTAGGGTCTTGAATGAACCTACTTAACCATACTGGAGACGAATAACAATTGGATATCATGAAAAAATATATTGAGAAGATAACGTGTGAAACTTCAATTGAGTGAAAGGTGTTGAAAATGCTAAACAATGAATCAATGTAGTTTTGAGTATCTTGATTTTGGGAACACTAGATAAGAGGAATACATAAACGGCCACTTTTCAGCCAATCTGCTCCTAGCGGTGTATTAAATCCTAATCACAAAGTGTTGAGACAGGTGTGTAGGCGATGATTAACGGAAGCCTTCTTTTGACCAGTACAAACTGAATTGCGATGCGAAGCAAAAGATCCTATGCAGTTAATCTCGGAATTCTACAATGAAAAAATGATTCGAGCTCACCACTTTTGTTGGATGCATACCTCTTTAGTCTGACCTGCTGCAATTCATTGCTCTCTTCAGTCTACAGAGATCCAGGAACGCTTAGACAAGCATGAAATAGAATTATGTAAGAAAACCCAACACATGGTTGCTAGTAATAAGTATCCGTATCCTGAAAAGTTGTAATTAAAATAAAATATGGGCCAAGACACTTTAAGTGCGAATTGACTGATGTTAGAATTATGACTTGAACTCAAGCAGAATGCCTGCAAAATGTGGCCTGTTTGTGGATGAAATGATTTTATTCCTAGGTCGCTCCGATGTAAAAAGCAGCCCAAAATCTCGATGGGAAACGTGATTTCCGTCAGCGATTGTTTATTACTCCATCAGATACGTCCGGCCTCAGGGGCTCGGCACCAAGCAAGCCACTCAGCGATATGTGGTGCCAATACCTTCTTTTTTGATGGGGCACGGAGCGAAAGTTTCATTTTGCTTCTCTGTTCATGCAAGGCTCAGGAATAAAAGAGGCCAAAAATTAACTTCGCGTCGAAATTTCCTGTGTTGATATCACGAACGACCAGAAATTTTGGCCCGTTAGAAATGGGTGGTCGCAAACTTTTCGAGTCGAAAACTTTTCTCAGAAATTTCGACGTTTCGTTTCAGGCTAGTCCCATGTGATTGATGAGCGCTAATGCAAGGTACCTCTTAAAAAATTCTGTGAATATTCTGAGCCGCCACCGTATTCTGAAAATTTAGTCCGCAAGCTTTTGAGTGACCATTGGCTGGATTTCCGAACACTTTACGTCTTCTTAGCAGTACAGATGGCGTTTTGGTGTTCACTTGATTTTGGGGTTCACTTGACTACTCAAGTGTTAATATTTTACGAAAATTCACCATTTCAAGCCTTTTATTAATAAAATGTGCATAAATCTGAACGGATCAGTAGTTTGCTTGAGTCGCAATATGATTAAAAACTTAAAAACGAGGAAAATTCCAAGGAAATTAATCATATTTAATTGGAAAACGTTTCGGAGTCCAGCTCCATCATCAGTTCAAAAATACAATTCATTATGTCTGCAATGTTTCTTCTTTTATTGCAGACATAATGAATTGTATTTTTGAACTGATGATGGAGCTGGACTCCGAAACGTTTTCCAATTAAATATGATTAATTTCCTTGGAATTTTCTTCGTTTTTAAGTTTTTAATAAAATGTGCATTAGGCAACACTGAAGAGAAGAAGCAACTCAACCTGTGGAGGCAACTCACCAGATGAATCTTCAAATTTAATTTGAGAAAGGTTCTAACTTCCGAACTTTTACACCAGCTGATAATATGCCTCAAAATGACTTAAAGTGAATTTACACAATATGCCGTAAGAGAAGGAAAATATTCATCTGTCGCTAATTTCTACTCTCAACTCTCATTGAAACTAATAATTTTTGCCCTGGTTTTCTCTGTAGAAAAAATCTTAGTCTTCAGAAATTTCAACTACCTTCACTATAACGAGTCAATGACCAACGAGCTTCAACTGATGATATTTATTTAGAAACAAAAAATCCGCTGGAACTCTGACAATATGGCGGCTGGTAGACAAGACATTGGCTCGGTCTTGCGTAGTTTGCACCCATGTTGTGACATCTCCTCGACCGAGTGCAGGAGATATTGCTGCGACCGATATAACGAAATTATTTTATTTTGTCAGAGAAATGACTTCTTCTCTGATGAAGAGTTGATGCTTGGAAAATGCGATTATTTCCAAGCTTACCCATTTCAGAGCTGAACCTTAGACTCAGCTAAATGATGATGTCTTCGAGGTCAAGAGTACACGTAACATTCCAATGGGCTTGGAAGTTCATCATCAGCTTTGAGATCCAAACTAACAATGATAAATGAAAAAAAACACTCTGAAATAGTCTGAATAAATCTACTGAACGACGAGTAGATTGTGATGTAATCTACAAATCTGAACTGAACTGAGCACGCACGTTTTCTTAACCATTATATCAAGATGGAATCTTGATGAAGCATGAAGTCACAGAAGATGTTCGATACTTTGATCCAGCCAAATGTGAGTTAGAAAGCTTTTTGAAAAACGCTCAAAGAGAGATCCGTAATTACGCAACATGGCTGTCACTGCCTACAGTCTAATATTTGAAAATGTTTTTAAATCATCGCTGAATTTAATTTTCATCGCTGAACTGTGTACCTAGTTCTCAAAGTAACATAAAGCCTGCTACTCGCGTCAGTTGAGAGCATTCAAACATCGCCAAAACAGTTCCCAAACTTCCCGTTTTAGAGAATCTGACGCGAGCAGTTGCCACAAGTCTACTTGCAAAAAAATATTTGTTGAGGCTAATTCATTAAAGTTGTTTATCAACTGAGAAAAATTACTTGATGCCAGAGGTAAAAGACGTCCTCTAACTTCCTGGTAACGGAAGAAAACTTTCCTGCTAGCTCTGCTCAAAGTTGTTCCTTCATTGGACAACCAATTCATTCCTCGGCCCTTCCAGAAAAATTCTCTTCGTTCGCAAAAATAGAAAGTGTTCTAAGTTTGTTCCAACACAATTGTGCAATGAGGCTAGAATGCGAAAATTAGAGTTTCTTTCTTCTAAAATTTTCCTGCGTTGATTCCTTGATTTAAATTACGAAAAGATTTTTGACACTCGTCTTGACTCTGAAGTCTGAGTCTTCGAATGTGAAATCAAAGCGACTGTTTTCAAGTGAATTTAATTGTTTGAATTTTTCCATCTTTTGTTTACATTCATTAATACAAAGCAGAATATGTTTCACGCCTACTGTTTTTCAAATTTGTGTTGGAACATTTTTCTGATTGCAGCTTCCTGGTAGCTTGTATTAATTTTTTTGATGTGCTGCCCTGGTAATGAGAACATCAATTTTGCTGTGTCGGTCCCATCATTTATTCAAGTACGAGTTCGATCATCTCTTAGGGTTTCAAAACGGTTGTTGGTCCCAATTTGAACATTAAATAGACTGTCATTCAAGAACGTAAGGTATAATGAACTAAGTTCCAAGTGTTGCTACAATGCACGTGGGATAATCGAAAAAGTTACACACTGTTCTTTGAAATGAAAATAGAATCTGTGATAAAAGACTGAAGACTACACTAAAAGATGCGATTGAAACTTAATCAAGTTGAGTATCAATACCCATATATTGCACTCGAATGAAAATTTGATTTCTCCGACACTGTTCTGAATGCAGGAAACCACACACTTATCCTAAGGCCAAATTGAAGCTTATTTGAAGTTGCTTTAATCGTCGGACGAAAGAAAAAACTGGGTACCTGCATTAGTAAATATTGTTCATTAATTTCTTCATTTGTGATTATCCCGTCTTGATTATAATTTTAAGCCAGCAATTCCTTGCATAAGTCGCCTGAGAGCTGCAACGCGAAAACTCTTAGTTCTTTTCGCTCTACTTCTTAAGAAGATGTGAACAACAGGAAGAAGCACAACTCACCAGGCTTAATGTATCAATAAGAGGCTGCTAAATTAATTGAAAATAGTATATTCACTATTTATGTGGCATCTTCAGGAAAATCTGAAGTGTCTTTACGTTTTATAGATGCCAAACGTTTCCACTGACCCGGTCTGGAAAGAAGCTTTTGTCGCGGACGACTGTAGACCATCAAAATTTCAAGCCGGACAACTTCATAGGTGTAGGAGTGACAACCATTAATCATTAACAACAACTGCTAGTCATTTGTTACAGCTAAATACCTTTCACTTCAATACTGTCTTATCATAAATGCAATCATTACATGGCGTGCTGTATATCTTGTACTTTGTTCAACACGCATGGAAACCGAGTTTTTCGCCTGGTGTTATTCATTTCTTATTGATAAATCCCATTCACTTGAATACTGTCTTATCATAAATGCAATCATTCCATGGTGCGCTGTATATCTTGTACTTAGTTCACCATGCATGGATATAAAACCATTTTCTTTATTCACTGCAACCTGCCTACTCTAGGCTATGCATTATCAGCAGAGTCGCTATGGATTAACCGAACGCAGTGAGCTCAAAATATTCTATGAAAATGTATGCGAGTTTCCTCACAGATTTGTATCTTACTCCTGCTAAAAATAACGAGTTTCACTTTGTTTCAATTTAGATATTGAAAATAAAATACCCTTAATTCAGTACCAGAACTGCAGCTCCTATTCTTTCGCTGTGAATTCATTAAAATCTGAGTTCATTCTTGATTTGTCAGATGAGAACAAACTGGAAAGGAATTATTGTTCCTTTTATCGCGCAATATTACGCCCCAGATTTGAATGAAAAATAATATGAGAAAAACATCAAATTGAAGGTCAATGGTCTTTCAAGCACATTCTAATCCTCCTCCCAATTATTCGGCATTCTTGTTTTGAAAATCCTCATGTGGTTTTTTGTTCGTGATGAACTTTTGCAGGCTCTAATGAAGAAGAAATATTGAATGGCTGCAGCATTGCTTACTGCAGCCCACAGAATATTTCAAGAAGTTTTGAGAAATTTTTCCTTTTACTGCGTTCAAGCTTCATGAATATGAAATTTTCGCTGCAGGCCAAATTAACAGGAGAGTCAAAATTTTGCAAGATGAATTATGAACGCATCTAACGTGAGATCTTTTTCTAGGTGCATATCAACAGAGCAGACTGAAGCTAATCTGGCTTGAATTTTACCATTCCAAATGAGTGAGCATAGGCAAAATATTTCCCTCTGACATAAAGAAACAGTTAAATGCTCTAATATTTTGACAAATCATGTCTTTCACAACTGCTCGCGTACTGGTAGAAATGTTACGTCAGCAGATTCTACAGGCCCTGACATCTCAATCCGAAAAAAGCTGATATTCTTGCGCCTGTTCCCTTCCATCCGTGACTTTAACGAAGTTGTCAATGGGACCTGCAAAATTCTGCTTCGTGTCTACGCCGGATTCCCTTGCGTTACAAATCCATCGAAAAACTTTTTCAGAAGTTCCTTTGGCCGAAAGTTTTTCCATTTCCCCTCCGAATTCCGGGGATGGAGGGAGGCGCAACGTTTGGTAATTAGGTGATTCGAGCATCTTTTGTACGGGCACGCTGAGGCAAAGTAAACATCGTCTCAGGGTTAAAAGAGGATGCAAATTTCTTGCGTTCACAACTGTCGATGTTGCATGCATGGATGAGCTACGGAGGCAGGTGAATTCTGCATTCAATGCGGAATGTTGGATGAATTCCGTACTGGTTTTGTTAATGCAAAGAATGCATTAAAGAGAAGTTGAGTCGCAGTACGATAAGTTTTGCATCTATCGACGAAACCTTGAGAGTTACACAATTTGAGATTCAGGTAGAATGACGTATCAGCAGATTTGAGAAGCAATTAAGGTGGGATGAATTTCAAGAAGTTCTCCAGTGGAACAGAGAAAATTTCCGAGTTTCTCAATAGCAGATTCTACTGCTGCTTGCTGTCATGAGACAGCGCAGTGTTTCTCAGAGAAGAGTTGGATTGATAGCACAGTTCAAGCTCTGAAACTCGATGCTTTTTGTTAGAACAGCTTTATTTTCTTTGTTTTTCTCTGCGTTGCACAAGGAATTTGCGACTGTCACGACCCATCACTAACTTTTCGACGCTATTTCAATGCTTTCTAGAACAACTTTAATCCCATTTTACGAGCTCCCTCCTATATGTATCGTACTGTTTTCAACTTTCTCTGTTCTTAGCTCTGCTAAACAGCTCGTTAGGGTTGAAATCGAATTCTCTAATCTAATTCCCTTGATTTGAAGATGTAATTTAACACTTCGACCGCAATTGGTTAAATTGAAGTTCAATATTCAACTCAAATTAAAAGTCAATTATAATAAGCAATTTTGAAAATTGCAAACAATATCTGGATCGGGCCTTAATTTAACTTTAATTAGGTATTTATGAAAATTGATTTTGTGACCACTGGTCGCTCAGCACCATTATCATTATGATAATCCCCTCCGTGGCCACCGGTGACTCACGTTGCTGTCAAAGTGTTGACAAGTATAATTACTCATCGTTCGAATAAATGAGACTCAATGGAGCTATAGAATACCTGTACTTGTCTAAACTAATCCTGTCCGACGATGTTCTATCTCTCGTCTTCACGACGGCAGACACCCGCAGAGTGATTTATTGCAACCTCTGCTGACAAATTCAAAGTCGTCAAGACATACAATCACATGATGACAACGAAATTTCAGCTTTCTAACTCTGCCCTATTTACAAAACTGTAATCTAAGCAAACCCATTTCCAAAGCACCGACTGTTTAAAAACGTATTTGAATTCCATGCATAAATGGTCAGGGAGTTAGGGTGATTCCAGTGCTACAGCGTATTCTGCCACGAGCGTAGTGTCCTATTCCGTGTATTGCTTTCAGTCAGAGAATAGTTTTTTACTTTGTTTCATGCGCGCGATTGAAAATCACAAATCACTTTGAATTTTGAATGATGTGAGTCAAGATCAAATTCCCTAGAGCACATTCAAACTGCAACCTAAATACGCGTATAGCATGACAAAAAATCACAAATCACCATGAATTTCGAATGTCACTTGGAATTTCGAGTGATCTGAGTCAAGAACATATTCCCTAGAGCACATTCGACGTGCGACCTAAGAAGAACTATCTTAGCTGCTGTTCCTTATAATCCATGGCCCAATTTTTCGGAGACGCGACTCGCGTATTCAAGCAGCGGCATGAGTAGGCTGAGCCGTGTTCTGTAAGCCTACTCCATCAAGCCCATCCCGCGCTTCCAGACCTAGGGAGGAGACCTCTAACAAGATTAGGATCTGTAAACACGCTCTGTAAAGAGGCATCGCTGGAAGGTCCTTTTATCTCTAACAAGGCCGAATGTCTCATTGCGTCGCCACTCGGCACGTTCACACGCCTTATTTCGAGCGGACTTTCTTCTCTAATTTCGGCAATGCAGTCTAAAACTCCGCTAATTTTCAAGCACTGATGGAATTTAGGCAGAATTAAAGTAGTCTCTCGTCGTTATCGCAAATTTAAGATAGCTGCAAGCCAGCGTTTGTGATCTAGTCTAGAAGACATCTGTTTCTTCACAGTAACGTGATCAAGTTTGCTTCCTTGCGTTACATTCTGTTTGTGGGTCATATTTGGTCTGTTCATTCGAGGCCAATTTGGCTAGGAAATATGAACCACAGCCTTAGTAAACAGACTTGTGTGAAGGCCACCGTGCTGAACCTCTAGAAGCGTGCAATGTCTAATTAATTTGAACAAGACATGCTTCTGTGGTTCCTGTCGACTTCTGTAAGTCTTGTAATTAAGATCGGATCTCACCAACCCATCCTTCATGTTACATCCTCAAGCCGTTCTCGTGCTCACTATTATGAGACTCGCAGTTGGGCTTCCTGGCCAAATTCACTCTGATAGAGTTACCAGGTTTGTCTTTTGTTCGTAACAGATAAGCACACATCAATTCTCGCCCATCCACCCATCGATATCCATCCAACCATCCAATAATTGTTCTATAAGGGCTTAACTTCACCTTCACGTTTTCTTAATCTCTTTTCCTAATAAATTATCATAAAATAATCATGTCAATGCAATGAGCTGATTATTTTTATTAATGTTTTTTAATATCGCACAAATATTTTAGCTCACATTTAATTGTGCTCACCTAATTTGAAAACAAGCGTCTCTATGTAGTGAGTGAAATCATTGTTGTATTTGGTCGATTATGGGAAATCTTCAGCGTTTTCTGGGGGTGAATGCGAGAAATATTTTTGGACAGCTAGGGAAATGCAAGCCAGTTATGTGGCAATCGTCTTTATGAATTTCCTGTTCATTGTGTGGAGTTTTGAAGTGCATTGTCACATGAAGTATGCTACGATGAATGCTATACTTATGCATGTCGCAGTGAAATTTTTGCCATACTAATTTTTATTACTGAAAACAGCTTATCCGCAACTCTATTTTCTCACGTCAGAAACGCTACTCTTCTGGGAATTATTTTCTCCCATCAGGACATCTGCTGTCGCGAGAATGATTTTCTCCCGTCAAGAGCGTAACTCTGCCGCAAATTATTTAAAGACATTGATGAAATTAAACTCCCTCGTAAAATTCGAAATGAGTGATAGTCATTGTAGATGACTCACGCCATCTACGTCATCCATCAAACTATTGCACAATGTTTGTTCAAAAATACTCAATAAAGTATCCCGAACGGGCTACTTGCCAGCTAAATACCTTAATTTTTTCATAATTTTGTCTGGTTCTTTCTTCAGGATGGAGCCTCAGCTTCTACCTCAGCAAGCTTCTTGTCAAATTTCGTTGCATTTTCTGCCGAAACTCAGAAATTCGTAAGGTAACACGTAAGCTAAAGAGAAATCACGCCTACTTCTTCAAAACAGTCATTCCTCACAAGCTCCTAATGTTAACTAGTGCGTCCTTGAACTTACTAATTTACTAATGTGAGATACCATCCTTGATTCTTGAAAACAATCATTCCTCGAGTCTTTGAAGCCTTAATTTAGTAATGGCTAGAGATTAAAGCTTTCACTGTCTTTTGCATCACAACGCGACGAAGCGAACAGTCCTTCGATGTTTTGTTCCGAAATCAAAAGATCTGATCGTCTATTGACCAGCGCGCTATTTCGCCTCGAGATGTTCCTCTGGGAGGAACTCCGAATTACAGCCTCCAATGGAGTGTTTGAAGGCAGCGTCATATAGGTTCCTAACTTTCCGTGCACTTCAAGTAAAGTACAAACCTTGAATTGAGTTTTCCTGCTAAATTGAAAGATTTTCATTCAAAGAAACATGCATGATTTATTTAGAAAATTCCCGAACTACAAATAATTGTCTGTAAAAGGGCAGGAAAAACGTAATAAAGTTTTTAGGATAAAGTGTGCCGTTTTGGATGATTACAGATATAATTAAACGAATATATCAAATGTTCATAACAAGCATGGCAATAATACTCAAATATCGACGCAATATAACAGGAATTATTCAATTACCTCTATTTAATCATTTACTGTATGAACAACGTCGTATCTACGCTTAACTTTGACCCTGAGTGTTGGAGATCGATTTTTGAATTCTGGATGTTAGGATCAGAGTAAAGTTAAAATTTTAACACAGTGTAAGAAATGCAAACAACAAAATAAACTGCACTACGTTTCTTGACTGTCTATAATTTGAACTTAAAAATTAGAATGTTTTGACGTGATTAAACCATTCATTGAACTTGCATAATCAAGGAACTATTTCGGATATAAAATTCAAAATTCGCTTCATTATAACGTCGCAAAATAACCAAATCATGTTACAGCGTTGTCTCTGAATGAATTAAAACAACCATAAGTTATAAACACAAAATCCACAGAACGAAATCCTATTCCAGCGTAATCTCTGAGTGAATTAAATATATGTATGTAGCTAACCCGTAAGGTATAAACACAAAATCCATTTTCGTTAGTGGCAAAGTTCACGCTTTGTCCCGGCACCCTCCTGCTCCAATTTTGCCAACGTCCTGGCGAGCCAAGGCGGCCTCTTGCTTTGACATAGGCACAATGACTGCCACAATCATTCCCTAATGGCAAGCTGAGGAAAAAAACGCTACGTCTACCACCAAAAATTCGGCACTCTCCGCCGAAATTCCAACTCTGACGTATCGTGGTCATTTGGCCTCAGCTCTGATATGTCAAGCAGGCAGCCGCAGTGCCCAACAGTTTAAGTCACTACCAGCGTGGGCTGGCCTTTGTTTTTATTTCTATTATATTATTCAACAAATTTCACCTAGCAATCTTTGATGTGCTTTGCTTTCCGATGCTGCTATTGTAGAAGAACGTTCCACAATCCGTTGGATTGTGGTGTACAGAGCAGCCATTGAACCATCTTTTGTTGATGTAATTTTAAGTACTTTCTAATTTACCTATCATATTAAACTAGTCTTATGTAATCATCATGGCTTTAAAGGGATAAATGAATCCTAATTGTATACCTTGTGCAGGTATGTGCAAATTTTTTCTTCTGTTTTACTCGCTAGATTTATTTTCTGCTGCCATGTTTTCTTCAAGGGTTACAGAAGTATGTTTTGTGCCACTGTAATAGAACAGATCACATATGCTGTGAACTTGCAAATGCTATCCAATGCATCACAGACAAAAATTATCTTTCTTCCTCAAAGTAAATTGTTCAAAGTTCTGTGCTCTATTCATGTCAGTGCACTGAAAATTTTTATTCTAATTGATATATGTGATAATTACTTTCTTGAGAGTACTTTTAGTTTACTCAAAAATGGGTTAAATATTTTTTCGGAGTCCTGCACTGCAATAAATTAGACAAACAGCAAATAACTTTTCATCGCCCAAGCAAATAAGTCTAATTTTTTAAGGAACCATCACCGTAAATTTTTTTCCCTTTCAGAGCATGTTAAAAATATATTCTTTCCATCACGGGCCTGATTACTCGACGACAAAAGACCCTTTCTGATGATCACACACGTGGCAAAGTGCGACCAAATTATGACCAGAAATGTGCGCTTTGGATCTGGGTTTTGTCAACGAAGCCGCCGGGAGGCAACTTTGAAAAGCAATGCTTTAATTTTGGAAAGCAAAGCAAAGCTTTAATTAACCGAGTGAGATTCGGTAGTCATGAGGCACGATATTGATTGCTCTCGCACCGCCCCCACGAACGTGAACATCATTCGATATTTACTGTACTCTAAAATTGGTAGATAATTTGCTAAGTTCTACGTTTGGAAACTATAAACTTCAGTCGAAAGTAACACAAATGAAAAGAGAGTATTCACAATAATCTGTAATTGTACATAAGGAGGTTGTCGCCTTTATAAGCTGGTGTAGTATAGTAAGGAACTGTTCAACCAATTTCAAGCTTAAAATATCCTCAAATGTTGGGAAATTCTACCAAATTCTCACGACAGTCTGAAAGTTATGCAAGTTGCTCTCTTATTTCATTAACTTTGTTAGACATGCCCGAAAAACTATCGTCCGAATATATTTTTGATGCTGGCTCCTTCCTTGAAGTGTCACCCGATTTATAAGAATCGCCTATTGTCATCAGCGATAAGTTATTAAACTCATTTAGCCGTTATCAAAAGTCGTTCCTGGATATTGGAGCAATATTATGCTCAAACTGGAAGCTATAGACGCATTTAGTCTCATGAAAACCTTTGCCACCTGATTTTAAATTCAATCATTAATATTATCGAGCAGGCAGCTCCTCATCCGTTCTGCGGTAAAGAAAAATAATAGGAGAAAACTATCGTAAAATTCTCATCGAGAGCCTCACAAATTATCCAAAACAACGCAGTGTAAGGCTGACAAAATAATATCTCAAATTCCGCACGATTCTCCTCTAATATTCGAAATTGAATTCGAAGCATCAAGCAGCCTTCAAACTGACGTTGAACTTTGCGGGCAAAATTCAATACTTGCTTCAAATTCTTTAGAGGCGAGGCCGTCGCGACAAACTCGTGTGGAAAAGCAAACCCGTAGAGTAAGTAAAGCTCGCCGTCAACTTTGTCAGAGATGAGACCTCTGCTGCTGATAATTCTATTGTGAACTTTCTGTGGAGTCGCCCGTGGTGGTGGTGGTAGTGGTAGTTAGGGTGGTGGTGGGGTTGTGGTGGTGGTGGTTGTGGTGGTGGTAGTAGTAGTGTCGGTGGTATCGGTGAGACCTTCAGGTCCATATTTCTGCCAAAATACTTGGGTGGTGAGAGCGATTTTATGTCGCTCCTAGAAGGTGCTTTAGAGTGGCGACTTTAGCTGGTCGTTGGTTGCGGTTTATGGTGGCATTCTACTTCAGTGATTACGAGCAGAAAATACGGTGAGAGGATCGTCTGCCATGACTGCCATCTTCATAAAGCGATTACTGTTGATAGCCCGCCTGTTATGGTGCGGCCTGCGTCTAACCCTCTTATTTTGTGGTAAACGGCCTCGTGGTTCTGGCTTGGCCATGCTTGTAAGCCTTGTATCTCCACTCACCGCATTAGGAGAATTAAACTATCCTGCCTTATGTCTATACTCACCGAACTTGGAGTGTTCCACATCCTGCCTTATACCTATACTCACCGAATTAGGAGTGTTCCACATCCTGCCTGATATCTATACTCACCGAACTTGGAGTGTTCCACATCCTGCCTTATATCTATACTCACCGAACTTGGAGTGTTCCACATCCTGCCTTATATCTATACTCACCGAACAAGGAGTGTTCCACATCCTGTCTTATATCTATACTCACCGAACAAGGAGCGTTCCACATCCTGCCTTATATCTATACTCACCGAACTTGGAGTGTTCCACATCCTGCCTTATATCTATACTCACCGAACTTGGAGTGTTCCACATCCTGCCTTATATCTATACTCACCGAACTTGGAGTGTTCCACATCCTGCCGTCTATCTATACTCACCGAACTTGGAGTGTTCCACATCCTGCCTTATATCTATACTCACCGAACTTGGAGTGTTCCTCATCCTGCCTTAAATCTATACTCACCGAACTTTGAGTGTTCCACATCCTGCCTTATATCTATACTCACCGAACTTGGAGTGTTCCACATGCTGCCTCAAATCTATACTCACCGAACTAAGAGTGTTCCACATCCTGCCTTATATCTATACTCACCGCAATAGGATTCTTAAACGTCATCCAGCATAATGTTATCGACAAAATACTAGTGGGTTGCTGTACGTCCGATAACACCTCCACACTTGCACTCCATGTTACATTCAAGTGTTCATTCGCTTGGAATAATTATCGTCTAAGAATTGTTGTGAACGGTCTAAATCAGATAACCCATTACAGTTCCATTCGCCGCGATAAGAAAAAAATATCTGAGCTGTACCCTGGAATTCCTTGATGCTCCCTCGTATTCTTCCACGGATGTTATGCTATCATAATTGTTTCTTATCTCACTTGAGGGCCTGAAAGTTAATTTTTAGTTATGATGGAGCATGTCATTCAATTTTACACTTCTTTTTTCTTTTCAGAAAATGCTGCTTGTGCTTGGCGTGCCTTGCAGTTTTGTCCATGCGTTTTCAAAACATCAATACGCTATTCTTTTAGTTTTATCTTCTTGATATGTAGAACAATAACGTTATTTTGTTTGTTGACATGAGTATAGATTAAGTAATAACTGAAATATTCAAGATCTCATGCAGGTACGTGCTGTTTCATTATCTTCAGTCTATATAGGTCACCTCAGTACTGCGAGCTATCATCGAGAAACTTAAGAGAACGCCCAAGTCGCCATGCAACCTAGATTAACCAATATCAGATGGAAAATCTCATTCATGCTAAAATTTAAGAACAATAATTAAAATGCACTGATTTATAATTGGGGAAAGGAAGTTTCCCATTGCAGAGATTATGAGCATTCTCATTTGATGTACTCTAACGTACCAGAACTGCACTTGGCAAGCTGTTCAGTTCATTGCACCACTAAAAATAAGAGGGCTTCTGCACTAATCAGTTCATCAGAGGCAGTCTGTACTCACGTGTTCTTGAAAAGACCTGCTTCATCCTCGTTCCTATACGCTCATCGTGGTCCAGTCTCTTTTATATCATCCTTTCTGTGAAGCTCAGTAATTTGAAATTTTCTGTGGTTTTTTAAAGTTCTGTAAATTGAAATTTTCTGTAGTTGAAGCTCTGTAAATTGAATTTTTTTAGTTTTTAAGTTCTGTAAATTTAAATTTTTTGCCATCCCTTTCAAAAAGCCCCGTTTTTCAAAATTTTCCGTCATCTTTTTTGTGAAGTACTGTCAATTTGAATAGTGAATTTTCTCTTCTTCAGCTATGAAGCGCTATAAATTGAAATTTTCGATCGTCTTTTCTATGAAGCTCTGTAAGTTTAATATCTCCATTGTCTCGTCTATGAAGTTCTGCTCACAAGAAGCTCCACTCGTGCAAAGTTCACTGTTAATTTCTCCCAAGTTATATTGAATAAATTAGAAAAACTGAGTCAAAAATAAACGGAAATATATCTGAAAATAACGAAAAAACGGTGAGTTGCAGCGTGCCATCCACTTTGCGGCATCTCTCTCAGCCAAAATGTCAATAAGAGGCAAAGCAAAATCAGGTCACTGGAAGACAATTTCACAATATTCACGAAATCAATTTTTATAACTTCATATAAGAGTCAAAAAGAGAAATTCTCCTTGCATCAAAATGTATTCTCCATACAGTGCCACCCTCATCTCGAGGAGAAAGGAGAAAATCAATATTTAACTTTCATTTCGGCGCTAGGAACAACTGAACAACGGGCTCGCATGAGCCACGGGACGACTCAGCCGATCTCACGCAAGCATGAGACCAGCGGCCACAAAACTATTATAGTTGAGAGAAATTGGCTTCCGAGGACCGTAGCAATAGCATTAAAGTGAGGCTTTGTAGCGCCGTCACCATGCTGGCAGAAATGTAAGGTACCATGGAAATGGGAGCATTTTCATTTTCTTCTCATGCTCATTTTCTTGTGTGGTCATGTTGATTGGAATGAATTCATTTTGAGAGCAATGAGGGCTTGGGGTGCCTGGCTCCTGTTGTGGTGTTATGATGGTAGAGCACATTGTCATAATGTTCTCTAGGCAATTCTGAGTTAGAGGGCTTCCATCATTTCACTGTCTGAGATCCAGATCAGTTCTGAAAATGAATTAGAGTTTTTATCAAGTTACAGAAATTCTTTGATTACTTCAGGAAGTAGATCCACCAAACTCATATAGCTGGTGTGCGTTGGGTACTGAAAATTACTGTTTTATTTTCAGAGATAGTTACCACGAAATCAAACATAACCGAAAACTACTGATACGGATGTGCAAATAGCAACCATGCTATGCTCCGAGTTTCTCTTGCAAACTTCATTCCGTTTGCCAAACAGAGTTGGTTTTAAGCTTAAAAGAAAAACGGTTCTTCATGTGATGCGGAACACCCAAGTCCGTCAAGTTTTATCCCTTCTTTCTCATCTGTTCCTTCGAAGTGAATTCATTAAGGTGCTTTTCTCTAAAAACAGTTTGAGTAAAAGTCAAACTCATGATAAATGTCGAAATGGTTGAACATAAATAAAATATGGCTTTGTTATGTTCCGCATAAATGTAAATTTTCTGGTTCATTATTGCCATATAAAATTTATCTTGAGGCCTCAACGCTTTCCTTGTACTCCGAAATATTTACTAAAAGTTATTTATTTTGTATAATTCTGCTCAAAATTAAAAAAAATAATTTACGACGACCTTGAAAACTATTCATTTGCGACCTTAAAATTAAACTCAAATTTTAAAATTTATGGAATTACAGCAACGCGGGTAGAATTAGCCATGTACTTTACCTCAGAATGCTAGACAATTCATGCCTAATTTTAACTCCTTTTAATATTCAGCCGTGATCATTGCTATTTCATGTGAAGTTCCCGTTTTAAGAGCATTAAATCAACGAAAGAAAATTACCCCATAAAATAACAACAGCAAATTCAAGGTTTTCTAATTCTTCATTTTTGTTTCTGCTCTCATATATTGACGAGCTTCGCGTCTCATGTCGAACAATTTTCATTCCTCGTCTGAAATATGAAATTGTAAAATTAGCCTCGGAGAATATAAACGTATGGTTTCTTTGGCCTCATTTCGCTCGACATTAGGAATTCTATGAATATTTGATACTCACTCCCGTGATGTGACTTTTACACGCCAGAAGATTGTGTGTAAAACGAGCCAAAGCTCGTAAAAATGCAACATTTAGTGAAGGCATTTGTAACTTGACTCAATTTGTGTGACTTTTCGTATTTCAAAGAATATTTTAAGGCCTACCGTTCTCCGCTCATGTAATGATGCGCATGGAATGAAAGTGAAAATTCTCGTCTGAAGAAAACCCAAATAAACACAAAGGAATTTTTGATGGTAGTTTGTAATAATGTAAAATTTATTCAGGGTCTTATCATCAGCCTGTGGATACCCACGCAAATGATGTCTTTTGGACGCTAACTGTTTTCCCATTCCAACCTGAATAAAAACAAAAGCATTTTTTTATTGTATACCTAGTAGTAGTGCCAAATTTTCGTAGGCTTTTATCATCGCTGAGGTAATTCTCTTGCAATTGATGTCAGGTAAAAACAAACCATTCCGCCGGTGTGATCACATTCTTTTTTAAATAGATAATTAATTTTCCTACTTCCAAATTTAATTTTAAGACTTTGACTTTGCAATCTTTTCATGAATTCATACGCATAATAGCAGTGCTT